>JALGBA010001367.1:0-335876 GCA_023970755.1 Azemiops feae
CCAGCTCTGACCCCACCCCACCCGCCCGCAGGGCCACCCACCGCCTCCATGGCTGGCCGCAGCAGACCACCCAGGTGGCTCTGCAGCACCATGGCAGCCACGCCTTCCGCCCACGCCCTGCAGCATCATCTGCGCGAGGGTGGAGTTTTGTCCCTGTTGCCCAGCTGCCATGTGTTTTTCTGTGCTGCTCCACGCAGGCCGCACCCAGGGGTGACTCTCCTCTGGGAGGGCTGCTGGTGAGTAGGGAGCTGCAGGGGGCGAGGCTGGGGCGATGGCACACATGCCCACAAAGAGGGCTCCGAGTGCCGCCTCTGGCACGCATGCCATAGGTTCGCCACCACTGATATAGGGTCTCTTGCATGAGCAGAGGATTGGACTAGAAGACCTCAAGCTCCCTTCCAACTCTTATGTTCTATATTAAGCTTTTTCTGCACAATTCCACAGAATTAGCTCAGTGGAGTTTATTCCTAGCAAAATAAGTACAGTTTTCTTTTATGTGGTCTTGCTCTCACTTATCAATGAAACAGATTTTTTCAGCAATGTACAGGTAACCCTCTAGTTACAACAGTTCATTTAATGAACATTTGAAGTTACAACAGCACTGAAAAAAGTTACTTATTACTTTTTTCACACTTATGACTGTTGCAGCATCCCTGTGTTCAAAATTCAGAAACCTGGCAGCTGATTCATGATGGTTGCAATGTCCTGGGTCATGTGATCACCTGTTGTGACCTTCTGACAAGCAAAGGCAGTGGAGAAGCCAGATTCGCTTAACAACCTTGTTATTAACACTTTAGTGATTCACTTAACAACTGTTGCAAGAGAGGTTGTAAAATAAGGCAACATTCACTTAACAACTTAGCAATAGAAATTTTAGGCTCATTTGTGGTTGTAAGCTGAGGACTGTATTTTTAACTGAAGACTAATGAAACTTGGTTGCAGAACTGATTGTATTTGCATTTAATAGACAAGGACAATAACTTTCTAGATAAATGTTCTTTTATGGCTCTAGGCCCCTCTACATATGTGCTGAATTGCCTCCATTTCCTTTTCTAGACCCTCCATTTATTAAGTATTCTCTGATGTTTGAGCATCATTAGTATTTTAAAAGTTGCTACTAAAGCATGGAATTAATTGGGACAATATAAGTCTTTAATGCAGGGTAGTGTTGAATGGTCTCTGCAAGGCATTCCATATTGCAACTTAATGACTATCTTTTATACCAGATACAGCTCTCCAGATCATCTTCAAAAGTAGTTTTGTATAAAGCATAGTGTAATACCTAATTTAACAAGATACCCAAACACAGATTATTACGACTAGGCTATGTTTGCCCATTCCTTGCAACACCTGTTATGCTGCCATATTATGGCCAGAGACTCTTTCTGAAGAATACCAGTGACATATTTATAATCCAACAGGTACACTCAAGAACTTCAGTAGTATGTAGTACATACCTTTTTTAGTAGAGCTTTAGCTCCATCCCCTTCGTGACATGATTTTGCATTTCCCCCCAGGAAGATGGTGACGTCACTCCCCTCCACCCTCCCTGTCCCACAAGCCCTTTTACCCGGAAGTACTGTGACTGCGAATGGCAGCAGACCAGTAGACCGGTGATTGTGAATGGCATTGGTGCAGTAGACCAGCGACTGCGAACAGCAACAGGAGAGCAGACCAGTAGACTGGTGACTGCAAATGGCAGCAGACCATTAGATGGTAACTGTGGACGGCAACAGCACAGCACACTAGTAGACTGGTGACTGTGAACGGCAACAGGACAGTAGACCGGAGACTGAGAACGGCAGCAGACCAGTAGACCAGTGACTGCAAATGGCAATTGTGCAGCAGACTGGTAGACTGATGACTATGAACAGCGACATACCAGTAGACCAGTGATAGCGAATGGCAGCAGACTAATAAGACCATTCACTGTGAATGGCAACGGCACAGCAGACTCATGGTAAAAGAAACTGATGTTATTGTGATCTGCAAAACATGTTCCATGTATACGCTTATGCCCATAGAAGAACCAAACTATAAATGTACCAAATGTAAACTAATTGTGCTACTAGAAGAAAAAGTAAAAGGTCTAGAGAAAAAACTAACCACTTTGAAACTCAATCCACAAAATGAGAAACCCCAAACCTTGCAAAAAGAACATGCCCAAATTGAACACAATAATGATCAAACAACTTCTAAAAGAATTGACCCCTTAGAAGAAAAAAAGAGATGGAAACATGTCATTCACAGAATAAACACAAACCTAGAACAAAACCCCTATCCAACCCAACCCACTCTGATGCAGCCCAACTGTTGCTGAGCATTCTATTTCATAGACTGTCCCTGGAAGAAAACAAGCAGATGCCTAGAAAAGAAGCATCATCAAATGTCCCCAAAATAGTAACAACATCAAATGCTCCAGTGATAGATAGAAAAGTACACGAAAATTCCCCAGGAAAAAAAAGACAAATGTTGGTAATAGATTCAATTCTCAAGGGAACAGAATCAGCCATCTGTAGGCCAGACAGTCAATCCAGAGAAGTATGTTGCTTCTCTGGAGCAGGAATCAAATATGTGGCTGAGAACGTAACCAAAATAATAAAACCCACAGATTATTATCCTTTTCTCCCACTACATGTAGGGACGAATGACACCAAAATGGACCTGAAAAAAATATCGAGTGATTAAGAACAGCTAGGCAAGAAGGAGTTAAGTGCACAAGTAGTTTTTTCATCTGTACTGCCAATGAAAGGTCAACATACGATAAGAGAACAAAGGATTCTAGAAGTAAACCATTGGCTAAAGGGTTGGTGTCGTCAAAAGAACTTTGGATTCCTGGACCATGGTCTGCACTACCTCCATGATGGACTTTTGGCAAGGGACAGACTGCACTTCACAAAAACTGGGAAGAATGTTTTCAGAAAATGCCTGGATCAACTTATTAGGAGAGCTTTAAACTAAAATTGAGGGGAGAGGGTGACCAAACTTTAGGATCTCTAGGACCTAATTACAAGCAAAACCCCCTAAAAAACAAATCAAATAATGAGGCAAGGAGGGATGGGAAGGAATACAAACTCAAACGCCAAATAGGAGACATGGGACGCATACCCAGAATCAGACATAAAGATCTCAAATACCTATATACAAATGCACAAAGTTTGGGGAACAAACAGGGTGAACTAGAATTATTAATACATGAAGGTAGATATGATATAATTGGAATTAATGATACTTGATGGGATGAGACCCATGAGTGGAACACACTGATGGAAGGATTAAACTATTCAAAAAAACCAGAGCCCATAAAAGAGGAGGTGGAATTGCATTATATGTAAAAGACCACTATATTGCTACAGAAATGCACAAGACCAAAGACAAAAACTTCCTAGAATGCATATGGGCCAATATAAAAGAAAAAAAAGAATGATTGCCATAGGAGTATACTACAGACCACCCAACCAAGAAGAAAAAATAGATGTACCTTTTGCTAACCAATTAACAAATATAAGTAGGAAACACACTACAATAGTAATGGGACACTTCAGTTACCCTTATATCAACTGGAAGACTAATTCTGCACTTTAGGACCTAATTACAAGCAAAAATCCCTAAAAAACAGGTTTTCTGGTGATGTCACAGTAACACGGGCACGGGAACGAGACTCTGTTTCCCACACCCAAATTCTACCCGCTGGAACCAAAAGTCGCCCCGTAGAGGCGACGGGCCAAAGAGCGAATCTTTGTAGATTCCTTGATCCAAGGAAGCCCTTGGGACCGGCAGGAAGAAAGGATGACCACACCCATGCTGTCAGCCAGAAGCTGCTTATCGTCGGAGAAAACGACTAGAACTAAGCGGAAAGCAAAACAGCTGATCTGGGTGAGACTATCTTCCTTATCTCTCTACAAGTGAAAATACCTGTTCTGGAAAAAAGCTCCCGAAAGCAAGAAATCCCCAAAGCTATAGGGAGAGGGGGACTTTTCCTTTATTCCTCCCTTCTGAAAAATACAAGTTTCAGTTTAAGCTTTTGGGGAAACTAAAGTGACTTACAACAATATTGTGAAGATAATTAAGTCAGACAGAAGAATATTTTGGGAAGCTTTAATATTTATAAATTTTTCTTTTTCTTTTCTTTTTCTTTTGTAAAAGTTTTATTGATTTTTTACAATAACAACCTTAATGCCTGGTGTACAGCGTGTTGTCTTGGTTCATAATTTTTTTTGAAAAAAATATACAATCAATAATGGTTAATTAACAGTCAATAATAATTAATTTTTATATTTCCAAAAATAGTATATCAGTTAATAATATATTCCCTTGATCTTCTCTTCTTCCAGTAGTATTCTCCTTCTTTAACATTAAACAAATATAATTTTTGATATTTGATATTTTCCATATATAAATGATTAAATAAAAACATTTTCTTCTATATTTATACCAACAATAATAACATCCATATATAGCTTTTTTTTCTTATCAACTTATGTTATTTTCGTAAAAGTCATCTTATTGATTCACCATGTATCTTATTTTCATAAATCTTGTTTCAGCTCAATTTCTCCATAATATTCAAACAATTTTTATCAATCATAATTTTCTCAGTAATTAACATCTAAATATCCAAATTTTCCATTTAAATATATCATCCCAATATTTTCATATTTCATATATTATAAAAATACTATACTACTTATCTATCATAACATCTACCTATAACATCCTTTCTAATCAATTTATATTTCACTTCTATTTGTAAAAATTGATTGAATCATTATATATCCTTTTTTCAAAGTTCTTATTAACCCTAATTTCCCCTCAATATTTCAATCATTCCTTAATCCTAAATCTTTTCAAACTTAGTCTTTAAAATTCAAACTTTTGCTTCACTTACATCATCCCAATATTTTTACATTTTGTATCTTATCAAAAAATACTATATTACTTACTGTATATTTCTTATCCCACTTATTCTAAAGCCCCTTTATAGCCAAAGTTATTTAGCCCGTCTCTAATCTTCTTTTGCCAAATTGTTTTCCAAATTAGTATTTCCGACTTGTCAAACAGTTCTTGTATTTTTGTAGTTGTTGTTAGGAGTAGAGAATACATAGTACATAAAATGTATGCTTTTTGTCTCCCAAACAGTGATTCTCCTAGTAGTGTCCATTTTATTAAGTCTTCTTTCTTCTTAGATTTATTTTGACGTTCTAATGCATAAGGTATCTTTTCCATATTTATTGTTGTATCCAAATCTTGTGAATTTTTTCTCATTTGTATTAAGTTATAATTCCCTTCATTTGTGACTTCGCCAATTAAGTCATTTTTTTCTAGTTCACATTCTGTTATCTGATTTGTTTGTTCATTCTTTACCATCATTCTTAGGATGTTTTTTGATTGTAAATTTAAGTTAGAAGTATATTCATTTATGTTATCAAAATTATGTTTAATCTCCTCATGGTTTAAATCTGTTGTGATTTGTACCTGTCGTAGCATTGCATAATGCTTGGAAAGTATTTGTCTTGTCTTGAAATGTTGCTTCTAGAGGTCTTTGATCTTTCCGGTTGAATCCTTCAAGAGTAGATATTAAGTGTGGCTTTCTATCATTTTTTGATGAATATGTCATTTCCATGTTGTCTCACCCTTTCGAGTAATCCGTCATAAGTCTCTGTAATTAGCCTTATCAAGCTGGCCAGAACTCAAAATCCAAACAGTCCAATTTTGTATAGTTCTTGTCTTTATATATAATTTTTATAATCCACTGTAATTTTCAATTGTCAAGGTTTCAGTAAAATCAATGTTTTATAACAATTCTTTCTTTCAGGAGTCAATTGTCAACCAGTCAGAATTGCAATTCAGTATATTTAGCCACCTTAAATCCTTCCTGTAACTTTCCCTCTCAAAAATTAGTCATAGATCAAAGTTTTTAAGCAATTCATAAGTATTTCTTTTCCTTCAAACACTTTCCAATCTTATAGCTGGCCCAGTATACAATCTCTTCTTTGTTCAGGCAAGCCCGAACATGACCTGTGCATGGTTGTGATAAACGCAAATGTTCGTAAAGCCCACAGCCCTGCTCTGACACTTATTTATGTCATTTTATGTTTAGCCCCTAGCCCCTCAAAATCCTCCCAATAGTCTTTATTATTTTCTTGTTAAGGGCCTATTTGGCTGCATCTGTACTTGATGACTTACTGCGAGCTAGTGTGACAGCCCAGTCAGATTCCCTGCCCTCTTAATTTATTTTCCTGCCTTTTAATACCACCCCGGAAACCTTTTGGAAAAGCAAAATGCAAAAAAGGCTTTTTGGAAAAAGGATTTATTTTTTACATATATTCAGTGTAAAGCAGCCTAGAAAAAAAAGAGGAGACAATAGCAAGCAAGCAAGGGCCAGGCTTGCTTAGTTTGTTTTGGTATTGCTTTCACTTCGTTGGAAACGGAATTAAAACACCAACAAAATTGGTGGTAAGAAAAGAGTTTTATTCTGCAGAAAAATAGAAAAGTGGTTTGCACTTTGGTGAGAGACTTCAACAGGAAGTTCTAAACCAGAGACCACACACAAACATTCAAGTTCATGACATTATATACAGTTCTATTGCGATGCCCCGTTCCCTCCCCTTTGGTCCCATTTGATAGGTCCTCCGGGTTTACAGTTTGTCCAAGGTGCCTAATAAGGATACATTGTATCTACCTTTGATTGGTTACATTGATTCAAATTTCTCCCCACCCTTTTTTCCATTTACTGTTCCTCTTTAAGGATCAATTGTTCGTGGATAGCCAAGCCTCCTGGGATTTAGTGCCTACGTGCAGTTTCAGCTTGACTAATCCCTTAATTGTTAAGCAATTGAAATCTTTTGTTTTTAAACTTCTTTGTTTCTCACAACTTCTTGATCTGTGTAAACAAGCAGGCCATTTTGGGCCATGTATGGCTCACAATGGCAGCTGTCCAATCAGAAATGCTAGCAGACTAGCTATGTGCTCGGGCTATCATTCATTTTGATTCAGCCAATGGGAAGCCCTTCTGAGGCAGAGCAACAGTGTCATAGGAGGCTGCTGTCAATCATTACCTCTGTAGATACTGGCCAATGAGAAAGCCTTCAGGTGAATAATTGACATCACAGTACTTCTGGGTAAAAGGGCTTGTGGGACAAGGAGGGTGGAGTGGAATGACATCACAGTTGTTCCAGTGAAAGGGATTGTGGGACAGGGAGGGTGGAGGGGAGAGACATCACAGTCCTCCTGGGGGGAAATGTGGAAGTGACATCATGAAGGTTTTTGTGGTCTGCCCAGACCTGAAAAGGGATTTTATTTCCTTCAAGGAAATGGCGCCACGTAAGTAATGACCAACGGACCCCGTATGCCTCTTTTTCCCACATGGCCCAGCGCTGTTCCGTTTCGATGAGTTTCTTAGACATGTACACGCATGGTTGCAATACCCCTTCATCATTTTCTTGTAATAGTACAGCTCCCACTGCCACATCACTTGCATCTGCCTGTATTACAAAAGGTTTATCCGTGTCTGGGTGCCTCAGTACGGGTTCGGCAGAAAAAAGTCTCTTTAACCTCTCAAACGCCACTTGGCATTCCATTGTCTATTTTAGTGGCTGGCTAGGTTTTACTGAGGATTCTCCCTTCATTTTTAGTAAGTTCGTGAGGGTCATGGCTATTTGGGCAAATGAGGGGATGAATTGGCGGTAAAAGTTTGCGAAACCCAGGAAACTTTGCAACTGCTTCCTTGTGCGAGATGGTGCCCATTCTAGTACTGCTATGACCTTCTCGGGGTCCATCTCAATGCCCTGTGGGGATATGCGGTAACCGAGGTAGTCTATTCTTTCCTGGTGGAATTCGCATTTCGATAATTTAACATATAGGTGGGCAGCTCGCAGTTTCTTTAAAACCGCTCTGACTAGGTTGATATGTTCCTCTTTGGATTCGGTGAAGATAAGGATGTCGTCTAGATAAACCAGGACCCCCTTAAATAGGTGCTCCCTTAGTACCTCACTGATTAATTGCATAAATACTGCGGGGCCTCATTGTAGTCCAAATGGCAAAACGTTGAATTGGTAGCACCCCATTGGGCAATTAAATGTGATTTTCCATTCATCCCCCTCCTTAATCCTAACGTGGTAATACACTTCCCTTAGGTCTAGTTTAGTGAAAATTCTTCCTTTCGAGAGGTGGGATAACATTCCTTCATAAGGGGTAAGGGGGTATAGGTTACTTTCACTGATTGCATTCAGGGCGCAGTAATCCACACACAAGCGCAAAGTGCCATCCTTCTTCTCTCTAAAGAGAACCGGGGCGGCTACCTTAGGTGTGGCAGTTTCGATAAACCCCCTTTCTAGGTTTTTATTTATGAACCTTTCCATTTCCTCCTTCTCCTTAGGGCTCATAGAGTATAGTCTGGGCTTCAGGAGTTTTGCCCCAAGCTTGAATTCTATGGCACAATCCGTGGGTCGGTGAGGGGGAAGCTCATCTGCCAGTTCCTCACTGAAAACTTCAGCAAGGTCTTGGTATTCTTCTGGGATCTCGGGTAGCCCCTTTTCCTTTCCCACTGAAGCTTTCTCCGTTCCTGGGTTTGGTAGGGCTCCTTGGGGTTTTAAGTTCGCATGATCCCCCTTCAGGAAATTGAGTTCTGCCGTCCTCCAATTTACCCAGGGGTTCCATTTCTTCAACCATTCCAGCTCTAGAATCACCGGGCATTCCATGCCTGGGGTCACTACAAACGTTATGTCTTCCTCATGGTTCCCCAGGGACAGGTGGACTGGTAAAGTGGCTAGGGTAGCTGGCACCCCCGTTGCCATGGACCTATCTAACTGGCCAAATGAGATTGGTTGTTTTAGTCTCCTCACCGGAATGCCCAAATTCCCCACTAGCATCGGGCTAATGAGGCAGCGGGTGCAGCCAGAGTCTATTAAGGCTTTCACTTTGACAGCTTCGGGCATGGAGGGAGCTAATATAGTCACTGTCTTGAGAATGGGTGCGATGGGGCTTCCGGTTCCATATCGTGGCGCCAGCGGACGCATGAGGAGAGCTCTCTCTCTGCCGTCCGGTTTCTCTTTGTCGGAAGACCTTGGAAAGGGTCGAAAGTCACCCTGGAGGGGCGACCACCGCTGAGGAGGACCCTTGCTAGATCACGGAAGGGCGGCAGCCCTTCCGTTTGATCTGAGGCAGCTCCTTTGGATCGACGAAGAAAAGATTGTCCATTAACATGGCCGATCACTTAGCCGTACCAGCCAAAAGCCAAAAGCACTACTAAGCACAATGAAGCACCGTGGAAGATCTGGGTGAGACCCTTCCTTACCTTTCTTTTACCCTAACTACCTTCCTGTGAAAGCCTCCTGAAACTTTATCCCCGCTCTTAATACAGCGGCATTTGCTTACGTTGGGAATCTAAGCTTTGGAACAAAAAGAAAAAAACAACTAATCTAAGCAACTAAATAACTGGACTTGTATCTCTAGACATTTTGGGGTCCCAAAAAGCTCCTATTATAGTGACCCATCTTCCTATTTATTGGTTAAGTTGGAAAAAGAACTTTTTTTAATTGGATAAAAGCTTAATTGGTCTGTGGAAAAAGATCTCATAGCCTAACGGGGATATCTTGTGGTGAAGATAATTCAGCAACTGAATTTCCTTGACTGTGAGGCTTGTTTACTCCCTAGACTTGTCCTTGTACTATAAAAAAAAAGGATAAGAATTTGAAACAGCTGGTTGGTGAAAATAACTTCTAAGAGCCTCCATTAAAAGATTATCTTTAACCACCACAGAAATGGAGGAATCTCCATAAAACTGCATATTGTTCTATTACAAGTAGTCTTAGGACTTCCGGTTGTGACGTCATCGTGGAGCGGGTGAAGGAACAGATCTCTGTTCCTAAATCCCGGAAATTTCTTCGCTAAGAGCCCGGTAAGGGCTTTACCGATCCCGGAGAGACCGGTAAATTAAAGAGGAAGCTTCAGAGAAGCCGGGTGGAAAGCAAACACCCGAGCAGACAGGAGCAGCACTCTTAAAATTGGCGGAGAAGAAGCCGGTCTTTAAGGCTGGCCGGGAGCGATGGCGACAGCCTGAGAGGGAAGTGAAAAGTAGAACTGACAGCTTCGTACGGCAGAGGAGAAACCCCTGAAGGAGGTGAGGAATATTTGATAGAAGGCGCGGAAAAAGCAAAGCGATAAGGAGAGAGATACAGCGGCAACTGAAATTGAATAGAGTGGAGAAGGGAGCCTTAGAGCAGAACGAGAGCAGCGAGAAGAAGCAGAGAGCCCACAGTAAAGCTTATAAAACGTGAAAGGCTGGAATTTAAAAGCTGTAAGAAGCAGAGATTGAAACTAGAGAAAGGACTGGAGACGGCCAGAGGCAACAAAGGGTGATTAAGAGACTTTGAAAAAATCAACATAAGGATTAAAAGTTGAAGTGAGACAACGGAGAAACTTAATACCAATTACTGGATCTTATTTTTGAAGAACAAATACCATTGAAATTTGAATCTTAACTGACATATATCTGGACAAAGTGACTAGTGGACGTTTTGGATTTATTGGATATACAGAAGAGGAAATAAGGTGACATTTGGTGGATCTGTGGACACATTAAACTGAGACAGAGAGAAAAAAGGCTGATGCAATATTGCAGCACCTGTTAACAAACAGGGATCATAGAGAGAAAGGTGATTATTTAAACAAGAGTGATAGTGAATGAAATTAAGAGTGGTGATAATATTTTGAGAATAGTATATGTATATGCATTGTGTGTAGTATTACAGAAATATACAAAAGAGGTGTTAAGAGTATTATAAATTATATTATATAATAGTGGGATAAGAAAAGGTATAACTCTATTTGTAATCTTATTTTTAAGGTTAACCCTTAACGTTATATAAAATTGATATATGCAAGTGTGGGAAAATATTATCCAAGTAATAAAAATGACAAGTACCACAGCAACAACTAAAATAAGTAAAAAAACAGCTATAAATCCCACACCTATAATGGCCTCTCCTATAGGTCAAAGAACGATAGGAACCATGTTGGGGAAAGAAAAAGAAAAAGTAGAATTGGCGATGAACCCACAGAGTATACAGACAATGTTACAAATGATGCAGGAAACAATGACGAAAACCCAAGAGGCAATAGCAAATAATCATGAAGAAACAAAAACTCACCACAAAGAAATCAAAAATGAAATTAAAAACATGAATGACAAGATAGAGAGTATACAACAAACAATGATGAAGAACGAACAAAGAATTCAAAAAGTTGAAACAAAAATAGATCAAGTTGATGGCCAAATAGAAAAGATGGATCAGATATCCAAACAAGCAAACAGAGAGCTGACCCAATCTATTACCTTCTTGGAATTGGAAAAAGCCGCGTTCTTCCTAAGATTTCAAAATATCGTAGAGGTAAATATTATGTTTATTAAAGGCTAAATTGGAATATGGTAATTGAAATTAGGTAAAACTTAAAACAGGACTTGGATATGTATAAATTAAATTATATTGACAAATGTATTGATTGATTGAGCTATAAATAGAAATGTATTAACTTGAACGTGATATAATAATTAAGGGAAATAGAGAGGAAACTGTTAATGATGTAACCTGAGATATGTACGAAGATTTTGTTATTGGATTATTGATTACCCAATCACCACGCTGCTTCCCAAACACCTTGATGTAAAATTGAAAATTAATAAAACTTCTTACAAAAAAAAAAGAGAGAATGGGTGCGATGGGTCCACTTACCAGGGGTTCGCCCTCCAAGCTGTCGTCCGAGGTGCCCACCGCCCCTGTGGTGTAGGCTGGAGTTCCCTCCCCTTGCTTGGCAGGGGTTGGGGACTTCACAGCCTCTATCGCCCTCATGGCGGGTTATTTTGGCTTGGCTGGGGACTTCCCTGATTTCCTGGCTGGTGATCGGTCTGGGTTGCACTGAGGGGCTTTTGAGCGGCATTCTATGGCACGATGCCCCTCTCTCCCGCATTTGAAACAGCCCATTGACTTCTTGGCTGTAGCCGGTGGTTTCGCTGGCTCGCGCGTCAGCTCAGGAGGTGAGCGGCCCCATGGTTTTCCTCGGTGGTGCCTCTTCAGTAGGTCGATCTCTGCTTCCTCTGCCAGGACGTACCATTCATCGAGTTGGTGTGGGTCCCCTCAGGGCAGGCAAGCATCATACAGGTCGTAGTTTAGGCCGTCTTTGAAATGGCTAAGGAGGATGTCTTCCGGCCAGTTCAGCTTGTTGCAATGGCCCAGAATTCTTGTGTATATTTGGCTACTGGGCGTCTGCCCTGTCTCACCATTTTGATTCTCTCGTGGGCCTTGCGATCAGCCAGGGGGTCCTCGAATTGCCTTCTCAGAGAGGACATGAAATGGTTGAAGTCGTTGAGCTCTGGGGCATTGGAATCATGCAGGTTCACCATCCAGTCTGCGGCCGGTCCATCCAGAGCAGATTGCACGATATGGATACGGGCTTTGTCACTGGGGATGTCCCATCCATATTCTTCCATGTAGCTGAGGAGTTGGGTTAGGAAGAACCCCAAGCGTGGTGGCTCGCCCCTGAATTTCGTGTCCAGTGGTGGGAATCTTTGAATAGATCGGTGCCTTCACTGCCGGCGGTATTGTCTCCCATCCTGATCGCCATCTGCGGGTTGGGGAGTGGGGGCTGCTGAAATGGTAGCTGCTGATTCAGCGACATCCCCAGGACTACAGGTTCCGATTCCCCCTCAGTGTCTCTCCAGCTGCAGCTCCAGGTGCTGGTGCGGCCACGGGCTCAGGTTTCTCCTCCCCTAGAGAGCCGAGGGTTCTTTTCATAAGGTCAATAGCTTTCTCTAGGATCCAGTTTGAGTGTTGTGCACAACATCCTTCCTCTTCGCTAACGTGCAGGGGTTTCTCCATCTCTTGCTTCCATTCGGGTTGGTGGCTGCCCCGTCTCAGGGTCACCTTTCTCGATATTTTTTTCCACTCGTCTTTCTTTCCAATGCCCATCGACCACCGAGGTTTGTGGTCACGCGTCTCCACCACTTCTTCTCCTGAGGAGTATGACGTTTCGGATCCCGACAGCTGGCAGGATCTCGGTCAGGGGGAAGGCTCCCTTTCCACGGGGTTTTCTTCCTTCCCTGCCTCATCATCCGACATTGTACTTTTTGCAAAGTCCCCCAGTAAGGTTGTTCCTTCCAGGTTGACTATTACTGCAGATCCTGTCTAATGTAAGGACCCACTTCAATCCCACATCTTAAGAAAGCAGAACTCTTGGAAACAATTTCTTCCACAGGAACTTTTATTAAAAGTAGTTGATAGCAGGCATAATAGACAGGATCTGAGGGATTCCCTTACAGATCGATATTTTAAAGTGTCCCTAAGCAAACCCCACCCCACAGTTCATCCGGGCGGTTCAGACCGGCCAATCCCCAGGTGGTAAGTCCATCATGGGAAAGAGAAGATAACATCAATCTGGTTCCGTTTGTAGCACGATGTTTCACAGCTCTTCACACCTCCTTTTGAGGACGGAGAAATAAACCAGATCCCGGAGGTTTGTATCTCTCTCCCCCCCCCCCCTTTCCTAGCTGCCTGGTAAGGGAGAAGAAGTTCAGAGAGATGCATAGTACAGGAGGCAATTTGTTACATTGTAGCGAATAGAGGAAGTGAAAGCAATAAACCCGCATGCATATCCCCCCTCCCCCTTGGGAGTATGGCAGAATCCAGGAAAGATGAGATTTGGTTTTAGATCAGAGGAGATAGAAACGAAATATAAATGGATTCTGTCACCTATACTATTTCAGACAAGTGACTGTCTAGTCTCTTCTTAAAAACCTCCAGTGATGGAGTGCCCACAACATCTGAGGGCAAGCTGTTCCATTGGTTAATTGTCCTCACTGTTAGGAAGTTTCTCTTTAATTCCAGGTTGCTTCTCTCTTTGGTCAGTTTCCAACCATTTTTCTTGTCTTGCCCTCTGGTGCTTTGGAGAAAGTTTGACGCCCTCTTCTTTGTGGCAGCCCCTCAAATACTGGAATACTGCTATCATGTCTCCCCTGTTTCTTCTTTTCTTTAGACTAGCCCAGGGGTAGGCAACCTTGGCTCTTTTATGACTCGTGGACTTCAACTCCCAGAATTCCTGAGCCAGCCATGCTGAGGGGAAAGGGAGAGGTTTCCAAGCTGAGCCATACTGGCTCAGGAATTCTGGGAGCTGAAGTCCACGAGTCATAAAAGAGCCAAGGTTGCCTACCCCTGGACTAGCCAAACCCAAGTCCTGCAGCCATTCTTCATATGTTTTAGTCTCTAGGCCTTTGGTCATTTTAATTGCTCTTCTCTGGACTTTTTCCAAGGTTTCAACATCTTTTTTGTAGCATGGTGACCAAAATTGGTTGCAGTATTCCAGGTGTGGTCTTACTAGGGTTTTATAAAGTTTTTATAAAGACATTTTTCAATATCTTCCACAAAGAAAGAACTTCTAATGTACTGCCTTCCCCAGAAAAGTTAGCATATATTCAGAACGTATATATCTTGAAAATAACCCATGTTGAATTGTGGTAGCACAGTCAAACATCAGCACAGGAAATGTTTTATGACATTTTATATTATGTCATAAACTGCTTTGTGATAATTTTATGTCATAAAATGTTTTATAAAATTTACCAAGTTTCAATTCATGGGAGTTATAGGTCCTGGATTTTGAAAACATTCTGACAACCCATTTGAGATACTTTAGTTCAAAAATCATTGTCTATGATACACAATTTTGCCCGATTAAACATTATGGTAATAAAAATAGAAAAAAACACTATGTGCTTTATTGATTATACAAAAGATTTTTATTATATCAATCATATTATTAACAATCATTAAAACAGCTTGTCTCCTGGAGATGTGGGTGCTCCATTGCTGGAGGTTTTCAAGAAAAGAGTGGACAGCAATTTGTCCATGATGGTATAAGGTCTTCTGCCTTGGGTAGGATGTTGGACTAGAAGATCTCCAAGGTCCCTTCCAGCCTTATGATTCTATGATTTTATAATTCTTATGTACTTGGGAAAATGAAAATTTAGAACATCCAGTTGCTCTTATTTAAAACCTGTACACATATCAGGGAGCCACAAATTGGCTCCGGACAGCAAAGGATCGAGACAAAACTGCATATTGTTCTATTACAAGTAGTCTTTGAGATGTAAGTGGTTACTTAGTGGCTGTTTGAAGTTATGACAGACTCCCCCTGAGGGCCACAGAGGATGGACATGTTTTTTTGAAGACTGCTGCACTGGCTAGTTAACATGGGCTTTCTTGTATTTCAAATTTGCTTTTTCAGTTGTATGGCTGATAATTTCTCATAAGCCTTAACCTTTAAGAAAAAGCCTGTCTTTCAGAAACCACGACTGGCAGGAGAGCATTCAGTACCTTGTAGATAACAGTTTCGTGTTTAGCTGTTCAAAAGCCTCTGTGAACAAAGAAAATAGTCAAGACAACCTTGAGATGCACTGAGAATGTAATCTTACCCAAACCCATTTTGATGTTTTTAGTTTGCAAATGTTTCTTTTACCTTTATTCAGAATAAAATGCTCTTATCTATGGCTATGCTGTAGTTCTTGTGATGCAATGAACAGATGACTTATTTCTAAACCAATCAGCTTTTGCTTTGAAGTTCTTTGTTGTGCTAACTATAAAAGTAAATGTAATCCATTTCTGGGGATTCCCCCTTGAGGGGCAAATGACAGACATGGGTTTTGTAATTGTTAGCAAACATAGATACTTTGTATATTAACTTTATATTTTTAACATAGTTATTTTGTATTTCAATTTGACTTATTTTCTGTTTTAAAAGAATGTTCAAGGAATTTAGGAATAGCTTTTAACATTCCTAAACTGAAAAGATAAACAGACTGGAGATTATCTCCAGATAAGAAAAAGTTTGTTAGTACAAATTGGGGTCTGGTTTATCTCTTTCATGAACTCTAAACAGCCTTTTTCCTTACAATTTATGCCCCTTCTGATGTCAGACTTCATTTTGATGAACATGTTGATATTATGGGATGCAAATATGTAACATGCTTGACCACATATAACTGATTTTCTATGCAAAGGGGAGGTTACTTTTATTCTGTCCAATCAACTTTCTTCTTGGATTTTTCTTTGTTATGCTAACTATAAAAGATGTTCTAAGCTTAAGATCAGGGTTCTCTTTTTGAATGAGCGGAATCGCTTTTGTCTGAATATTCTGATAAATTGTAATAAAATGATCTTCCTGTCTCGGTTTGTCCCATTGGAAATATGCATGCTGAGGCACGAGCCTAAAAAGAGCCATATTTGGCCTTCAATTTGGCAAATAGCCAGCCAGCTGAATTTTGCCTTGGAGCAATGATTTCCAGTCAAATTAAGGAATAGGCAGGTGCACCCCGGGAATTTTTTCAGGGCCTTTCTTTTGTCTTTTGTCTGCATACAAATCTTTGACTGGATACATTGCCTCAAAGGTGCTTAAAAAAAAGAGAAGATCATTGAATGGTAGTGTGAGATTTAAAAACCACGAAATTTGATTCTCACAATACGAAGACAATTCTGGTTAACAAAACAAAGTTTTATTGGAGAAAAACATAAAAATAATAAAAAGAAAGAAAGAAAATAAAGAAAGAAAAGAAAAGAAAAGAAAAGAAAAGAAGAGCGTTCGCAAACGCGGCCTCTTCGACCCTTCCCAGGTTGGATTGAGTTCAAAGAGCGCAAAGAGCAGGTTTCAAGCTTTGCATTTTATACTTTTTACAATGCACATCTAAGAAGCTCCTTCAACTCCATAGTCATTCTTTGAAGTTGTTTTTACATTTAAAAGTTCATCCTGACAATTTCCTTCCAATTTCCGTCCATCCGGGTCATAATTCATTATCTTTGCTGATTACCATTTGTGGTCACTTTACATAGGCAGGAAACAGTAAACATTCCTTCTCATACATTGGCATTGCATTGCTATATTTACACTACATTAATGCATTTGTGCTAAACATACAGTCTCATACATTGTTACATTGGAGCTTTATTGTTACATTTTATAAAAGAATAACTTTTATTTCCTTCAATTCCACCCTTTTTCTCTTTTCCACCTGAATTATTCTTTTATACTTTTAATAGTTCATAACTCCCTATATTTTCTTTAGATTCCTGTGCAAGCAAGTTTTCATATTCTGAGTCTTCTTTCCCCAATGTTCCTTAAAGTATTGGGCCCATGGTCCTTCCTTCTACCAAAGAAGGTACGAGGGAAACAACAGTAGCAGAAGAAAAATATTGCAACACATAGTCCAGGTTCTAGGAACACGATTTCCAGGGTAGTCCAATCCATTGAGGTTTTTCTCCTACTTAGATGGAAACAGTTCAACAGGTGAGGCAGGTTGAAATTTCATTTTCAGGCTGTCCAGCTGCGGAGCTTGTCACTGGAGAGGATATGATGGGACTTTCCATGGACTCACGCCTTGATTCCTTAAATCAGGAGGACTTGGCATGGTTGAGACCACTCAGGACTGGTATTTCTAGGTGACAGTTCTTTTCACCTGAACCCACTCTCCAGGAACAATGTTCAAAGATAGATGGTAAGGCAACCTGGGCCTGTACTCAGATAGAAGACAAAACCTGTGCCAGATTATGCAAATACTGAGTAACTTTCTTCTCTTCTTCATTGATATTCTTGAACCTTCATGTAACAAAAGCCTCCCATACATCATTTCAAAGAAACAAAGATAACTTTCCAGTTGAGGCCTATATTGAAATGGCTTCACCACTAAATGTTGTAAAGCTTTTTATTTACTTGTATTTATCACAGATTTATTTAACTAAAGTATAAATACAACCATCCTGTTTTAGAAAAGTATCAATCATCCCTTGCGACCCCCCTTCAGTGGCTGCTTCTGTGTTCTAGCCATTGCTTTTTCTTTCTTTCTTTCTTTTCCTTCCTTCTTTTCAACATCCGTCTCCCATCTTGCAACATCCACCTCCCACTTTCTTCTATTTTCCATTTTTCTCTCTTTCCATATTTCTATAGTACATTCTTGTTCCTTCAACATTCTAAGGCTTGTGTTAAGGCATACAATTCACACGTTTGGGCCAACCACGTTAATGGCAGTCTCCCTGCTTAATGCATGCAATTCACAAGTCTGTGTAAACCAACTTAAAAGCAACTTTCCTGTTTCTTCTTTCTATTATCCATTCCTTCATTTCCCTTCTGCCACTCTAGCATAACTCCTTTCTTTTCTTATTCCACGAGTACATCTTCTATCAACTTTACATGAGCCAACTCTTTCCCTTTACTATTAATCAGTCCTCTTCATTTCTCTTCTCCAAAAGTATTCAAGACACCATAAACATACTTGGAGTCAGTGTATATATTCTCCTTCTCCCTTATTAACAAGCTCAGAGCCTGCCGTAAGGCATAAAATCCACAGTTTTGTGCTGACTAAGGGAGGGAAATTCATCCAGCCTCCACTCACATTTTCTCCTCCCCATCTACTATCGCATCTTCATTATGTCTCTCTCTTTTTCTTGTTCTTTTCTCCCAACTACTTTGCTATGAACAAGTGTGTACCTCCTTTCGGCTTCCTGATTAAAATTGCCCACACTTGATAAGAAATGCTAACCACCAAGACGTCCCCAAACGTCAATTTTAGACAAAAATGCAACTGGTTGCCTCTTTTCCCCCCACTTCTGGGTCAAAACCTCCTCCAAGCCATTCCTTTGTATTTACAAACAAATTACCCAGCAAAGAGCCAACAAAGGAGCGCTCACCAAACTCTCATTGAGCTTGTTAACATAAGCTCTTTTTCTAACAGTTTTGCATACAAATCTTTAGTCAAAACAACATAGCTATTTATAATCCCAAACTTTTTCTCAACTTCTTCGTTTTAACTTCACAAAAATAATAATAAACAAGCTTAATAAGATATTCTAAGTTACTGAAATAGTTTTGTATCAAACTCTAGTATTGCTTTTAATATAAAGTTAATCAGATTCCAATTTAATCAGATTCCATTCAGATGGAAGCAAATTTCCATTAAGTAGGTTAAAACATTTACAAGTCTAAGCAAAACAATTCAGTCATTTCTTTTGGTTGATGAATATATAGGTCTAACTAAAACTCAAAGATTTTAAAAAAAAATTGTCCAACAATTATTCGAGTAAAAATTGCAAGTTGAAACTGCAAGAGTGGGCATTAAATTTCACATCCACCCTCCTTCCACAAACCAGAATTCTAAGCAGAGAAAAAAATAGTTAAAATGAGCAGCCCCCCTTTTCTTTCTGTCTGTCTCTCGCTCTTAAAGCAACACAGCCAGAAAAAGCAGGGGGAAGGGAGTTTTGTGCCTGCAGACAGAGTTTGAAAAGGCATTAACACACTTCTGAATAACATTTGCAAAAGGGAGAGAACAGAACTAATAGGTATAAACTAATAAAATGGTATAGGATTTCCTGCCTGAGCAGGGGGTTGGACCAGACAACCTCCAAGGTCCCTTCCAACTTTATTGTTCCTGCTAACTTTGGGCTGTTCTTAAGAGGAGAGAGAGAGAGAGAGAGAGAGAGAGAGAGAGAGAGAGAGAGAGAGAGACATCTTTCTTCACTCTGTCTGTTGGCCAGACAAACAGAGTGAGGGTGTTTCCTTTGGTATCTTCTTTTCTCTTGAGATTAGTAACAGTCATATTTACCTCACACACAAAGACTCTGACACACATATACATACCAAGACAAGGAAAAGAGAACAGAAAACTGTGATTGGGAAAAGGGTCTTCTCACTCACACACAGAGACATACACACATTTCTCTCATTCCCCTTCTTTCCCAAGCAGTCCTTGAGCTCAAACTTAAAACTTCCTTTTCTACCCTGGCTCCACATGGGCAGGGCCTGGGAAACCCATCCACAGACACAAGGGGTCTGCTGCTAGCAAGATGGGTTTTCCTGTTTGAAGCTACTCAATTTTACAGTTATTCTTTTTTTTTTTAGGTTTACAACAACGACTACAACAACAGCCCATCTTCTTGAGAGTTTCCCTGATTATGGTTCCCTGAGGTTCTCGATTTGACGGCCACTCAAAACTCTTTAACACCAGTTCACTTCCCTTCAGGCTGGCCTTCCCCATCGCGGGAGTAAGGGACCTCAACCTTTCAGGTCCGCACTCGCTCTGGCCTTACCAGTGTTCCCAGAACACAGCCCATCACATTCACACAGCTGTTATCACAGAAAACCTCCCACAATTGCTCTCCTGACCACCCAGGTACAATTGCATGTTTCCCTCCTTCGGGGCAAAAGTTTCTTACCTGGGCCAGTGCACTGGGTTACCTGGTCTTGGGCCTCAGTTGTTGACTTTCTTCCTCTTTCCTGTTCTTTGATTTTTGTAGACCAGAGTTGTCAATTTAGTTTGGCTCGGAGCCTGCAAGGGGAAATTAGATCTCAGATAACTACAGGCAGTTGAAATCAACAGGCGTGCTCCTGGATTTTACTGAGAACAGTGTCCCCTAGAGGCTCTTAATTGCCTGCATCCTCTACCAAGATTGTGAGATTTAAAAACCCCAAAATTTGATACTCACAATACAAAGACAAGTCTGGTTAACAAAACAAAGTTTTATTGGAGAAAAACATAAAAATAATAAAAAGAAAGAAAGAAAAGAAAAGAGTGTTTGCAAAAGCAGCCTCTTCAACCCTTCCCAAGTTGGATTGAGTTCAAAGAGCGCAAAGAGCAGGTTTCAAGCTTTGCATTTTATACTTTTTACAATGCACGTCACATCTAAGAAGCTCTTTCAACTCCATAGTCATTCTTTGAAGTTGTTTTTACACTTAAAAGTTCATCCTGACAATTTCCTTCCAATTTCCGTCCATCCGGGTCATAATTCATTATCTTTGCTGATTACCATTTGTGGTCACTTTACATAGGCAGGAAACAGTAAACATTCCTTCTCATACATTGGCATTGCATTGCTATATTTACACTACATTAATACATTTGTGCTAAACATACAGTCTCATACATTGTTACATTGGAGCTTTATTGTTATATTTTATAAAAGAATAACTTTTATTTCCTTCAGTAGGGATCTGAGAGGACATGAAGTAGCCATCCACTCTTCCTGGGACAGAGAAATTGGGGACTCTTGATTTTATTTTATTTTTTCTTCTAAGAAGCCCCCAATTCCCTTTTTCCTGTATGCAAAGTAAAGCAAGCTTCTTAGTTAATTATTGTCCTTTGTTAGCTAGAGATAAGCTAGTGAAAGCACAAAAGGAAGTGTAAAGGCACTTTAGAAGGACCTTAGCTGTAAGTTAGGAAAAAGCTGAATACACATTGTTTCAGCCTCCAGGCAATTTAACAGGCAGAAGAATTAAAACTCTCTGAAAAGGGGAATTTAGGAATGAGAGACTCACAAGAAATGGATGGTGAAGGTGCTTCTACCCCTCTTAGATGTCTATATCATATTTTTTTAGCAGCCGGCGGCATAGAATTGGAAAAAAAGATAAGGCCTGTTAAAATTTTGTAAGCATATCTGGCCAAAATTAAAACTCCCAAAGAATTATTTGTGGCCTTCTGAAGGTATCTTTGAACAATCAGTTATACTTGCTGTTATAACTGAGTTATGGAAGTTTGTAAAATTTGAACAACACTGATATGAATAGCTGTTTTTAAATGTCAGTAGTAATCCAGACTTATTGAGCAAATGCCATCATATTATATACAGTGGCCTCTCCCCCACAAAGGAAATTATTTTCCAATGGACCCATCTTTGAGAGCAACTGCACCACATTTAAATCATTTGAATATTTTACCAGATGCCCCCATGGAACTTCTCCCACCAGTATATAGTCCTCCCAATGTGGCAGACCCAGTTCCAGATGAGGCAGCCCATGCTCAAATTGTCCCACAACAGGAGGTCCCTAGATTGGTGTAGGTACCCCAGAGTGCCTATTTGGGACCTCAAATGTTTTTGATATTCCACCAAACAGTGGCTCCCGACTATATCCAGATCTTGCACACTTTCATGAAATGGATCGAGCCACCCCTGAATCACCTTATCAGCAGGATGTTACTGTATAAGCCTTTTTCACCAGTGATTTATATAATTGGAAATATAATATTCCAGCATATAATGGAAATCCTACAAAAATGGCTGAATTGTTTAGAAGTATTACTTCTACTCATAATCCTACAAGGAATGACTTACAAACTATGTTTAATGTTTTTCTGACTAAGGAGGAAAACGGATGGTTGTGGGAAAAGGTAGATCAGAGATACCAGAGAATGCTAGAGATGCTTTGTTTCCCTTTCAAGATCCTATGTGGGATCCAAGAATCCCAGCAGATTTGAGAGAGTTGCAGGAATATAGCAATAGAGTGGTTGCAGCATTAATGATTGCAATTCCAAAGAAGAAAAAGTTAGGGAAAAATTATGAAACTAGACAACTTTCCAATGAGACCCCAACTTCATTCCTAAGTCATTTATGTGATAATATGAGGCAATATTCAGACTTGGATCCTGATGCCCCAGAAAATCAGAGGATGTTAAATATGTTGTTTATGGGAAACAGTTGTGAAGCTATTAGAAGAAAGTTACAAAAGTTGGAGGGAGCAGCGGCTCTTCCAGTCAGCCAGCTTGTAGAAAGTGCTTATGAAGTGTTTGTAAATAGGGATAAAGAAAAAGAGAAGCAGGAAAATGTACGTGCAAGACAAATGCTGTGTTTTTGGTACAGGCTTTGTGAGGCAGTGGCAGGGCCAGTATTTCTCCCAGAAGAGGGGCCCAAGAAGGGACAGGAATGAGAGGGTTAGGAAGGCAAAGATGTAATGTATTTCTAGGACAAAGAAACAGAGCACCTCTTAAGAAAAATGAATGTGCTCTTTGTAGGAAAATAGGGCACTGGTGGGATGCATGCCCATTAAATGCAAAACATAAAGTTGTTCCATTTGGGAATAACCAGCACACATCTCCCAGTTCAAATCTTCTTATGCTGGAAGAACAAGAATGATGTAGCCAGGGGCTGGGTCTTCACATGACCCTAGCACTTCCCGAGTCCTTGCTACCTGTTATAGTGGGAGGCAAATGTGTTTCTTTTCTTGTGGATACTGGCACTACACATTCTGTATTGACAAAACAACTTGCTCCTAAATCAAATCAGGTTATATCAGTTGTTGGAGCTTCTGGACAAGCTCAACATAAGTCCTTTTTAAAACCCTTTGAAAGGGTAGTTGAAGGGGAAAAGTTGATACATAGCCTTTTCTATATGCCTGACTGTTCCATTCCTCTTTTGGGACATGAATTACTTTCAAAATTACAAGCCACTATTTCCTTTGACCAAGGGAAAGTCACTATGATTTTACCTAAACATGAATCCTGGAGACTTATTTTGCCTCTCTTGGAAACTATTCATATGCAAGAACCTCCAATCTATTTTAAATGCAGTTAAGTCAGGGGTGTAGGTGTCAGGTGTCATGGTTCCGACTAATGAAACACTTCAAAGAACTTCCAGACATTGTTTATCCTAAAAAGTCTTTATTCATGTAACAAAGTGTCAGCATGGCATGGATGGATGCCAAGATATGAATTCCCTCCCCTGAGCACATAATATTCCAGCCTATTTCCCTCCTCTTATTTACAGTCATAAATCACGTTCTCCAATCAGTTTGAAGGCCAAAGGTTCTCTTCTGTTTTGCAGCCCGCCAATTCCTTATCTCACTAATCCCCCACACACATTCTTTCTTCTCCCCTGCCAGCATCATTTAAGTTAACTCTAAAAATACCACACAGCTCTGCATATTTTGTCAAGGCAAGAACATTCAAGGTTAGCAGCATTGACATCTGGCCCCCCTTACAAAAAGGATAGGTCCTGTATGTAAACAAAAGCATATGTCAGGGATTATCTCTTGGTTTGCTGGGGTTTTTCTCATGAAACTTTTTGATGAGTCGGTCAGCCTTCACATCACTAGATTTCACCCAAGTAGCTTCAGACAGCGAGTACCCCTTCCATTGTACTAGGTACTGCAATTTCCCTTTAAAAATTCTAGAATCAAGAATATGTTTCACTTCATAGTGAGTCTGACCCACTACTACGAGGGGCCCGGGTGCCTTCTTAGGGGGAGATCTTAAAGTGGAGCCCCGACAAGGTTTTAACAAGCTGCAATGGAAGACAGGGTGAATCTTCCCTAAAAGCCTAGGGCAGTGGTGGCGAACCTATGGCACGGGTGCCAGAGGCGGCACTCAGAGCCCTCTCTGTGGGCACTCGCTCCATGCCCCGGAGATGGCAACCATCCCTCTTCAAGCAGCCGCCCGCTAACTCGCCGAGGTCCCACATGGCCAGATGCATCCCAGCACAGCTGGTTTCCTTCCCCCCATCCCATCCCTCCTGGCCTCGCATGCTCTCCTTTTCCCGGGCATGACCCACTGCATCGCCTCCTCAGCTGTTGGCCGGCCGTCGAGCTCAGGTGGCTTCTCTGAACTGCTGGCAGCGGGCTGCGGAGCCCTAGAGTGCACCAGTTGAGGGGCCAGCAGGCTGTGGCTGCTGACAGACACCGTTGGCCCCCATTCACTCGCTGGCCTCTGTGTGCGGGATCCGATGGTGTCAGGCAGCAGCTGCCCTGTCCCCTGCATCGCCTTGCCCTGCGACAATGGCACCCCCACCCTGCCTCGCCTTGCCTGGCCTCGCCCCACAGGATGAGCCTCCTGCCCAGTGTCCCACCTGCCAGAGATCCCCTGGATCTCCCCCAACCCTGTCCGGCCCCCACAGGAGGAACATTGAGGTGACCACGCCCACCTTGGCCACGCCCACCCATTCTGCCATGACCACGACAGCCATGCCCCCAGTGGGGCACGCCCACCTGGCACCCGGCGATCAATAAGTGGTTTTTGGGTTGCAGTTTGGGCACTCGGTCTCTAAAAGGTTCGCCATCACTGGCCTAGGGAGTTTCAATTTTACTGTGACGGGGTTGATGATCCTTACGATGGGGAAAGGCCCCAAGAATTTTGGTCCCAATTTCTTGCTGGGCAATTTGAGGCGTAAATATTTAGTTGACAGATAAACCTTTTCCCCAACTTGGAATGTTCTTTGGGGAGCCCTCTTTTTATCAGCCTGCTTTTTATAGGTCTCGGAAGACTTTTTTAATGCAGTTTTTGTATTTCTCCAAACTTCTTCCCACGCCCTCACCCATTGATCAAGTGTCTGGGAGGCGGAGGGCACCTGAGGGTATTCAGTTATTGGGCTGAACTCTTTTCCTGTGGCTACTCTGAAAGGCGTGTAGCTGGTACTACTGTGAACAGAATTATTGTAAGCTACCTCGGCGAAAGGGAGGAGGTCAGTCCAGTTTGTCTTTTGGTAGGAAATGTAGCATCTGAGATATTGCTCCACCATTTTGTTAGCGGATTCTGCAGCCCCATTGGTAGCTGGATGAAAAGCAGATGATAAGCCTTGAGATGATCCAATTAATTTAAGAAAACTCCTCCAAAATTTCGCTGTGAATTGCACACCTCTATCCGAAATTATTCGCTTAGGGCGCCATGCAGTCAGTAGATATGTTTCAGGAACAATTTAGTCAGTCGTTGGGCAGATGGGAGTCCTTTGCAGGCGATGAAATGAGCCTGCTTTGAGAACAGGTCTATCACAGTCCAGATGATAGTATTTCCCCTACTTTCAGGTAGGTCTACTATAAAGTCCATAGCTATTTTTTCCCATGGTTGAGAGGGGTCAGCCACTGGTTGCAGTAGCCCAGGGGGTTTCCCTGGAATTCTTTTCATTGTGGCACATACAGTACAACTCCTGACATAGTTTTCCACATCTCGTTTTAGCCCCGGCCACCAGAATTGCCGGCAGATGAGGTGTAGAGTTTTTAAATATCCAAAGTGCCCAGCCTGTTTTACATCATGGCTGTGTTTGAGAGCATTAAGATGGAGGGCTTCAGGCAGATACAGTTTTCTCCCCTTGTAAGCCAAACTATCCCTGCATGTTAGGGAGGTTTGATTATCTTTGAACCATTGATTGGTGAGGAGCTCTTGTTTTATCTTCTTTACCCCACGGTCATCAGGATTAGGGACCCTGCGAGGCGTAAGTTGAGCGGCAGTTTGTGGATTGGAGATAATTGCCTCGTTAACCTCCTCATGTTCGCTTTTATACTGAGGTAATCGGGATAGCTCATCAGCTAGGAAGTTTTTTCCTCCCGGTATGTACTTTAGAGTGAAGTTGAAGCAGTTAAAGTACTGTGCCCAATGCACTTGCTTTGGGGACAATTTGCGGGGAGTTTTCAGTGCTTCTAGATTTTTGTGATCTGTCCATACTTCAAATGGCACCTTGCTCCCTTCTAGATAGTGTCGCTAGTTTAACAGTCCCCACCTAATAGCGAAGGCCTCCTTCTCCCAGATTGCCCATCTTCTCTCACTTTCAGTAAATTTTTTAGAGGTGTAGGTGCAGGGTTGTAGAACTCCACTTTTGTTCTTTTGCAGTAATACAGCTCCGACTGCCATGTCGCTGGCGTCAGCTTGGATTACAAAGGGTTCCCCTGGGCAGGGGTGCTTTAGGACCAGTTCAGCAGCAAATAGTCTTTTTAAATTTTCAAAAGCTGTTTGACAGTTCATAGTCCATGTAAGTGGTTGGCCCGGTCACGGTTTTCCTCCTCTTTTGCCTGTTTTGAGTAGTTCTGTAAGGGGTAGGGCAATCTCGGCAAAGGAGGGGATGAATTGACGATAGAAGTTGGCAAAACCCAAAAAACTCTAAAGCTGTTTGTGAGTCTTTGGGGGTTGCCACTCAATTATAGTTCTCACTTTGGCTGGATCCATTTCAATGCCCTCGTTGGAAATTCTGTAGCAAGATAATCTAATTGGGTCTGGTGAAATTCACATTTTGACAATTTGGCATAAAGCTTGGCATTCAATAGTTTCTTTAACACTTCTCTCACCAGCTTTATATGATCAGTCATATTCGTGCTGTATATCAGGATATCATCAAGATACACCAGAACCCCTTTGTACAAGGGATCATGTAGGAACTCATTAATCAACTGCATGAATACAGCTGGGGCCCCCTGTTGTCCAAATGGCATGACTTTGAATTGATAGCTCCCCATGGGGCAGTTGAAGGCAGTTTTCCACTTGTCTCCCTCCTTTATTCTCACCCAGTAATACACCTCTCTCAGGTCTAATTTAGTGAAGATGCTCCCCTTAGCCAGGTGGGTTAGTAAGTCCTTCAGGAAGGGGAGGGGATATTTATTTTCCAAACTCACTGCGTTCAGACCTTTGTAATCCATGCAAAGACGAAGAGAACCATCTTTTTTTCTTTGAATAACACAGGGGCTCCCACGGTAGATTTGGCCCGTTCAATGAACCCCCTTGCTAGGTTTTTGTTCACGTATCGCTGCATCTCCTCCATTTCAAGGGGGGACATAGCGTACATTCTCGGTCGTGGGAGTTTGGCTCCTGGCACCAGTTCGATAGAGCAGTCATTGGGTCTGTGAGGGGGCAGGGCATCACATTCTTTTTCACTAAATGCCTCTGCTAGGTCTCGGTATTCGCTGGGGATGAGTGGTTCACCTGGTGGCGGTGAGGCAGCCATGTGCGCTCGCTCATTAGGTGGCCTAAAGTGTCCCACAACGTCAGTTGAATCAGTGGGGGGTTTAGACCCTATAGGTAGTCTCACAGTTCTCATTCCTTTCTCCCACCAGTTAAACGGTTTCCATTTGTCCAACCAGGCTAGCCCTAGGATCACAGCCTCAGTCATTTTTGGAGCCACCAGGAAGCGAATAAACTCCCAATGCTCACCTATTTCTAGACATAGGGGCTCAGTTAATTGCATGACAAGAGTCCCTCCCATCAGGGAGCCATCGGCTTGCTCAAACCTCATGGGCTTGGAGAGCAGTTTTGCTCGTATGCCTAATTTCATGGCAAATGGCAAGCTAATGATGCAACGGGAGCATCCAGAATCGATTAGCACGTTTAAGTCTATTTGTGCTCCCGACATAGGGATTATAAATTTGGCGGGCAGTGAGAAAGGCGGGACATGTCGACTCACCATCGGGTCATTCTCTCCTTCGTCATCGCTGTCAAAGGAGGGTAGAGCAGGGGTGGGTCCACCCAGATACTCCAGAGCAGGCCTGCCGGCTTGTTTTATTTTGTGTATTCTCTTGCCTTGAGGCCAATGGATGGGTCCTCAAATCTTTCTCTCAGCCCTAGGAGGAAGAGGTGGGGGTCCTCCAATTCAGGGGCTTGCTCATTATATAAATTGTTCAGCCATTCGGATGCTTCTCCCTCTAGGCTGGACGCAATCACATCGACCATGGCGCCTGGGTCCGGGTAGAGATAGGCCCAGCGGTTCAAATGAGAGCGCACTTGGTTGAGGAAAAAAATCAGCTTCTCTGGGTCCCCATCGAAGGTTGCTCTGAAAGGTGGTGCAATTATAGACTGTTGGGGCCCCCACTGTGGCAATTGCTGCTGGCCCCATCCTGGCTGCTGCTTTATGCCCAGGGGTTGCACGTTCGGGGGCTGTGTCCAATCTCCTTGCTGTGGTCATTCTCCCACCAGCTGCTGATCTCCTGGCTTCTGCACCACCCCAAGCTGTTGCAAGGCCTCTATTAGCTGTGGCTAGCTCAGAGGTTGCTGACCATTCACCTGAGGGGGTTCCCAAACCTCCCATTGTTGCAGGGACCCCAGGCTGGTGTTATCTCTCTCTATGGGGCTGGAGGGCCTGGCAGGGGACTCCTGGGGCTGGAGGGCTGTCTGGTCTGCAGACAGGGTTTTCCAATCACCCAATTTATCAGTGGCAGACGATCTAGCAGCTCTCCAGCAGTTTGGGGGATGCAATATGCAAGAATCCCTTTGCTGTAGTTCCACCTCATCTGCTTTTGAAGCCCTGGAGTCTCCACTGGGCTGGGTCCAGCCTGATGACTAGATAAGCTCTCTTAGCTGCTTGGGTTTTTTCTCCAGCTGGGAATTCTGCCAAAGCTCTTCCTCCCCCCCCCCCAGGGTAGCAGCTGATGCCAGGCTGTCTGCTTCAGGCAATTTCCCTTTCTCCATTTTTGAAATCTTCTCCTGAATCTTTGCCAGCTTCTCTCAAATCTAGAGACAGCGGTGGGAGTTCAGGACTCCAGGTTTTTTGAAAAGTTTGTAGATGTTGGCATGATGTCATGGTTCCGACTAATGAAACACTTCAAAGAATTTCCAGGCATTGTTTATCCTAAAAAGTCTTTATTCGTGTAACAAAGTGTTGGCACGGCATGGATGGATGCCAAGATATGAATTCCCCTCCCCTGAGCATAAAATATTCCAGCCTATTCCCCTCCTCTTATTTACAGTCATAAATCACGTTCTCCAATCAGTTTGAAGGCCAAAGGTTCTCTTCCGTTTTGCAGCCTGCCAATTCCTTATCTCACTAGTCCCCACACACATTCTTTCTCCTCCCCTCCCAGCATCATTTACGTTAACTCTAAAAATACCACACAGCTCTGCATATTTTGTCAGAGCAAGAACATCCAATGTTAGCAGCGTTGACATCAGGTATCCCAGGACGAGCAAAATACATCCCCGTGGAAATTGCTGTAAAACCAGGGGCTGATCCTGTGCACATTAAACAATATTCCCTATCTCAGGAGGCTAGAGGAGGGTTATTGATAAATTCCTAGAGTATGGTCTTCTCAAAAAGGGGAAGTCCACTTATAATAGTCTCATCCTACCTGTTAAAAAGCCTGATGGGTTCTTTCATTTAGTTACTGATCTCAGACTAATAAATTCACAGTGACCATTCACCCCACTGTGCCAAACGCTTATACATTGATGTCTTTGATTTCACCTGATTTTGCATGGCTCACTGTATTGGATTTAAAGGATGCTTTTTTTTCGTATTCCTCTTCAAGTGGATAGCCAGAAGTTGTTTGCTTTTCATTGGTCTGAAAATGAACATGTGCAGGGCACTCAGATATATTGGACTGTGTTACCCCAAGGATTTAAAAATAGCCCAACTATTTTTGGGGAAGCTCTTGGGTCTGACTTACTTAGATGGACTCCTCTACCAGAAATGAATAGCACAGTGTTGTAATATGTGGATGATTTATTATTGGGAGCTCCTTCTGAAGTAGAATATGAGCAGAATGCTATTAGCCTTTTAAATTTTCTGGGTGATTGTGGATAGCCACAATCTTTACAGAAGGCTCAGTTGGTTCAAACTTCTGTTTTCTACTTGGGATTCAAAATCTCTCAAGGGCAGCATCAGCTTACCTCCCAATGTATTGAAGCTGTCTGCAGAATTCCACCCCTCTAAAACCCATCATCAACTCAGGGGATTTTGGGGGATGGCAGGATTTTGTCATATTTGGATCCCAAATTTTGATATTTTATCCAAACCCCTTTATGAAGCCACAAAAGGAGAAGACAGAGATTCTTTTAAGTGGACCTCCCAATGTGCTCATGCATTTAGTCAACTTAAACAAGCCTTAATGTCTGCCCAGGCCCTAGACTTGGCTAACTTAGATAAACCATTTTATCTTTCAGTAGATGAAAAAAAGGGAATTGTGACTGGTGTTTTAACTCAGAAATTAGGCAGCTGGGAGCGTCCTGTGGCATATTTTTCTAAACAATTAGATCATATTGCTCTTGGATGGCCAGCCTGTCTGGGGGCTGCTGTTGCTACAGCACTCTAATTGTTGAGTCGGAGAAGTTCACTTTCGGAAAGGAGTTAGAAATGAGAGTAACACATGTGGTTAAAGAGCTTTTACAGATTAAAGGCAGCCATTGGCTCACCACTAACCATTTAGCAAAATATCAAGCTATTGTCATGGTTCCGATAGATGAGACCGGTAAAAGAGAACTCCAAGGCAAAAAAGTTTCCTTGAAAAACATATTTATTTGGCTACATAGTATTGGCACAATCAAAAGTGAAACCAAGACTGAAGGCCCCTCCCAAAGGTTACAATGTAACAAAGTTAAACTTCCCACCCCAGTAATATGTCATAAATCACATTCCCCAATTAATTACTTGCGCGGGCTTAATCCAGTTTCTTTAATGCCTGTAAGGACCTGCCTCCATTTCTCTACCAAGAAAGCAGAACTCTTGAAACTGGCATCATTTCAAAAGGAACTTTTATTGGCAGATACAGAAAGCAGGAAAGCGGGCTTCCGGTTTGCGATCACGGCGCCGGCAGACGTGCGAGGAGAGTGTTCTCTGCACCGTCCAGTTTCCCTTTGTCGGAAGACCCTGAAAAGGGTCAAAAGTCACCCTGGAGGGGTGATCACCGTGAGGAGGACCCCTGATAGATCGCGGAAGGGTGGCAGCCCTTCCGTTTGATCCGAGGCAGCTCCTTTGGACCGACGAAGAAAAGATTGGCCATCAACATGGCCGATCATTAAGCCGTACCAGCCAAAAGCCAAAAGCACTACCAAGCACAACGAAAGCACCGCGGAGGAATTGGGTGAGACCTTACCTTACCTTTCCTGTATTCCAATTATTTTCCTGTAGAAGCCTTTTGAAAATTTCTTCCCCCCCTTTTTTTTTTTTTTTTTAATTTTTATTAAAAATATTTTTATTGAATACAAAAAAAAAAGATTAAAAAACATTGAACATAGTGTATCATCTTTGACATACATCTTTGTCTAAACATTCCTTATTATACACATACTTTATACATTTCAGATATTCTTCCTCTATTTACATCCCTTCTAATGACCTTCCTTCTTTTTTTTCCTTCCATTTGTAAAATTTATTCCAGCTTAAATAGTATTCTGTTTCCTCCTGATTTTTTAATTCTTTCGTCAACTTATCCAATTCTGCGCAATACAAAATTTTCCTTATTAACGCATCTCCACTAGGCACTTCATTTGTTTTCCAATTTTGGGCAAACAAAATTCTTGCCGCCGTTATTACATGAATAATTAAGTATATATCATCTTTGTTTATATTTTTTTCTAATATGCCAAGTAGTAGCATCTCTGGTTTATATTGAGTTTTTTGACCCGTCATTTCTGTTATCCAATTCCAAACCCTCTGCCAATAAACCTGTACCTCTTTGCAAGCCCACCAAACATGAAAAAAAAGTACCCTTTTCCCTTTTACACTTCCAACAAAGTGGTGAGTAGCCACTATACATTTTTGCGAGCCTAGCCGGTGGCAGGTGCCATCTAAAGAGCATCTTATAGAGATTTTCCTTGTAAGTTGTTGCCAATGTAATTTTGCAATTACGTTCCCAGATTTGCTGCCATTGGTCCATGTTTATAGCGTGCCCCAAATCTATTGCCCAGGTAACCATTGTTTCTTTAACTTGTTCTTCAAATAATTTATATTCTAACATATATTTATATATATTTTTGATTTGTTTTTTCTCCGGGCCTAATAATATTTTATCAAGCCCCGTATCTTGTCTATTAATTCCCCATTCTTTCTTGTCTTTCACGTATCTTGCTTGTATCTGAAGGTAAGACCACCATTCCAAAGCAATCCCCTGTTGTCTCAACTCTTGCCTTTGCTTTAGATATCCTTCCTCTGACAGGATATCTTTGTATATGATAACCCTATCTTGCCTATAAAGGTTGGGGTATATAACTGCTTCTAATGGTGAGAACCAGCCTGGGAGTTTTGTATAGTATTGACATTTAACTATATTCCAGCTTTTTATTAGTTCTTGCCGGACTTTATGCCTCAGGAAGTATTGATGGTTCCTACTTTTATCTGTCCATAGGTGGGCATGCCAGCCCTGCTGGAGATTGTGCCCCTCTAATAGTAAACATCTTTTATTTTCCAACGTTATCCAGTCCCTGATCCATGTCAGGGCCGCCGCTTGATAGTATAACTCCCAATCCGGGAAGCCTAATCCCCCTCTCTCTTTGGCATCCTGTAGAGACTTTTGCTTTATCCTCGCCTTCCTTCCTTGCCACACAAAATCTAAAGTTAACTTATTCAACTCTTTAAAGAATTTTTTATCTAATTGGATTGGAATATTTTGGAATAGAAAGATAATGTTGGGTAAAATATTCATTTTCACCGCTGAGATTCTTCCTAGAAACGAAAGATGTAGATTTCTCCAGCGGTCTAGGTCAACTTTTATACGTTTAACTAATTTTCCCATAGTTATCCTCTCTAATTGATGAGCAACGTGCTGACATAACAATGCCCAAATATTTTATTTTAGTAACTACTTGTATTCCTAATTTTTCCCCAAGATTTTCTTTTTGCGTGTTAGTCATATTTTTTGCTATGATCTTTGTTTTATTTCTATTTATTTTCAAGCCTGCCACCTCTCCATATTCCTCCAATAGTTCAAAAAGCTTCTGACCTGATTGCACAGGATCTTCCAAAATAAATACTAGATCATCGGCATATGCTTGGAGTTTATATTTTTCCTTTTTAATCTCAAGCCCTTTAATTTGCTCTTCTTGCCTTACAGTCCTAGCTAAAATCTCCAATGTATATATAAACAATAATGGCGAGAGAGGACACCCTTGTCTTGTACCTTTCTGAATATTGAATTTATTGGTGGCCTCACCGTTTATTATAATCTGGGCATTCTGTTCGGAATATATTGCAGCTATAACTGGGCGGCGTCTGTCTACTTTGGGAATACAAAGCTTTGAAAAAAAGAGAAGAACAACTAATCTAAACATCTAAATAACTGGACTTGCACCTTTTGGATATTTGGGGCCCCCCAAAGTTCCTGTTTCTATGGGGACCCATTACCTTATCTATCTGTTAAGTTGAGAAAAAAAAATTTTTAACTGGATAAAAGCCTCACTTGAGTTTGGAAAAAGACTTTATATGCTATCGGGGACATCTGGTGGCGAAACCTGGTATAGCAAGTGTATTTCTTTTTGTCTGTGAGACCTGTGAGACTAAGATTTGTCCTTGGCACTATCAAAAAAGATAAGAATTTGGAACAGCTGGGTGGTGAAAACAACTCTTTATAGTGGAGGTGGACGTTTACTGACTTTTATTAAAAATAGCCTCCACTAAAGGACTATCTGTAAACATAACAGAAATGGAGGAATACTACCCACAACTTAACTACAAACTTATACTTGAAAAAATCCTTGAGGCTACTGAGCTAATGAACTCCAGACTGAAAGATAAAGGTGCCACCCTAAATTTACAAAATGCAGCCCAGACTTCAACTGATGAACTTACAATCCAAAAAGCAACAGAAGAGAAAGAAATTAACATCAAAGTGGATTTTAAAGAATACCAGGTACAATCTACTGAAAACTTTGATAGTCAAACCTTGATCTCAACTAAAAAATCTGCAACTCAAAAAGCAACAGAAACTGAAGAAAGCAACATTAAGATGGAAGGTGCTGAAGACCAATATGCACAACACATCGAGAACCTAGACAACCTAGACAACCAAACAACAATTACAACATTGAACATGACTCCTTACTTAAGCCAGATGAAACCGGAAGAAGAAGAAGACCAGACTGAACTGATGACAACTATACCAAGCCAAACATGGAGATTTGAACTACCAGGCCAACAACCCAATGATTACAAAGGGGCCAGCTCCTTTGAAAAATTGATCACTGGATGGTCTCCCCTGATTCAAATATCATGTATAGGAATGAAGGGAGATCTATCTGATGATTTAAAGGCACTGGTATGGAAGCCTGCTTGGCACAAAAAGAAAGCTAGAGTTAGACTTAAAAAATGGGTTGTGTTTTTTTTTGTATGTGTGTGACTTATAATGGAAGAGCTTAAAATCTCACTTAATGAGCTAAGGAGATTTTAAAAGATATTAACTGACTTAATATTTAGGACTTAGACTTATAAGAGAAATAAAAAATATCCATTAGAATAACAGTTCTGAATTATAATTTAGAAGTTGGATTGAGACAATAAAGGATATTTTATTAGTAAATGACGAGGTACTAGGATGAGAAATAGAATATATTTGTGAAATAAAGTAAGAATTTATTAGAGTAAACAATATGTGTATCTTAGATATGACAATTATTTTGTAATGAAATAAGGGAACTTTGGGCTACCCGAAATCTAAATACTATGAATATTAAGCTAATTGGAATACTGTAATTGAAATTAGGTAAAATTTAAATACAGGACATGGACACGTATAAGTTAAAATATACTGATAAATGTTTTAATTGACTGAGTCATAATTAGCAATGTATTAATTTGAATGTGATAAAATAACTAAGGGAAACAGAGAGGAAATTTTTGATGATGTAACCCGACCTATTTATAAAAGATCTTGTTATTGGATTATGGATTACCCAATCACCATGCTGCTTCCTTAATATTTGGATTTTTGTAAAACTGGAAAATTAATAAAACTTGTTTAAAAAAAAAAAGCAGGAAAGCTAGGCAGGATCTCAGGACTTCCTGCCCAAATCAATAGGTTAAACCTGCAAAACAATAACCCCACTCCAACTGTCCATCCGGTCGGTTCAAACAGGCCAATCCACAGGTGACATCGAGCTGTGGGAAAGCAACCGATAAGGCGCCTCTCTCAAGGTTGTTAGGTCATCTACAGTTCCTCCCTGTGCACTGAGATAAGGCAGATGGCCCCCAGGCATTCCTTCCACAGCCCATAAAGGATACATCAAAGCAGATAGAGGAAATGGTCTACATGCACTACAAGCCCCTGACTAACCGCTCCCCCCATAGGAGAATGGCAGAACCCGAATAACCTAAACCCAGAGAATATGCATGATTAATTATTGAGAGTTCTGACATGCCGCTCCCCTAGAAAAATGAGAGGTCCACCTGGAGATAGAGAAAATAACAAAGAGGGAGAGAGTTGAAACAACAATGTTAGTCAGGCTTATCCAGGTAACAAGCATGGAACATTTTAGCAGTCAGGGAGCCCTGACATGCTTTTTATGCACCCACTCATTTTGTGATGGTGAGAGGTCTTTCTATGACACCAAGTATTGGGTCAACCCGTGATGTTTCCTGGAGTCTAATATCTCTTTAATTTCAAAATGTTGCTCTCCTTCCACCATAATGGGTTGTTGGGGAGGGGGAGCTTCTGCTGGCCTTAAAGGGGAGGTTAGTTCCTGTTTAAACAAGCTGCAGTGAAATACAGGGTGGACCTGTCTCAATGGTTTTGGGAGTTCCAATTCCATTGTTACTGGGTTAATTATGTGTTTTATGGGGAAGGGTCCTACGAATTTTGGTCCTAGCTTTTTCGATGGCTTCAGGGATTTTAGAAATTTGGTTGAGAGATATACTTTCCCCCCTATTTTGAATGGTTTAGGTTCCATTCATTTCTTATCTGCCTGAACTTTACAAGCTTCCCTCGCTTCATCTAAAGCTTTTCTAACCACAGGGCAGGTGTTTTGCAGATGTTTAATCCACTCTTTCAAAGAGGGAGTGGTGGGTTCATTAACAGGTAACTCAGGCATTGGGTTGAAACTTTGTTCTGTTGCCACTTGGAATGGTGTGTAGCCAGTACTTGAATGCACTACATTGTTGTAAGCAACTTCTGCGAAAGGCAAGAGCTCAGTCCAGTTGTCTTGTTGGTAATTTATAAAGCATCTCAGGAATTGTTCTAATACTGAGTTCAAATGTTCTGTCCCACCATTCATTTGCGGATGATGACTAGATGACAGTCCTTGACTGGTACCAAGTAGGTCCAAAAAAGCTCTCCAGAACTCTGAGGTGAACTGGACCCCCCTGTCTGATATAATGTGTTGTGAGGCCCCATGCAACCAATATATATGTAGTACAAATAATCTGGCTAAGGCTTTAACAGTGGGAATCTTCTGGCAGAGTATAAAGTGGATCTATTTGGAGAATAGGTCCGTCACAACCCAAATGACAGTGTTTCTTCCGCTTTCTGGCAATTCTACTATACAAATCCATAGAGATCTCTCTCCAAGGTGCTGAACGGCTGGCCACCACTTGTAATAAACCTGGCGTTTTCCCCTGTCTCCATTTTGCCGCTGTGCAGACGGGGCAGCTTGCCACATAGCTTTCAATGTCCTTTTTTATAGATGGCCACCAGAATTGCCTTTTGGTCAAATGGAGAGTTTTCACGAACCCGAAATGCCCTGCCATTTTCGAGTCATGGCAGAGTTGCATGATTTTTACTATCTGGGTTTTTGGCACATATAACTTTTCTCCTACCCAGGGCAGTTCGTCCCTCATCGAGCAAAGGTTCTTATGGTTAAGGAACCATTCGTCGGTTTCTAATGTTCATCTAAACTCGATCCCTGATTCACTGTTCAAAGGTGGATTTTTCCTTAGGTTTTCCTTTGTGGTGGTCAGAGCCTCTACATCACTGCTCCCCAGCCTCAGTTTATCAGCTGCATGAATACTGCGGGCACCCCTTGTAATCCGAAAGGCAGGACTCGGAACTGGAAGCACCCCAAGGGGCAATTAAATGCTGTTTCCCACTCATCCCCTTTCTTTATCCTAACTCGGTAGTATGCTTCTCTTAAATCCAGTTTGGAAAATATTTTCCTCTGGAAAAGTGAGCCAGCACGTTCTTCATTAATAGCAAGGGGTAGACGTTGTTCTCTCAAACAGCATTTAGAGATCTAAAATCAACACATAGACATAGAGACCTGTCTTTCTTCTCCTGGAATAACACAGGAGCGGCCAACTTTGGCCGTGCCAGCTGAATGAACCCCTGCGCTAAAGTCTTTCCAATGAACTTCTGCAGCTCCTCGAGCTCTCTAGTCATCGAATAGAGCTTGGGTTTGGGTAGTTTAGCTCCTGGCAGGATTTCAATGTCACAGTCAGTGGGCCAGTGGGGGGTAGTTCGTTGGACTTTTCCTCAATGAAGACTTCAGCCAGATCTCGGTATTCTTTAGGTATGCTTTCTAATGGCCTGTCGCTTGCAGCTGCCACCACCTTGACTATTCTCCCCCCTCTCCTTTTTGGCACCCTGTCCTGTATCACAGTCTTCCTTTTCGGGAACCTCAATTCCCCCATTCTCCAATTTACTCTCGGATTCCAAACTTTCAATCACTTCATCCCCCAAATCAGGGGCCATTCCATGCCAGGGGCTACAATGAATGTTATAGTCTCTACATGATCCCCCATCATGAGTTCAATTGGCCGGGTGGCCAGGGTGGCTGGAACTCCCCCTGAGATGGACCCATCTAATTGCCCAAAGGAAATGGGTTTCTTCAGCCTCCTCACCAGAATCCCCAAATTCCCCACTAGGGTTGGGCTGATTAAGCAGCGGGTGCAACCCGAGTCTTTTAATGCTTTTAGGGCTACTTTCTCTTCCATCTCTGGCTGGACAGTTCTATGGGTCTGGTGAGGGGCACAATGGGTCCACTTACCAGGGATTTGTTGTCTGAATCGCTGTCAGAGTTTTCCGGTGGTTTCTCTGGCAGAGTCGGAATTCCCCCTCCCTGTGGTGGCTTTCCAGGTTTCCCTCCTACGATGCGGTCTGCCCTCAGGATTAGCGCTTGTAAATGGCACTTGGCTGCTTGGTGGCCTTCTTTGCCACATCTGAAACAGGTGGTTGAACATGGGTTCATGGTCGGAGTCTTTGCCATCTCTTTTTTCCCTTCTGAGGGGGAACATCTCCAGGTCCGCCCCATTTGCCATTGGCTGTGTGCTAGGTCAATTTTGGCATCTTCCATCATTATGTACCAGCAATGGAGGCATGCTGGATACCCCTGGCTGATGCAAGCCTGGTAGAAGTTGTCATTCAACCCATCCTTGAACAGGCCAATCAAGATTTCCCCTGGCCAGTTGAGGTGGCCCACCAAGTCTCTAAACTCCTCATTGTACTCGGCCACTTGCCATCTGCCCTGCTTTATGGTTTTGATGTGCTTCCTGGCTTTCCAATCAGCTAGTGGGTCCTCAAACCTCCGTCTCAGGGCTGCCATAAACAGGTTAAAATTCCAGATCTTGGGAGCATCAACATTATGTAGGGACACCATCTACCAGGTAGCCGCACCTTCCATGGCCAGGGTTATGATCTTGATGCACCCATGGTCCCCGGGGATGTCCCACCTGTCACTGTGTAAGAAATTTTATGAACTGAATAGCCATAGCAACAAACCAGCCAATGAGAATTGTTTTTGATTAAGACACAGTATTGGCTATGTGAGGCATGTGATCCAGCCTAGGTCTGGCCGTGTCTTAGTCTTCTCTATATCTTTTTCTGATCTCCAAGTTAAGAGTTGTTGATATTCCGCAGAGCTGAATGAAACTGTATGTATCATGTTTATATATATTTTATAGATAAAGTTTTTCTAAACTATGTCTCCTGCTCATTTTGAATGTGTGCTTATTTTTTGGGCTTATTTTTGCACTGGAAAGCTGTAAAACTCTAACAGGTTATAGGCCCAGATCCCCAGCCAGCCCTTGCACACAGTACAGGAAAGTCCAGACTGAAGAAAAAGATTGAGGTTCAACACGGAGCTGTAATTAAGCTGAAGGACTGTCTGAGTTAAATAAAAAACAAAAAGGCAGAGACTCAGCTGATGGCTGATTTAAAGGAGAGGTTTCTGCCTCGATTGGGACAAAAGAATTATCTTATTTGGGCTACAAAAATGGAATGCTTCCTGAAGGCTAAGGAGCTCTGGGATATTGTGATTAATCCACCTCATGGGCAATTAGCAGCTGCAGATCAATGTAGGCATGATAAGGCACTGGCTTACATCATCTTAAGTGTGGAAAATGAACAATTCTTAAATTTAGCTGACTTAAAAACTGAAAAGAAGTTTGGTTGAAGTTGAAAAGCATGCATGTGAGTGAGTCAGCATGCAATGTAGTGCAATTATTGAGGCAATTGTACAGAGCCCAGCTGCTGCCACATGAGAGCGTAGAAGAGCTTTGTTCCACATGCAGAAACTGTTTGTTGAATTAGAACAGCGAGGAATGCAGATTCCTGAATCTCAGAAGGTGCTGTTGGTACTAAATAGTCTTGATGAAATGTGGGCCATCGTTTCAGCTGTTTTTGAATGCAGACCAGACCAGAAATTAAGCATGAAAGGACTTAAAGCCTGTTTGATTTCAGAAGAACAGAAACACCATTTTAGAAGAAGCCACAAGGAGAAATTATTGAGGTGGGAGTCCAAGGAGCAGAGAGAGCAGAGCAGCAGACTGCCTGTCTGCAGAGATTGGATTACATCTCAGCAGACAATTACCAAGAAAAAAGAACAGGAGAAAAATAAATGCTTTATCTGTGGGGCTGAAACTAATTTAAAGATAAACTGTTTATAAGGAAGAACAATAGCAAATGGACAAGCTGCTGTTGCAAAAGTTAGCTATTGTAATAGCAGAGACAAATGGTTAATAGACAGTGGGGCTAGTTAAACAATTATTAATAATTCTAAGTTGTTTTCCAGATTGGATTCAACTAGAGATGCAGTGGTCTTAGCATATGGCCAGAAGGCAAAAGACATGAGGAAAGGCAGTGTGCTGATTCCATGTCTAGAGGAAAAGTTTAATAATGTATTATGTGTGCCGGGAAAAGCTTCCGGTTTGCCATCGGCGCCTTCGAATGCATGGAGGCGAACTCCATCTTCAGCATCCAATTTCATTCCACTGGGGGATCCTGGAAAAGATCGAAAGTCGCCCTGTACGGGTGACGAGCGAGGAGAGGACCCCCGCTTGATCGCGGGAGGGTGGCTGCCCTCCCATTTGATCAGGGGCAGCTCTCCAAACCGGCAGGGGAAAGACCGGCCATAGCAATATGGTTCGTCTTTAAGCTGCTGACAGCCAAAGTCAAAATTACTACCAAGCACCTTGAAAGCAACGCGGATGAAACTGGGTGAGATCTGATCTTCTCTTTAAGACTCTAAATATCTTTCCTGAAAAAGCTGCCCTAAATATTCTTCCCCGTGAGGAGAGAGGGAAGGGAATTCCTGCCCCACCCTCTAAGAAAGCGGCGACTGACTACCCAGGGAAAACAAAGCAATTATAAAAACAACTTTAATTTAATTGGATGCATATATTTTTGATATTTAGGGACTAAAAAGTTTTCCTAATTTTTTTTTCTTATTCCTATTTCTACTGGATACACTGATTTTTATCTAAAAAGAAAAGAAATAAACTTTGAAAAACTATTATAAAAATGGGGGACTTAAAAGGTTTTAAATGGCATTGGTGACATCTTGTGGTGAAGTTTGGTATTACAACTTGTTATTGCCTAAAAGGGACTTGGCTTGAAGCCCAGACTACAGATAAAACTCTTTCGACCTTGAATACCACCTGTGAGAAACTCTGCTGTAAAGAGAACTTCTGGGCAGCATAACTGGCCTGCTTGAACTATGAATGTAAACCTTTACTGACTTTCAGAGTTATATGTGGGGAATTGCCTTCCTATCTCTTTATTTGATGAACATTGGTTATTATATGAGATGATGAAATACCTTGGACTATAAAATCTTACTTGACAAACGACTTCTATTATAAAGACTACCTATAAACACGTGAAATAGAGGTCCCATACCTAGTTATAAAATCATTTTTAACGTCTGATTTTAAAGTCCTCAACTTAACACATTATTAAGAGAATATGGATGAAGACCAGGAAAAGATCCTTTCCATGTTGAAAGCAATACATGAAACCATTCTTGATAAATGTGATAATGATGTTTTTACTTAGCTGATATAATAAGAACTGTATTAGTTTAATTATGAGATAGTAAATATTAAGGGGAAAAGAAGGAAATATTTGATGTTGTAACTTGAGATTCATACTAAAGATTTTTGTATGTTATTGAACTATTGATTAACCCAGCCACCACGTTGCTTTTTAAATACTTAAATGTAAAGTTGGAAAATTAATAAAATATTATTTTAAAAAAATAATGTATGATGTGCCTGAAATGGAGCATAATTTACTGAGTGTCTCCAGTCTTGACAAACAAGGGTTTGAGACCACATTTGTAAATGGGAAATGTCTCATAAAAAGAAATGGGAATGTATGTGCACATGGCATAAAACAGGATAATCTTTATGTGTTGCAGGCACAAAAGATTCAATGTGCCCAAACATTTGGTAATGTGGCACAACATGATTCATGCATTCATCTCTTGCACAGAAAGCTTGGCCATGCCAGTTTCAGAGTGTTGCAAAGGATGTGTCAGAATCCAGTTATATTTCCTTTCTATCTATCTTCTCTGATCTAAAACCAATTCTTACCCTTCCCTGGATCCTGCCATGCTCCCAAGGGGGAGGGGGATATGCATGCGGGTTTATTACTTTCACTTCCTCTATTCACTACAAAGTAACCTTTTGTTTATTCGCCTTCGTGTCTGCTAACCATTATAATGTAACAATTTGCCTCTTATCCTATGCCCCCTCTGAACTTCTCCTCCTTACCGGGCAGCTATGAAAAGGGGGGTGAAAAGATACAGACCTCCGGGATCTGGTTTATTTCTCCGTCATCAAAATAAGGTGTGAAGAGCTGTTGAATGATCATGCACAATGGAGCCAGATTGATGTTATCTTAACTGGATTTAACACCTAGAAATTTGCCGGTCTAAATCGCTCGGAAGAACTGTGGGGTGGGGGTTGCTTAGGGACACTTTAAAACATCGATTTGTAAGGTCCTATCTATTATGCCTATCAATTTCTCTTAATAACAGTTCCTGTTGGAAAAGATTGTTTCCAAGAGTTCTGCTTTCTTAAGATGTGGATTGAAGTGGTTCCTTACATTAGACAGGATCTGCAGTAATAGTCAACCTTGCCAGGGGACTTTGCAAAAAATACAATGTCAGACGATGAAGCAGGGAAGGAAGAAAACCCCACGGAAAGGGAGCCTTCCTCCTGACCGAGAACCTGCCAGCTGTTGGGATCTGAAATGTCCTACTCCTCAGGAGAAGAGGTGGTGGAGACGCGTAACCACAAACCTCAGTGGTCAATGAGCATTGGAAAGAAAGGCGAGTGGGAAAAGAGATTGAGAAAAGTGACCCTGAGACAGGCCAGCCACCGACCAGAATGGAAGCAGGAGATGGAGAAATCCCTGCATGTTAGCGAAGAGGAAGGAAGTGGTGCACAACACTTGAACTGGATCCTAGAGAAAGCCATTGACCTGATGAAAAGAACACTCGGCTCTTTAGGGGAGGAGAAATTAGAGCCCCGCGGCCACACCAGCACCTGGAGCTGCAGCTGGAGAGACACTGAGGGGGAATCAGAACCTGTAGTCCCGGGGACGTCCGCTGAACCAGCAGCGACCACTTCACCAGCCCTCACTCCCTGCCAACCCGCAGATGGCGATCAGGATGGAAGACAATACCACCGACGGTGAAGGCACCGATCCATTCAAAGATTCCCGCCACTGGATGTGAAATTCAAGGGGGAGCCAGCACACTTGGGGTTTTTCCTAACCCAAGTCCTCAGCTACATGGAAGAATACGGGCAGCACATCTCCAGCGATAAAGCCCATATCAGTATCGTGCAATCCACTCTGGACGGACTGGCCGCAGATTGGGTGGTGAACTTGCATGATTCCAACGCCTCAGAGCTCAACAACTTCAACCGTTTCATGTCCTCTCTGAGAAGGCGATTCAAGGACACTCTGGCTGATTGCAAGGCCCGCGAGAGAATCAAAACGGTGAGGCAGGGCAGACGCCTGGTAGCCGAATATACACAAGAATCCCGGGCCATTGCCAGCAAGCTGAACTGGCCAGAAGACATCCTCCTTAGCCATTTCAAAGATGGCATAAATTACGACCTGTATGATGGTTGCCTGCCCTGGGGGGACCCACACCAACTCGACGAATGGTACGTCCTGGCAGAGGAAGCAGAGATTGACCTACTGAAGAGGCACCGCTGAGGAAAACCATGGGGCCGCTTGCCGCCTGAGCCGACGCGCGAGCCAGCGAAACCACCGGTTACAGCCAAGAAGCCAATGGGCTGTTTCAAATGCGGGAGAGAGGGGCATCGGGCCATAGAATGCCGCTCGAAAGCCCCTCAGCACAGCCCAGACCAATCACCGGCCAGGAAGTCCGGGAAGTCCCCAGCCAAGCCAAAAGAACCCGCCATGGGAGCGATAGAGGCTGTGGAGTCCCCAACCTCTGCCCAACATGGGGAGGGAACTCCAGCCTACACCACAGGGCCGGTGGACACCTTAGACGACAGCTCGGAGGGTGAACCCCTGGTAAGTGGACCCATCACACCCCTCCTCAAGACAGTGACTATATTAGCTCCCTCCATGCCCGAAGCTGTCAAAGTGAAAGCCTTAATAGACTCTGGCAACACCCGCTGCCTCATTAGCCAGATGCTAGTGGGGAATTTGGGCATTCTGTTGAGGAGACTGAAACAACCAATCCCATTTGGCCAGTTAGATGGGTCCATAGCAGGGGGGGTGCCAACTACCCTAGCCACGTTACCAGTCCTCCTATCCCTGGGAAATCATGAGGAAGACATAACGTTTGTAGTGACCCCAGGCATGGAATGCCCGATGATCCTAGGGCTGGAATGGTTAAAGAAATGGAATCCCTGGGTAAATTGGAGGACGGCAGAAATCAAGTTCCCAAAGGAGGACCCTACGGACTTAAAACCCCAAGGAGTCCTACCAAAATTAAGAATGGAAAAAGCATCAATGGGAAAAGAAAAGGGGCTACCCGAAATACCAGAGGAATACCGAGACCTTGCTGAAGTTTTCAGTGAGGAGAGGGCAGATGAGCTTCCCCCTGACCGACCCAGATATTGTGCCATAGAATTCAGGCCTGGGGCAAAACTCCCAAAGCCCAGACTATACTCCATGAGCCCTAAGGAGAAGGAGGAAATGGAAAGGTTCATAAATAAAAACCTAGAAAGGGGGTTCATCGAACCTGCCAAGCCTAAAGTAGCTGCCCCAGTCCTCTTTAGAGAGAAGGACGGTACTTTACGCTTGTGCGTGGACTACTGCTCTTTGAATGCAATCAGTGAAAGCAACCTATACCCCCTACCCCTCATGAAGGACATGTTATCCCACCTCTCGAAAGGAAGAATTTTCACTAAACTAGATCTAAGAGAAGCGTATTACCCCGTTAGAATTAAGGAAGGGGATGAATGGAAAACCGCATTTAATTGCCCAATGGGGTGCTACCAATTCAAAGTTTTGCCATTTGGACTACAAGGGCCCCCCGCAATATTTATACAATTAATCAACGAGGTGCTAAGGGAGCACCTATTTAAGGGGGTCCTGGTTTATTTAGACAACATCCTTATCTTCACCGAATCTAAAGAGGAACAGGTCAACCTAGTCAGAGCGGTTTTAAAGAAACTGCGAGCTGCCCACCTATATGCCAAATTATCGAAATGCGAATTCCACCAGGAAAGAATAGACTACCTGGGCTATCGCATATCCCCACAGGGCATTGAAATGGACCCAGAGAAGGTCAAAGCAGTATTAGAATGGGCACCACCTTGCACAAGGAAGCAGCTGCAAAGTTTCCTGGGTTTCGCAAACTTTTACCGCCAATTCATTCCCTCATTTACCCAGATAGCCCTGCCCCTCACGAACTTACTAAAAACGAAGGGAGAATCCTCAGTGAAACCTAGCCAACCATTAAAATGGACAATGGAATGCCAAGCAGCATTTGAGAGATTAAAGAGACTCTTTTCTGCCAAACCCGTACTGAGGCATCCAGACATGGATAAGCCCTTCGTAATACAGGCGGATGCAAGTGATGTGGCAGTGGGGGCTGTACTATTACAAGAAAACGATGAAGGGGTATTGCAACCCATGCACGTATACATCCAAGAAACTCACCGAAATGGAACAGTGGTGGCCCGTGTGGGAGAAAGAGGCATATGGGATACGTTGGTCATTACTTACGTGGCGCCAATTCCTTGAAGGGAATAAAATCCCTTTTCAGGTGTGGACAGAGCACAAAAACTGGAAGCCTTGAAAACACCCAGGAAGCTCAACCCCAAGCAAGCCCGCTGGCCCCAGCATTTTCACCAATTCCACTTTACGCTCAAGCACTTGCCGGGGGGGAAAGAACTTCTTGGCAGATGCATGCCCCAATATAACAGCACGCGGGCCACCGATTCTAAACCGCTTATGGCGGAACCACAACTGGCAGCGGCAATAACCACCAGAGCCCAAGCTAAATTAAAATCTCAGCTGGGTAACCAAACGGGAATCGAATTCTGGAAAACTTTGGAAACAGATGAATGGTTCCAGAAAAATAGACATGTGTGCACAATCAAGGACAGACTGCCTTGGGTGGGGGAAAAGTTATACATACCAACCACCCAGAGGGTCACATTCATGCAGCTTTGCCATGACACAAAATCAGCAGGGCATTTTGGATTTGTAAAAACATTACACTTAATTAAAAGGCAATTTTGGTGGCCATCCATGAAAAAGGACATAAAAAGTTACGTGGCCAGCTGCCCAACGTGCGCAATGGCTAAGAGATTGCAAGGGAAATTGCCCGGACTGTTACGACCACTGTTCCCCCCTGGAGGGAAATAGCCATGGATTTTATAGTGGAATTACCAGAAAACAATGGAAACACTGTCATCTGGACGGTTACGGACTTGTTTTCTAAACTGGTGCAATTTATCCCTTGCCAAAAGATTCCCACCGCGAAAGCCTTAGCAAAACTTTTCGTGCAGCACATTTACAGATTGCATGGGGCACCCCAACGCATCATATCTGATAGGGGAGTGCAATTTACGTCAGCATTTTGGAAGGAATTTTTATCACTCTTAGGAACCACTCAAAGACTGTCATCTAGTCATCATCCTCAGGGGAACGGTCAATCAGAATGCTCGAACTCAGTACTTGAGCAATACTTAAGATGCTTTATTAATTTCCAGCAAACGAATTGGACGGACCTACTCCCTTTCGCAGACATTGCCTACAATAACACAGTCCACTCCAGCACAGGCTACACTCTGTCAAGGTTCCGACTAATGAAACACTTCAAAGAACTTCCAGGCATTGTTTATCCTAAAAAGTCTTTATTCATGTAACAATGTGTCGGCACGGCATGGATGGATGCCAAGATCTGAATTCCCCTCCCCTGAGCATATAATATTCCAGATTATTCCCCTCATCTTATTTACAGTCATAAATCACGTTCTCCAATCAGTTTGAAGGTCAAAAGTTCTCTTCCGTTTTGCAGCCCGCCAATTCCTTATCTCACTAGTCCCCACACACATTCTTTCTCGTCTGCTCCCAGCATCATTTAAGTTAACTCTAAAAATACCACACAGCTCTGGATATTTTGTCAGAGCAAGAACATCCAATGTTAGCAGCATTGACATCCAGCCCCCCTTACAAAAAGGATAGGTCCTGTATGTAAACAAAAGCATATGTCAGGGATTATCTCTTGGTTTGTTGGGCTTTTTTTCATGAAACTTTTTGATGAGTCGGTCAGCCTTCACATTGCTAGATTTTACCCAAGTAGCTTCGGACAGCTAGTGCCCCTTCCATTGTACTAGGTACTGCAATTTCCCTTTAAAAATTCTAGAATCAAGAATACGTTTCACTTCATAGTGAGTCTGACCCGCTACTACGAGGGGCCTGGGTGCCTTTTTAGGGGGAGGTCTTAAAGTGGAGCCCCGACAAGGTTTTAACAAGCTGCAATGGAAGACAGGGCGAATCCTCCCTAAAAGCCTAGGGAGTTTCAATTCTACTGTGATGGGGTTGATGATGCTTACGATGGGGAAGGCCCCACGAATTTTGGTCCCAATTTCTTGCTGGGCAATTTGAGGCGTAAATATTTAGTTGACAGATAAACCTTTTCCCCAACTTGGAATGTTCTTTGGGGAGCCCTCTTTTTATCAGTCTGCTTTTTATAGGTCTCAGAAGACTTTTTTTAACGCAGTTTTCGTGTTTCTCCAAACTTCTTCCCACCCCTTCATCCATTGATCAAGTGTCTGGGAGGCGGAGGGCACCTGAGGGTATTCAGGTATTGGGCTGAACTCTTTTCCTGTGGCTACTCTGAAAGGCGTGTAGCCGGTACTGCTGTGAACAGAATTATTGTAAGCCACTTCAGCGAAAGGGAGGAGGTCAGTCCAGTTTGTCTGTTGGTAGGAAATGTAGAATCTGAGATATTGCTCCACCATTTTGTTAGTGGATTCTGCAGCCCCATTGGTAGCTGGATGAAAAGCAGATGATAAGCCTTGGGATGATCAAATTAATTTAAGAAAACTCCTCCAAAATTTCGCTGTGAACTGCACCCCTCTAACCAAAATTATTTGCTTAGGGGTGCCATGCAGCCGGTAGATATGTTTCAGGAACAATTTAGTCAGTCGTTGGGCAGATGGGAGTCCTTTGCAGACGATGAAATGAGCCTGCTTCGAGAACAGGTCTATCACAGTCCAGATGATAGTATTTCCCCTACTTTCAGGTAGGTCTACTATAAAGTCCATAGCTATTGAGGGGTCAGCCACTAGTTGCAGTAGCCCAGGGGGTTTCCCTGGAATTCTTTTCATTGTGGCTCCTGACATAGTTTTCCACATCTCATTTTAGCCCCGGCCACCAGAATTGCCGGCGGATGAGGTGTAGAGTTTTTAAATATCCAAAGTGTCCAGCCTGTTTTACGTCATGGCTGTGTTTGAGAGCATTAAGACGGAGGACTTCAGACAGATACAGTTTTCCACTCATCTCCCTCCTTTATTCTCACCCGGTAATATGCCTCTCTCAAGTCTAATTTAGTGAAGATGCTCCCCTTAGTTAGGTGGGTTAGTAAGTCCTTCAGGAGGGGGAGGGGGTATTTATTTTCCAAACTCACCACATTCAGACCTTTGTAATCCACGCAAAGACGAAGAGAACCATCTTTTTTTTTCTTTGAATAACACAGGGGCTCCCATTCAGTGAACCCCCTCGCTAGGTTTTTGTTCATGTATCGCTGCATCCCCTCCATTTCGAGGGGGGACATAGCATACATTCTTGGTCGTGGGAGTTTGGCTCCTGGCACCAGTTTGATAGAGCAGTCATTGGGTCTGTGAGGGGGCAGGGCATCGCATTCTTTTTCACTAAATGCCTCCCGGTATTCGCTGGGGATGAGTGGTTCGCCTGGTGGTGGTGAGGCAGCCATGTGCGCTCGCTCATTAGGTGGCCTAAAGTGTCCTGCAATGTCGGTTGAATCAGTGGGGGGGGTTAGGCCCTATAAGAAGTCTCACAGTTCTCATTCCTTTCTCCCACCAGATAAACGGTTTCCATTTGTCCAACCAGGCTAGCCCTAGGATCACAGCCTCAGTCATTTTTGCAGCCACCAGGAAGCGAATAAACTCCCAGTGCTCACCTATTTCTAGGCGTAGGGGCTCAGTTAATTGTGTGACAAGAGTCCCTCCCATCAGGGAGCCATCGGCTTGCTCACACCTCATGGGCTTGGAGAGCAGTTTTGCTCGTATGCCTAATTTCATGGTAAATCGCAAGCTAATGATGCAACGGGAGCATCCAGAATCGATTAGCACGTTTAAGTCTATTTGTGCCCCCAACTTAGGGATTATAAATTTGGCGGGCAGTGAAAAAGGCGGGACATGTCGACTCACCATTGGGTCATTCTCTCTTTGTCATCGCTGTCAAAGGAGGGTAGAGCAGGGGTGGGTCCACCCAGAGTCCCGGCATCCTTCTGTGTGGGGAGTGTAATCTGGGCAACAGGTTCCTGCATGACCTGGTTGGATTTTTCTCTCATTAGCCGCTGGGCAGGTTTCCTTCTTGCCGCTGGTTCCGGTCTGCTCTGTAGTCGGGGGTAGGGGACTGGACAGTTTGCTGCTCGATGTCCCTCCTGTCCGCAACAAAAACACTTAATTGACGGGTCGGCAGGTGGCCTGGGTCTTTCAGCCATCGCAGTGGTTGGAGGTTTTCGTGGGGGTAATTGCCGTTCGGGTTGCTTTGGCTTCAGCTCAGATTCAGGTGGGGGAGGCTTCTTATAGCAGGCAAGCTGAACATCCAGCTTCACTACTGCTTGGTACCATTCTTGCAGCTGATCAGGTATTGCTCGATAGATGCAGGCCTGAGAGAGGTGGTCGTCTAATCCCTCAATTAAGTGATGGATTAGGGCAGTGATGGCGAACCTTTTAGAGACTGAATGCCCAAACTGCAACCCAAAACCCACTTATGCATCGTCGAATGCCGGGTGGGTGTGGCCCATTGGATGGGCGTGGCCCATTGGGTGGGCGTGGCTGTGGTGGTAAGGGCAGACTGGGTGGGAAAAGTTCAATCAATCAATTCCAACTTTGCAAGATCTTTTTTTTCCCGTGAGAAGTTGAAATTGACTGATTGAACCTTTTTTTTTTTTTGCACACGGTGGCGGAGACCTAAAGCGAAAAGGTTTTATAAAACCCAGCTGAAGGCCTAGGACTGGGGTGACAGCATGCGTGCCCACAGAGAGGGCTCTGAGTGCTGCCTCTGGCACCCGTGCCATAGGTTCACCACCACTGGATTAGGGATTGCTCAGGCCACCCCTCTATTTGACCTGCTATCTTGCGAAACTCTCGCACATACTCCAGGGCAGGCCTGCCGGCTTGTTTTATTTTGTGGATTTGTTCTCCTGCTTTGAGGCCAATGGATGGGTCCTCAAGTCTTTCTCTCAGCCCTAGGAGGAAGAAGTGGGGGTCCTCCAATTTGGGGGCTTGCTCATTATATAAATTGTTCAGCCATTTGGATGCTTCTCCCTCTAGGCTGGATGCAATCACATCGACCATGGCGCCTGGATCCGGGTAGAGATAAGCCCAGCGGTTCAAACGAGAGCACACTTGGTTGAGGAAAAAAATCAGCTTCTCTGGGTCCCCATCGAAGGTTGCTCTGAAAGGTGGTGCAATTATAGGCTGTTGGGCCCCCCACTGTGGCTGTTGCTGCTGGCCCCATCCTGGCTGCTGCTTTATGCCCAGGGGTTGCACGTTCGGGGGCTGTGTCCAATCTCCTTGCTGTGGTCGTTCTCCCACCAGCTGCTGATCTCCTGGCTTCTGCACCACCCCAAGCTGTTGCAAGGCCTCTATTACCTGTGGCAAGCTCAGAGGTTGTTGACCATTCACCTGAGGGGGTTCCCAAACCTCCTATTGCTGCAGGGACCCCAGGCTGGTGTTATCTCTCTGTGGGGCTGGAGGGCCTAGCAGGGGATTCCTGGGGCTGGAGGGCTGTCTGGTCTACAGACAGGATTTTCCACTCACCCAAATTCTCAGTGGCAGATGATCTGTTAGCTCTCCACCATACTGCTTTTGAAGTCTTTGAGGGTGGCAAGGCAGTCTCGAGGTGTCTGGAGTCTCCGCTGGGCTGGGTCCAGCCTGACGACCATATAAGCTCTCTTAGCTGCTTGGGTTGGCATGATGTCAAGGTTCCGACTAATGAAACACTTCAAAGAACTTCCAGGCATTGTTTATCCTAAAAAGTCTTTATTCATGTAACAAAGTGTCGGCACAGCATGGATGGATGCCAAGATATGAATTCCCTCCCCTGAGCACATAATATTCCAGCCTATTTCCCTCCTCTTATTTACAGTCATAAATCACGTTCTCCAATCAGTTTGAAGGCCAAAGGTTCTCTTCCGTTTTGCAGCCCGCCAATTCCTTATCTCACTAGTCCCCACACACATTCTTTCTCCTCCCCTCCCAGCATCATTTACATTAACTCTAAAAATACCACACAGCTCTGCATATTTTGTCAGAGCAAGAACATCCAATGTTAGCAGCGTTGACACACTCCTTTTCAAATAGCCACCCGTCAAAGTTTCAACCCCATGCCAGAACCAATCCCAAACGAACCAGCAATCCCATCACTGAAAGAATGGATAGAACAATTGCAAATCACCTGGCCAATAGTTAGAAAACCCTTAGACAAAGCTAGGTAAGCATACAAAGCACAAGCAGATAAAAAAAAAGAGTTGAACCCACAACATTCATTGTAGGAGAAATGGTATATTTGTCTACAAAATACCTAAAATCCCTACAACCCTGTAAAAAACATGGACCAAAATATATAGGACCTTTTCCAATTAAAAGAATCATAAACCCAGTAACAGTAGAATTAGAATTACCCCAAAGTCTCAGGCAAATACACCCAATTTTTCACTGCAGTTTGCTGAAAAGAGAACAACAGTCAACCTTACGGCCAAAAATTCCCCCCCACCACCTCCAATCATGGTGGAAGGAGAACAACACTTCGAGATAAAGGAAATCCTAGACTCTAGGAGGTATCATGGGACAACTCAATACCTAGTAGCATGGAAACACCCGCCTCCTCACAAAACGAGTGGGTTCATAAATGTCATGTCAGAGCCCCGAGACTGTTAAAGAAGTTTCATACAGAGTATCCCAACAAGCCAGACTAATTTTTATACCTGTTTTGTTTTCTCTACAGGTGGATCTCTCTTAATTTTAAGGGGGGCAGGATGTCAGAATCCAGTTATATTTCCTTTCTATCTATCTTCTCTGATCTAAAACCAATTCTTACCCTTCCCTGGATCCTGCCATACTCCCAAGGGGTAGGGGGGATATGCATGCGGGTTTATTACTTTCACTTCCTCTATTCACTACAAAGTAACCTTTTGTTTATTCGCCTTCATGTTTGCTAACCATTACAATGTAACAATTTGCCTCTTATCCTATGCCCCCTCTGAACTTCTCCTCCTTACCGGGCACCTAGGAAAAGGGGGGTGAAAAGATACAGACCTCCGGGATCTGGTTTATTTCTCCGTCATCAAAATAAGGTGTGAAGAGCTGTTGAATGATCATGCACAATGGAGCCAGATTGATGTTATCTTTCCTGGATTTAACACCTAGAAATTTGCCAGTCTGAATCGCCCGGAAGAACTGTGGGGTGGGGGTTGCTTAGGGACACTTTAAAACATCGATTTGTAAGGGAATCCCTCAGATCCTGTCTATTATGCCTACTATCAATTTCTCTTAATAAAAGTTCCTGTTGGAAAAGATTGTTTCTAAGAGTTCTGCATTCTTAAGATGTGGATTGAAGTGGTTCCTTACATGATGCCAGAGTTTGCAGAGGGATTAACCTTAAAAGAGTGTAAGGCATACTTAGACTGTGCAGTACGTAAATCATCAAAATCCAAGGTGTTCCCAGTGAGCAAGAAGAGCACAAGGCAGACAACAAGAATTCTAGAGCTGGTACATGCAGATTTAGTAGGCCCAATATAAGCCAGGTATGCACTTGTCATTGTAAATGACCATAGCAGATTTGGGTTCTGCTATTTGCTAAAGAGCAAAACGGAGGTGCTGCAGAAGTTCAAGCTATGGGTGAGCTTCGCAGAAAGAAGATATAGACAACAGGTATGCTAGCTGCAAACTGACGGGTTCAGAATTCATGTCAGCAAGTTTTCAACAGTGGTTGGGGCAGCTAGGAATAAGACATAGATGCACAAATCCGTACACAGCAGCTGAGAATGGCGTGGCTGAAAGACGGAATGGAGTCTTGCAGACCATGAAAGACTCACTGCTGGAGGATTCTGGTCTGAGCAGGTCGTATTGGGGCAAAGCCATGTTGACTGCTAATTATTTGGTGAATAGGCTGTGGAGTTCCTCTATAAATGATACTCCATATGCTGTGCTATATGGGAGAAAGCCATCTCTGGCACATTTAAGGGTGTTTGGAAGCAATGCATGGGTGCATATTGCAAAGGCAATCAGGAGAAAAGGGCAACCAAAGGCTAGAAAGCTCAAGTTTATGGGCTATGAGCCTGGCTCAAAGAGCTATCGCTTTAGTGATGGGAGCAGAAGTATAGTAATTTCGGGATCTGCTAGCTTTGCAGAGCAGAATTGGGGCAGAATTGATGCCAATTCTGGGGATAATTCACTTAGTGATGGTGACTCACTTAATGACGGTGTCGACGTTCAGGGAGGAAAAGCTGAAAAAGGACAAGAAAAGGAGTCAGAAGAAGATGATGACTCTGATGTGAAGCAGGAAAGGGTTGACAGTCAAGAGCAGTCAATGCCACACAGGTCAGAGCAAAGGAACAAAGGGATTCCACCTGATAGGTATTCAGCTGGGAAAGTAAAGGTGTGTAATGTGTGGTATGAGCCAAGAAACTATCAGGAAGTATTGGCACTATCCAAAGTGGAGCAAGTGAAGTGGAAAGAGGCCATGGACAAAGAAATGAAATCCATGGATGAACATGAAGTGTTCACCTCTGTGACTTTGCCACAAGATTACAAAGCTGTAGGATGTAAATGGGTATACAAAAAGAAAGTGTTACCCAACAATGAAGTCCAATATAAGGCAAGATTAGTGGCAGAGGGGTTTTTGTAGAAGAAAAACGTGCACTATGATGAGGTATTTGCACCAACGGTAAAAAGGTGAAACTATAAGTTTGGCACTAGCATTGGCAATGGCACGTGGGCATAAAATTTGGCACTTTGATATAACCACAGCATTCCTCAATGCAGAGTTGGAGGAAGAAATTTACATGGTTCAAGCACCAGGGTATGAAAGTAAAAAGCCTGGACTGTGTATAAATTGAACAAGGCCATTTATGAGCTGAAGCAATCAGCCAGAAACTGGAACATCTGTTTAGATGTGGCATTGAAGAGTCTTGGGTTCAAGAGTTGTAAGGCTGATGGTTGCATATATACTGCAAGGTTCCACGGTGGGGATTGCCAATTATTAGCATTTGTGGATGGTCTTTGCTTCATTGCAAAGGATCTGGCACAGGTGAAGGAATTTGCTAATCAATTGGAGAAAAAGTTTGATTTGAAAAGTCTGGGTGAAATACAAAACTATCTTGGTGTAGAGATACAAAAAACTGAGAAAGGTGGCTACGTTCTCAGTCAAAGAAGGAAAATTGAACAGCTGTTGGAGAGATACAACATGAAGGATTGTAATTCCCCAACACCTGGCCCCGTTTCTTCCTACCTGCTGCTGGTGTTTTCGCCCCCATCCCCGCCGCCGTTGCGGACGTTTTTGACAGATTTTTTTTTTTACGCCCGATGGAACAAGATTGTAGCTAAAATAGGACACGTCTGGAAAAATCCGGATGTATGGTGGAAATCTGTTTAATCTGAATTGAGAAGTTCATCTATTTCATTCAGCAAAAAATATATTGAGAGGAGGACAAGATGCCAACTGTGAAAGTTCTACAGCCTATACTAAAAATGAAAGTGGATGAGCTCTTTTTGTGCTGGTTGAGTGAAACAGCAACTCAAGTGATGCTCAAAGACTATTTAAGAAGTATAACCAGTGAAGAAAAGATTGAAATAGATAGTGGTGATGGTGGGGACAATGAAAATATTCTTTCTCAAATTAACTATGTCTCCAAGCAAAGCATGTTAGATAGTCTGATGTCTCCTTTGACTCCAACAAGTCCTCACCTTTCCACTGCTCTCCCATTCAGTACCCCAACAAGTCCTAGGAGCTGTTCTGGTATTAGAGGAAAGCGCAGATCTTCAAGTAGCAGAAATAAGGCACCGAGGCAAGATAATTGAAACCTCCAACTTTTAAAAAAATTGCTCTTCAGTTTAGGGCAATAAGCTATGAAGAGCTATGCTTTTTGATTAGTTCAGTCAAAGAAAGAGGAATCTTTAACACCATCTCTGAGCCAAACCATTCCAACATTTTATTTTCCTCAAGGATGTCCAAAAGAAAAAGTCAACATTGATGCTATTATTGCAAAGATAGACAGAACGTTCTCCCAGTTTCCCAATGAGCGAGCTACATTAGAAGATATTGGCAAAGTTGCAAAGGCTTGTGATTGCCCACTTTACTGGAAAGGTCCATTATTTTATTGTGCTGGAGGAGAGCGCACAGGATTTGTATCAGTTCATAAGTTCGTTGCTATGTGGCGAAAAATATTACAGACTTGTCATGATGCTGCTGCCAAGTTTGTTCACCTTCTAAAGAGTCCTGGATATAAATTATCTGGTACAAGAAGACTTCATTCCATTTTTACAAGATGTGGCCAATAATCATCCTAGTCTAGTCTTCTTAAAAGAAGCATCAGAATTTCATTCTCGGTACATTACAACGGTAATACAAAGGATATTTTATACAGTAAACAGGTCATGGTCAGGAAGAATCACTTGTAATGAACTCAGAAAAAGCAACTTTTTACAGAATGTGGCATTGTTAGAAGAGGAAGTAGATATTAACCAGCTGACAGAATACTTTTTTTACGAACATTTTTATGTAATTTATTGCAAATTTTGGGAGCTAGATACAGACCACGATCTTTACATCGACCAAAAGGATTTAGCTCAACATAACAACCATGCTATATCTAATCGGATGATAGAGAGGATTTTCTCTGGAGCTGTAACAAGGGGCAAGAAAGCACAGAAAGAAGGAAAAATCAGTTATGCAGATTTTATGTGGTTTTTTATATCAGAAGAAGATAAAAAGACTGCCACTAGCATTGAGTATTGGTTTCGGTGTATGGATCTTGATGGTGATGGTGTACTATCCATGTATGTACTACAATACTTTTATGAAGAACAGTGTCAGAAACTGGATAATATGGCCATTGAACCTCTGCCATTTGAAGACTGCCTTTGCCAGATGCTTGATCTTGTGAAGCCAGAAAATGAAGGAAAAATAACTCTTCATGATTTAAAGAGATGTAAGATGACAAACATTTTCTTTGACACTTTCTTCAATATTGACAAATATTTAGACCATGAGCAGCAGGATCAGTTTTCTATGCTGAGGGGCACTGAAAATGAAAATCAAGACATGTCTAATTGGGAAAAATATGCTGCTGAGGAGTATGATGTTCTAGTTGCTGAAGAAGCAGCCAGCGACCAATGGAATGATTGTTATGAAGCTGAGCTGATTCCTGATGATCATCAAAAGACCAACATACTAAAATATCAAATGGAGAAAAGACTTTTTTTTTTTATATGCCTTCCCATTTGGCAGATGTTGACTTGGATGATTATGACTATGAAGATGATTTTGAATAAACTATATTTGTAGAAGTATAAAGACTGTTTCTGCAGCAGGTCTGCTAAATCTGTGTAGAATTCTGTCTCCAGAAAAGAGTAAAATAGAGTTTCTTGTGCTGCAAAATTAATACTTTCAAAATATCTAAATGGTTACATTTGTATGGAATGACACTTTTTATGTATTTATTCAGTGGATTGTTGCCTAGGAAAAGTAGTTAAATTATTTGTAGATACTCTTCCTTTAAGGGATTAGTGTATCTTGTGTAAAGTAAATTTACTGGCTTGTTTTTATACAAAATACTAAACGTTTTATTGATCACTATAATAATGGAAATCCTTGCTCTTGCAGTCTCCAAGCTAAAACTAACTTTGTCAAGATTCAAAGAGAAAAGTGTCGTGATTGTGAATGGAGATCACAGTTCAGAACTCAAGTAAAGCATCACTGGATAAGCTAGATGCACACTGGCATATGTAGCAAATATCCTGCCTGAAAACAGGCTGTAATTTTCTACCCTTTAGCATTCATTTTGTTCTACTGACTCCAATTTAAAAACTGGCTTTTATTGTTCACTTAACAGTTGTGGATATTATATTCCATGTTAAGGGAATCAATTGTAAGTTTTACTTGATCTGTGATATGCATTAACTTTGTATGGGCATTTAGTGTGTTTCTTCAGTGGTTGGCTAATGACACATTCCATGAATATTGTTACTAACAGTGTCAAAGTAGCTGAACAGTCTGATGCTTTATTTGCCTATATGAGATGAGAGACTGCTTATAGGGCAAGATAGATATTGCTATTCTAGTTTTTAAAAAAGCATAATGTTTGTAGTGCCTTAATTATCCTTATGTTCACACAAGAAATGAAATATGGTAAAGCAAATCCTTGCTGTTGGGTTTTCCCAATAAACAAAAAGCTATCTTGTTTGCTGTGCATATCTGTTAAATATTTAAAATATCATGTTCGTATTTTCAAATAAAGTTTTTTTTTTATACATGCTCCAACACCTATGAGCATAGATTTTCACAACACTTTCAGCGAGGACAAAAATGAAGCCTGTGATCAGGAGATATATCAGTCAGCAATATCTCTATATATCTGTTATATCTGTCACAGTGGTCCAGACCAGACATAGCTTGTGCAGTAAGCATCTTAAGTCGCTTTACTGCTGCACCAACGCAGTTACATTGGATAGGTATGAAAAGAATTTTCAGGTATTTGAAGGGAACTGTGAATTTGGGTCTTCAAATACAGGTCTCTGAAGAGTTAAAGTTAAAATGTTATGTTGACACTGATTATGCCAATGATGTGCAAACCAGAAAGTCCAATTCTGGGTTTGTGGTATTATTTGGAGTGACTTTAACTGGGTGGAAGTCCAGAAAACAAACAACTGTAGCTGTCAGAATCCAATTATATTTTATTTCTAGCTATCTACTCTGAGAAAACCCAATTCTTACTCTCTTCTGGATCCTGTCATACTACAAAGGGGGGGGGGAGTAAACATGGGTGTTTATGACTGGCATTTCCCCTATCAACTACAAAGTAACATCCTCTGTGGATTCCCTTCGAGAGTACTAACCATAACAATGTGGCCATCAGCCTTTGATCTCACTCCCTATGAGGTTTCCTTGTACCGGCAGTGAGGAAAAAAGGGGGGGGAAGATTGCAAAGCTTGGGACATCTGCCAATTTGAATTGACCGGAAGGAATGTGGAGTGGGGCTGCCTGGGAACACTTTAAAACATTGAATGGTCAGGGGGGTCCCTCAGATCCTGTCTAGCATGCCTTCAGTCAGTTTTTCTTAATAAAGATTCTTGTTGGAAGAAACATTCCAAGAGTTCTGTCTTCTTAAGATGTAAATTGAGGTGGGTCCTTACATTAGACAGGATCTGCAAAATTGGTCAACCTGGAAGGAAGAACCTTGCCGGGGCACTTTGCAAAAAATACCATGTCAGACGAAGCAGGGAAGGGGGAAAGCCCCCAGAGAGGGAGCTGTTGCCCCGACTGGAAACCTGCCAAATATCCGGATCTGAATGGTCAGATTCCTCAGGAGAAGAGGTGGTGGAGACGCAAAACCACAAGCCTCGGTGGTCAATGGGCATTGGAAAGAAAGGCAAGTGGGAAAAGAAATCAAGAAAGGTGACCCTGAGATGGGGGGCCAACCAACCAGGATGGAAGCAGGAGATGGAGAGATCCCTGCACACAAAATAACCTTTATTGTCATTTTTATATTGTGGGCACAATGGCACACATCAAAAATGAAATTTAGTTGCCCGCTCTCAAAGTGAAATACATATATGACACACACCTAAACATACTATGAACAACATATATATAGACCCACATCCCTACATATACATAGCAAATAAATATTAAATACTGTCCATCTTGAATATATAACGCAAGGAGGAAGCTTGAGAGTTCGCAAGGTTAATGCTGTATGAAATGAAACTATGGCTGAATCTGGATGTTCTGCTATGGATACCACGAAGCCTCCTCCCAGAAGGTAACAGGTCGTGAAGAGGATGTGTAGTGTCCCAGATAATCTTACAGACCCTGCTCAAGCAACGCTTCTGTGCTATGTCCTGGATGGGAGGGAGGGAACTGCCAATAATCTTTTCAACCATTCTCACCACTCTCTGCACCGCCTTCCTGTCTGAAGCAGTGATGCCTCCAAACCAGACTGTGATGCTGTATGACAGGATGCTCTCGATTGTTCCCCTGTAGAAAGTGGTCAGGACAGGGGAAGGAAAATGTGCTTTTCTCATGCGGCGCAGAAAATGCAGGTGCTGCTGTGCCCGCTTCACCAGTTTCTCACTGTTGAGCGACCAAGTCAGCCTATTCTTTAGCTGCACACCCAGGAATTTGATGCTGGTAACCATCTCCACAGGTGAATCATTAATGCACAGAGAAGTGTAGCTGTGCCTGCCTTTTCTGAAATCAACAATGATCTCTTTGGTTTTTCCGGTATTTAAAACTAGGCTGTTTTCCTTACACCAGTTCACCAACCCCTCAACCTCCTTGCAGTAAGCTTCCACCTTGTCATCCTGAATAAGGCCCACTACTGTTGTATCATCTGCGAACTTCACAATATGGTTGGTGGCAAACCTAGCACAGCAGTCATGGGTCAACAGGGTGAACAGCAGCGGACTTAAGATGCAGCCCTGAGGAGAACCTGTGCTCAAGAAAATGGTATTAGAGGTATTTGTTCCAACTCGCACATATTGGGGCCTGTTGGTAAGAAAATCAAGAATCCAGTTGCACAAAGGAGTGTTTAAGCCTAAAAGGCCCAGTTTGTCTACTAGATGCTGGGGAATGATTGTGTTAAACGCCGAACTGAAATCGACAAACAGCAAACGCACATGAGTATTTCTTTCCTCTAAGTGCTTCAGGCTCAGATGGAGAACAGAAGAAATAGCATCCTCCGTGGAGCGATTTGGTCGGTAGGCAAACTGAAGCGGGTCAAATGCTGGCAGGAGGTTAGATACAATAGTGTCCTTTATCAGCTTCTCAAAGCATTTCATGATGGTAGATGCCAGTGCAACCGGACGGTAATCATTGAGGCCTGTAATTGTCTACTTTTTTGGCACTGGCAAGATGATGGCCGTCTTAAAACATGATGGGACCACTGCCTGCTGCAATGAGAGGTTGAAAATATCTGTGAGAACACAAGCCAGCTCCTCTGCGCATTCCCTGAGGACACGTCCAGGGATGTTATCTGGGCCTGCTGCTTTCCGAATGTTAACTGTCTGCAGTGTTTTCCGGACAGAGGTGACATCAAAGCTTGGCACTTGCTCATCAGGATGGGGCACAGCTTTCCTAGCAGGAGTGCTATTTGATGCCTCAAATCTACCAAAAATGCATTCAGTTTGTTTAGGAAGTCTGTGTCATCCTTACATCTCGATGGAGCCACCTTGTAATCCGTAATGGCCTGGATCCCTTGCCACATTCGCCTGGTGTTTGTTGGGTCCTGAAAAAAGTTCTGAATTTTCTGGCAATGGGCTTGCTTTGCACCTTTTATGGCACTTTTCAGATTTGCTCTGGCTGTTCTAAGTGCCAGCATGTCACCAGATTTAAAAGCCACATTCCATGCTTTCAGCATCTTGCGGACCTCATAAGTCAACCACGGTTTTTCATTCGCCCTCACAACAAAGCTTTTCAGGACACAGACATCTTCTATGCACTTTTGGATATATGCAGACACCGTGGTGGCATACTCCTCAACATTTGTATGTTGGTTATCAGTAGCTGCTTCCTTAAACATGCCCCAATCTGTACACTCAAAGCAGTCTTGTAATGCTTCTATAGCTCCCTCTGTCCAAACCCTCACCTGCTTTACTGTAGGTTTCACTCTGACTAATAAAGGTTTATATGCTGGAATAAGCAGCACTGAGAGATGGTCAGAGGAGCCCAGGTGAGGGCGGGGGATAGATTTGAAAGCCTTCTTGATGTTGGAATAAGCAAGATCCAGTGTATTGTCCCCTCTGGTTGCAAAGTCCACATATTGATGGAAAAGTGGCAGGGTAGCTTTCAAATCCACTTGGTTAAAGTCTCCCACTGCAATAAATGCACCCTGTGGGTGAGTAGTTTGTAAGTCACTGATGGTATGGGGGAGAACCTTCAGGGCCTCTTCTCTGTTTGCATCAGGGGGGATATACACAGCTGTGATAATGGTAACAGAGAATTCTCTAGGCAGATAGAAGGGTCTGCATTTGATGGTCAGAAGCTCCACATCTGGGGAGCACAGACTTGAAACCACCTTGGCATTATTACACCATCTGTCATTTATATAAAAACAGACACCCCCTCCCCTGGATTTGCCACTAAGAGTAAAACTCCTGTCCAGCCAAAATGTTGAAAATCCCATCAAGCTAACAGCACTATCTGGGACAGAGGGCTTTAACCAAGTCTCTGTTGCAATAATGACACAGCAATTTCTCATCTCCCGATTTGTTGTTAAATCCAGCCTCAAGTAATCCATTTTTGGTTCTAAGGAGCGAGCATTTGCAAACAAAATAGATGGAAGAGACACTCTGTAAGGTCTAGCTTTTAGCCTAGATGTTAGGCCTCCACGTTTGCCACGCTTCCTCCTTCGGTCGCACCTCCTCCTTTTCTTCCGAAGATAAACAGCAGTGGAGGGAAACTTCCCAGCTGCAATGGCTGCTCCTCCACTCTGCCCCTGCAGCCCGAAATGCTGCCTTTGCTGCTCAAAACACTGAGCACAATGCTGTTTCCCCCTCCAGCAATTTCTTTTCTTCCTCCCCACTCCTGCAGACATTGCAGCTGATCTCTCACCCTCCGTGTCAGCCGCCGGCAACTCCGTCCTTGATTTTCTCCTCTGTAGTAATCTGAGGCGATGCAGTCTCTCCTGAACAGTTTTCTCCACCGTTCCTTTCACGCTGAATTTCTTCATCTCCAATATGGACTGACGTTCGTATGAAAGTTTAGCAGCCCAACTCAGCTTAGTTGTCCCTATTTCTGAAAAGTGTTTCAGTCCAGATTGTTCATTTCCCTCCCTAACCCCCACACTTTTGAGACCTGAAGCAGCCGCAGCCAAGCAAGGCGCCGCCATCTTACTAATCTTACTAATCTAACTAATCTCAAGCGAAGATGAAGGAAGCTGGGCACAGCACTCGAACTGGATCCTAGAGAAAGCTATCGACTTGATGAAGAGAACCCTCAGCTCCCTAGGAGAGGAGGATCCTGAGCCCCACAGCCGCACCAACTCCTGGAGCCGCAACTGGAGAGACACTGAGGGGGAATTGGAACCTGCAGCTCCGGGGACATCCGCTGATCCAGTAGTCCCCACCCCACCGCAAACCTGCAGATGGCGATCCGGATGGAAGACAATACCGACGAAGAAGGCACCGATCCATTCAAAGACTCCCGCCGCTGAACGCGAAATTCAAGGGGGAGCCGACATGCTTGGGGTTTTTCCTAACCCAAGTCCTTGGCTACATGGAGGAACATGGGCGGCACATCCCTAGCGACAAAGCCCATATCCGGATCGTGCAATCTGCTCTGGACGGGCTGGCCGCCGATTGGGTGGTGAATTTGCATGATTCCAATGCCCCAGAGCTCAACGACTTCAACCGTTTCATGTCCTCTCTGAGAAGGTGATTTGAAGACCCCCTGGCTGATCGCAAACCATGTGAAAGAATCAAAACGATGAGGCAAGGCAGACGGCCAGTAGCCGAATATACTCAAGAATTCCGAACCATTGCCAGCAAGCTGAACTGGCCGGAAGACATCCTCCTTAGCCATTTCAAAGACGGTCTAAATTACGACCTATATGATGCTTGCCTGCCCCGGGGGGACCCACACCAACTCGACGAATGGTACGTCCTGGCAGAGGAAGCAGAGATTGACCTACTGAAGAGGCACCACCAAGGAAAACAATGGAGCCGCTCACCGCCTGAACCGACGTGCGAGCCAGCGAAGTCATCAGCTATGGCCAAGAAGCCCATGGGCTGTTTCAAATGTGGGAGAGAGGGGCATCGGGCTGTAGAATGCCGCTCAAAAGCCCCCCAGCACAACCCAGACAGACCACCGGCCAGCAAATCCGGGAAGTCCCCAGGTAAGTCAAAAGAATCTGCCATGAGAGGGATAGAGGCTGTGGAATCCCCTACCTCTGACCATTGTGGGGAAAGAGCTCCAGCCTACACTGCAGGGCTGGTGGATGCCCCAGATGACAGCTCGGATGGCGAACCACTGGTAAGTGGATCCATCCCACCCATCCTCAAGACAGTGACTATATTAGCCCCCTCCATGCCCGAAGTTGTCAAAGTGAAAGCCTTAATAGACTCTGGCTGCATCCGCTGCCTAATTAGCCCGACGCAAGTGGGAAATTTGGGCATTCCGGTGAGGAGGCTGGAACAACCAATCTCATTTGGCCAGTTAGATGGGTCCATAGCAGGGGGGGGGGTGCCAGCTACCCTAGCCACGTTACCAATCCACCTATCCCTGGGAAATCATGAGGAAGACATAACGTTTGTAGTGACCCCAGGCATGGAATGCCTGATGATCCTAGGGCTGGAATGGTTAACAAAATGGAACCCCTGGGTAAATTGGAGGATGAAAGAAATCAATTTCCTGAAAGAGGACCCTACAGACTTAAAACCCTAAGGGGATCTAACAAAACTAAAAACGAAATAGCGTCCATGGGAGAAGAAAAGGGGCTACCAGAAATACCAGAGGAATACAGAGATCTGGCTGAAGTTTTCAGCGAGGAGAGGGCAGATGAGCTTCCCCCCCACCGACCCATGGACTGTGCCATAGAATTCAAACCCAGGCCAAAACTCCCGAAGCCCAGATTATACTCCATGAGCCCAAAGGAGAAGGAGGAAATGGAGAGATTTATAAAGAAAAACCTAGAAAGGGGGTTCATTGAACCAGCCAAGCCTAAGGTGGCCGCTCTGGTCCTCTTTAGAGAGAAGAAGGACGGCTCTCTACACTTATGCATGGACTACTGCCTATTGAATGCAATCAGTGAAAGCAACCTATACCCCCTACCCCTCATGAAGGACATGTTATCACACCTCTCGAAAGGATTTTTTTTTTTTTTACTAAACTAGATCTAAGGGAAGCGTATTGCCACGTGAGAATTAGGGAAGGGGATGAATGGAAAACTGCATTTAACTGCCCAATGGGGTGCTACAAATTCAAAGTTTTGCCATTTGGATTACAAGGGGGCCCCACAGTATTTATGCAATTAATCAATGAGGTACTAAGGGAGCACCTATTTAAGGGGGTCCTGGTTTATTTAGATGACATCCTTATCTTCACCGAATCAAAAGAAGAACATGTCAACCTAGTCAGAGCGGTTTTAAAGAAAGTGCCAGCCGCCCACCTATATGCCAAATTATCAAAATGCGAATTTAACCAGGAAAGAATAGACTACCTAGGTTATCGCATATCCCCACAGGGCATTGAAATGGACCCAGAAAAGGTCAGGGCAGTATTAGAATGGGCACCACCTCGCACAAGAAAGCAACTGCAAAGTTTCCTGTGTTTCGCAAACCTTTACCACCAATTCATCCCCTCATTTGCCCAGATAGCCCTGCCCCTCACGAACTTACTAAAAACGAAGGGAAAATCCTCAGTGAAACCTAGCCAGCCACTAAAATGGACAATGGAATGCCAAGCGGCATTTGAGAGATTAAAGAGGCTTTTTTTCTGCCGAACCAGTACTGAGGCACCCAGACATGAACAAACCCTTCGTAGTACAGACGGATGCAAGTGATGTGGCAGTGGGGGCTGTACTATTACAAGAAAATGATGAAGGAATATTGCAACCCTGCGCGTATACGTCCAGGAAACTCACTGAAACAGAACAGCGCTGGCCCGTGTGGGAGAAAGAGGCATATGGAATACGTTGGTCATTACTTACATGGCACCAATTCCTTGAAGGCAATAAAATCCCTTTCCAGGTGTGGACAGACCACAAAAATTTGGAAGCCTTGAAAACACCCAGGAAGCTCAACCCCAAGCAAGCCCGCTGGTCCCAGCATTTTCACCAATTCAATTTTAAGCTCAAGCATTTGCCAGGGGGAAAGAACTTTCTGGCAGATGCATTATCTCGCATGCCCCAATATAACAGCACGCGAGCCACTGAGTCTAAACCGATCATGGGAGAAACACAACTGGCAGCGCCAGTGACTACCAGAGCCCAAGCTAAATTAAAACCACAGCTGGATAGCCAGACCGAATTGAATTCCGGAAAAGTTTGGAAACAGATGAATGGTTCCAGAAAAATAAACACGTGTGCACAATGAAAGACGGACTGCCTTGGGTGGGGGATAAGTTATATATACCGACCACCCAAAGGATCACATTCATGCAGCTTTGCCACGATACAAAATCAGCAGGGCATTTTGGATTTGTAAAAACATTGCACTTAATTAAACGGCAATTTTGGTGGCCATCCATGAAAAAAGACATAGAAAGTTACGTGGCCAGCTGCCCAAAGTGTGCAACTGCAAAAAGGTTGCAAGGGAAATCGCCAGGACTGTTACAAACAGTGGCAAATCCCTCAGCCCCCTGGAAGGAAATAGCCATGGATTTTATAGTGGAATTACCAGAAAGCAATGGGAATACTGTTATTTGGACGGTCACGGACTTATTTTCCAAACAGGTTCACTTTATTCCTTGCCAAAAGATCCCCACTGCAAAAGCTTTAGCGAAACATTTCGTGCAACATATTTACAGATTGCATGGGGCACCCCAACGCATCATATCTGATAGGGGAATGCAATTTACGTCTGCATTTTGGAAGGAATTTCTATCCCTTTTAGGGACCACCCAGGGACTGACATCTAGCCATCATCATCAAGGAAATGGTCAATCGGAAAAATGTAACTCAGTACTTGAGCAATATTTAAGATGTTTTCTTAATTTCCAGCAGTCAGATTGGATGGACCTCTTGCCTTTCGCAGCGGTTGCCTACAATAATGCAGCCCACTCCAGCACAGGTTACACTCCTTTTCAAATAGCTACCGGTCAAAGTTTCAACCCCATGCCAGAACTAACCCCAAATGAACCGGCAATCCCATCACTGAAAGAATGGATGGAACAATTACAAAACACCTGGCCAATAGTTAGAAAAGCTCTAGAGGAAGCTAGGCAAGCATACAAAGCACAAGCAGATAAGAAAAGGGTGGAGCCCACACCATTCATTATAGGAGAAATGGTGTACTTGTCTACAAAATACTTAAAATCCATACAACCCTGTAAAAAATTTGGACCAGAATATATAGGGCCTTTTCCAATTAAAAGAATCATAAACCCAGTAACAGTAGAATTAGAATTACCCAAAAATCTTAGGCAAATACACCCAATTTTCCACTGCAGTTTGCTGAAAAGAGAACAGTCACCCTTACAGCCAAAAATCCCCCCCACCAACCCCAATCATGGTAGAAGGAGAACAACACTTCGAAATAACGGAAATCCTGGACTCTAGAAAATATCGTGGGGAAACTCAATACCTAGTAGCATGGAAGCACCTCCCCGCCTCTCAAAACGAGTGGGTCCATAAACATCATGTCAGAGCCCCGAAGCTTTTAAAGAAGTTTCACACAGAGTATCCTAACAAGCCAGACTAACTTTTATACCTGTTTTGTTTTCTCTACAGGTGGACCTCTTATTTTTAAGGGGAGCCAGATGTCAGAATCCAATTATATCTTATTTCTAGCTATCTACTCTGAGAAAACCCAATTCTTACTCTCTTTTGGATTCTGTCATACTACAAAGGGGGGGGGAGTAAACACGGGTGGTTATGACTGACATTCCTACTATCAACTACAAAGAAACATCCTCTGTGGATTCCCTCTCTGGAGTACTAACAATAACAATGCGGCCATCAGCCTTTGATCTCACTCCCTATGAAGTCTCCTTGTACTGGCAGCGAGGAAAAAGGGGGGGAAGATTGCAAAGCTTGGGACATCTGCCAATTTGAATTGACCGGAAGGAATGTGGAGTGGGGCTGCCTGGGAACACTTTAAAACAGTGAATGGTCAGGGGGGTCCCTCAGATCCTGTCTAGCATGCCTTCAGTCAGTTTTTCTTAATAAAGATTCCTGTTGGAAGAAACGTTCCAAGAGTTCTGTCTTCTTAAGATGTAAATTGAGGTGGGTCCTTACAGTAGCCATTTCTATTGCAGAGACAGAATTTATTGCTCTGTCTGAACTTTGTTCAGAGGTAACCTGGTATGTACAGCTGTTAAAGATTTAAACATGGAAGTTAAATAAGCTGTAACAGTATTTGAAGATAATGCTGCTTGCATTAAAATGGCAACAGGTGACAGAGTGAAAAGTAGAAGCAAGCATGTGGACATTAAGTATTGTAATGTCAGAGAAGCCGTCAAAAGTAAACTAATTCGCTTGCTTCATTGTTCTTCAGATGACAATCTGGCAGATGTAATGACCAAGCCATTGGATGGAGTACACCATGGGAAGAGTATTAAGTTATTTGGTTTTATGTCTATTCCAGTCATAAAGGGAGGAGTGTCACTGTGTAAGAAATTTTATGAACTGGAATAGCCATAGCAACAAACCAGCTAATGAGAACTGTTTTTGATTAAGACACAGTATTGGCTGTGTGAGGCATGTGATCCAGCCTAGGTCTGGGCATGTCTTAGTCTTCTGTATGTCTTTTTCTGATCTCCAAGTTAAGAGTTGTTGATGGTCCCCAGAAACTGTATGTATCATGTTTATATATTTTTTATAAATAAAGTTTTTCTAAACTATGCCTCCTGCTCATTTTGAATCTGTGCTTATTTTTTGGGCTTATTTTTGCACTGAAAAGCTGTAAAACTCTAACACCACCCATATTCATGCATGTAGCTTAGGACGTGGGCTAGGAAAAAGCCCAACTGCTGGGGCGATCCATTGTACTTTACCCCCAGGGCTGGGACCTTGCAGTCAGGCAGTTGAGTCCCCCTCCTTCTGGCTCGGCGTCCATCTCCTCCAGCTGGGGTGGCACGGGCTGGGGTGGCACGGGCTGGGGTGATGACCCTGGCTGTCACTCCAGCAGCTTCTGAGGCACTTGTGGAAGGGCTGAGGTTTGTGAATTCGCTCTCCTGGACCTCTTCTTCCTTGTCCCGACCCATGGTTATTGAACCCCATCAAGGATCGGCCTCTTCTTCCTGGAGGTTTTTGAACGCCTCCACCAGCATGCCGATAGTTTGCTTGAGGAAGTGGTTGGAGCGCACTGGCCTCTCACCCTCATCTTCACTGACATTTAGTGATCTCTCCATCTCATGCTTCCAACCAGGTTGATGGCTGCCACACTTGGGACTTTCCTGGCTTTTGTGTCCCAGTCATCCTTCTTCCCCATTCCAATTGACCATCTTGGTTTCTCGTGTCTGCTTCATCAGATGAGCTGGTGGAGTCCGAGCCACTGCTGCTCGGGCAAGCCTTCAGTGAGGCCCCCTCCAAGTGCTCGGTTTCTCTCTTCTCATCTCTTTGCTTAGACATTCTTTTGCACGGTCCCCACAGTAGGATTAGTCCTCCGGGTTGACCACTTTGCAGATCCTGCCTAATGTAAGGACCTGCCTCCGTTTCTCTACCAAGAAAGCAGAATTCTTGAAACTGGCATCATTTCAAAAGGAACTTTTATTGGCAGGTACAGAAAGCAGGAAAGCTAGGCAGGATCTGAGGACTTCCTGCCCAAATCAATAGGTTAAACCTGCAAAACAATAACCCCACCCCAACTGTCCATCCGGTCGATTCAAACAGGCCAATCCACAGGTGACATCAAGCAACTGATAATGTACCTCTCTCAAGGTTGTTAGGTCATCTCCAGTTCCTCCCTGTGCACTGAGATAAGGCAGACGGCCCCCAGGCATTCCTTCCACAGCTCATAAAGTATACATCAAAGCAGATAGAGGAAATGGTCTACATGCACTACAAGCCCCCCGGCTACCCCCCTCCCCCATAGGAGAATGGCAGAACCTGAATAACCTAAACCCAGAGAATATGCATGATTAATAATTGAGGGTTCTGACAATGCCTGTAGATTATTTATTTGATGATTTTCCTTGTGATTGTTTGCAAGTTCTTGATGCTGTCTATTCAAGTAGACCAGATTTGACAGATCATCCTTTGCAAAATGCTGAATTGGAATTATTTATTGATGGCAGCGTTATGTCTTGGATGGCCAGCGAAGAGCTGGGTATGCTGTTGTCACTCTTTTTGATGTTTTGGAACAGGAAGCATTGCCTATTAATACATCAGCTCAAAAGACAGAACTTATTGCTTTAAAACGTGCTTTGAAGTTGGCAAAAGGGAAAGCAGTCAATATTTTCCTGGATAGTAAATATGGCTTTGGTGTTGTACATTCCTATGGAGCCCTGTGGCAGGGAAAAGGTTTAATTACAGCCAAAGGTAGTCAGATTAAATATGGTGAAGAAATATTGCAGATTCTGGATGCCATCTGAGACCCTAAACAAGTTGCTGTTGTTCACGTTAGGGGGACACTAAGTATGCAAAAGGATATAGTTTTGCAGATAAGGCGGTGAAGGAAGCAGCTTTGAAGACTCCAATTAACCTAATTAGTCTCATTCCTTTTGCATTGTTAGACCAACAGACTCCACATTACACTGCAGAGGAATGGCAAATGGCTATTAAGCTTCAGGCTGTTCAGGGGAGAGGTGGTTGGTTCAAGCCTCCTGCAGGTGTACAGCAGACTGGTACATTCCCTGGTAATTTTTGGGAAGTAGATTATACTGAGATGTCTCGTTCACAGGGTTTTAAGTATCTGCTAGTACTTGTAGACTCTTTTTCAGGATGGATTGAAGTCTTTCCCACTAGAACTAACAGGGCTAGGGAAGTGAGTAAAGCCTTACTGAAAGAAATTATTCCAAGGCCAGCTGATCAAGACAGGGGCCCAGCCCATAAGCGTAGCCTCTTTGTGAAATGCCACCAGTGAATGGATCATTGACCTTCCTCTCTGCTATTTTAAAGCATTGGGACTTCTTATGGTCAAGCATCTAGGCTTCTTTGGAAGCCTCTTTGACACTGAACATTAGCACTGGTCTTTAATTGAGCTGGGTGCTTCCCCTGCTATCCTGTTTTTGGCTTTGCAAAGCTGTTTGCTGTTTATATGCTTCCTTTTGGGACCCAGCTGGGTAGTGGGCCCTCCAGGACCTCTCCAACCCCTGAGATAATCTGTGCTATTGAAATCATTCTAGGGGCGAAATTACCAAAGTCAAAAATGTATTCAATGACTCCCAGGGAGCTAAACAAACTGGAAAAATTTATCAAAAAGAACTTATTTTATCAAGCCAGCCAGACCTCACGTGGCAGCCCCTGTTTTATTCAGAGAAAAGAAAGATGTCTCTCTTCGTCTCTGCATTGATTATAAAAGTCTGAACGCTATGCGTGGAAAACATGTATCCATTACCTTTAATGAAGGATATGTTAGCGCACCTATCGAAAGGATTTTTTTTTTCAAAACTGGACTTGAGAGAGGCTTATTACCGCATAAGAATAAAGAAAAGTGATGAGTGGAAAACTGCTTTCAATTGCCCATTAGGTTGCTACCAGTTTAAAGTTCTCCTGTTTGGATTACAAGGGGGCCCTGCAGTATTCATGCAGCTGATCAATGAAGTCCTACGTGATCACCTGTACAAGGGGGTCTTAGTTTATCTGGACAATATCCTTATTTACACCAAAACCAAAGATGAACACATCAAACTGGTCAGAGCAGGATTGAAAAAACTGCGCTCTGCTAAACTATATGCCAAACTCTGAAAGTGTGAATTTCACAAAGATCGCATAGATTACCTGGGCTATCGCATATCAAATGAAGGAATCCAGATGGACCCTGAGAAAGTGAGGGCAGTCTTGGACTGGGTTCCCCCCAAAACCAGGAAACAGTTGCAAAGTTTCCTAGGATTTGCAAACTTCTATAGGCAATTCATCTCATCTTTTGCACAAATTGCCCTCCCAATCACAAACTTATTGAAAACAAGAGGGGGAGACAAGCCTAAGCCCAGTCAACCACTGAAATGGACAGTTGAATGCCAAGCAGCATTTGAAAAACTTAAGAGACTTTTTTCTTTTTTCTTTTTATTGATTTTCTAATATTACATTTATATCTTTGAAAAACAACGTGGTATGTAATTGAATTACATACAAATATCATTAGTACAAATCACAAACTGTTACAGTAGATATTTCCTCTCTTTTCCCCTTAATATGTACTGTCTCATATTTGAATTAATACACTTCTTATTCTATCAGTCAAATAAAAAATAACTTTCTTACATTTATCAATAGTTTTTAGTTTATATATATCTTAATTGTTTTAACGTTCAATCTTTGAGACAATCAATGTCCTAGAGACTTTTGCTCAATTTTAATTTTCCATTAATATTTAAAATTAACGTTTAATATTTATCATTTCCAAATTTTAAATGTCCCCAGTTCCCTTCATCACAATTCCTCACAAAATCTAGTATTCAGGATACACGTCTTATCTATTTGAGTTCTCACCATCTACTTCAACAAATTAATCATAAAATAAAATATTCTTATTTTCTAATAGTTTCCAAATGTCTTAAGTTTAGTAACCAAAATTTCTTTTATTTCAACATTTAATATTTCCTCTCTCTTCCTCTTTGTATCTACTATCTCATATTTAAAGCTAATAATTTTCATTCTTACCATTGCATCAAGACATATTTATTACATTCATCAATAGGTTTTTAGCTTATATATATCTTAATCACCTTTAGATGACCTTTATGAGCAAATCAATTCAAATTTAACTGTTAATATTTATACTTCTAAATTTTAAATGATGAAAGTTTTCTTTATCTCCATTCATAATAATATCTTATATTCAAAATACACATCTTATCTATTATTTAAGTTCTCACCATCTACATCAACAAATTAATAATACAATAAAATATTCTTATTTTCTAATAGTTTCCAAATATCTTAAGTTTAGTAACCAAAACTTCTTTTATTTCAGCGTTTAATATTTCCTCTCTCTTCCTCTTTGTATTACTATCTCATATTTAAGGCTAATAATTTTCATTCTTACCACTGCGTCAAGACAAATTTATTACCTTCATGAATAAGTTTTTAGCTTATATATACCTTAATCACCTTTACATGACCTTTACAAGCAAATCAACATTCAAATTTAACTGTTAATATTTATACTTCTAAATTTTAAGTGACCAAAGTTTTCTTTATCTCCATTCATGATAATATCTTATATTCAAAATACACATCTTATCTATTATTTAAGTTCTCACCATCTACATCAACAAATTAATAATACAATAAAATATTCTTATTTTCTAATAGTTTCCAAATATCTTAAGTTTAGTAACCAAAACTTCTTTTATTTCAGCATTTAATATTTCCTCTCTCTTCCTCTTTGTATCTACTATCTCATATTTAAGGCTAATAATTTTCATTCTTACCACTGTGTCAAGACAAATTTATTACCTTCATGAATAGGTTTTTAGCTTATATATACCTTAATCATCTTTACATGACCTTTATAAGCAAATCAACATTCAAATTTAACTGTTAATATTTATACTTCTAAATTTTAAGTGACCAAAGTTTTCTTTATCTCCATTCATGATAATATCTTGTATTCAAAATACACATCTTATCTATTTGGGTATATTCTATTTTAATTCTCATAAGTAAGTCAAACCCCCCTTCTTCTTCAGTCTTAATTCTAGCTTTCTTTCTTTGCCAGATTGTCTTCCATGTCCGTGCTTTTGAGTCATCATACAATTCTCCTTGTATTGTTATATACACTGCTCAAAAAAATAAAGGGACCACTGAAACAACACAATGTAATGCCAAGTCATGCTGGAGAATGTTGCAGGCAGCAGAACGTTCTCCACGGCGTCTCCAGACCCTGTCATGTCTGTCACATGTGCTCAGTGTGAACCTGCTTTCATCTGTGAAGAGCACAGGGCGCCAGTGGCGAAGTTGCCAATCTTGGTGTTCTCTGGCAAATGCCAAACATCCTGCACAGTGTTGGGCTGTAAGCACAACCCCCACCTGTGGATGTCGGGCCCTCATACCACCCTCATGGAGTCTGTTTCTGACCGTTTGAGCAGCCACATGCACATTTGTGGCCCACTGGAGGTCATTTTGCAGGGCTCTGGCAGTGCTCCTCCTGTCCCTCCTTGCACAAAGGCGGAGGTAGCGGTCCTGATGCTGGGTTGTTGCCCTCCTACGGCCTCCTCCACATCTCCTGATGTACTGGCCTGTCTCCTGGTAGCGCCTCCATGCTCTGGACACTACGCTGACAGACACAGCAAACCTTCCTGCCACAGCTCGCATTGATGTGCCATCCTGGATGAGCTGCACTACCTGAGCCACTTGTGTGGGTTGTAGACTCCGTCCCATGCTACCACTAGAGTGAAAGCACCGCCAGCATTCAACAGTGACCAAACCATCAGCCAGAAAGCATAGGAACTGAGAAGTGGTCTGTGGTCGCCACCTGCAGAACCACTCCTTTATTGGGGATGTCTTGCTAACTGCCTATGCTTTCCACCTCTTGTCTATTCCATTTGCACAACAGTATGTGAAATTGATTGTCAATCAGTGTTGCTACCTAAGTGGACAGTTTGATTTCACAGATGTGTGATTGACTTGGCATTACATTGTGTTGTTTCAGTGTTCCCTTTATTTTTTTGAGCAGTGTATATTATTTGCCGTTGAAAAAACCATCCGGTCGCCATTGTTTTGAAAGGTCTAGCAGGTCTAGCAGATCTCTTTATTTTTCCATCTCGACGTAGTTGTCCTGAAGTATTTATCTTCTCTTCCATCTGTTCTTCTTCTTGATCTTCAAGTTCCTTCTGATTTATATAGGAAATATTTTCCTTTTTCCATGTTGTCAATTTCTTTTCTGGATTTTCCATTATCTGTGTTGAACAGTTAAATCTTCTGTCGTGATATTTAATTGTTCCACTTTTTCTGTTGCATTCTGAATAGTTGATTTTTTAGTTGTAGTCAAGGTTTGTGTTTGCATATCCGGGCTGCTTTCTTGTTTTTTTTCTGTAGGCTCTTATTTCATCACCAGCTGTAAGGAGTATCTGATAAAATGCTTTTAACATAGAAAGGATTTGTTCCTGATCTTCATCCATAGGAAAAGTCTGTTCCTGATCTTCTTCCATAATGATGTGTTAGACTAAAAGCTTTACAATCAGGGAATCCAGAGAGTCTTTTTTTCTCCCACTGAGTGAAAAAACACAGCTGAACTTCTCACAGCTGGTGTTTCAAGGTTACATAAATCTTATCTATTTTCTGGGCTGTCAGCCAGGTACTTTTAGACAATAACAAGTTGAGGTATCAGGTTTAGCCACAAGATGTCGCTCCTACCATTTGGAATTTTCATTTGAATCCCAAAGTTATTTTAATCTTTTCAGTTTTCAATTTTCAGTTTTAAGGAAAAACTCAGATCTTCAGTAAAAATAGAAAGTAAAGAATAGAAAATAGAAAATCTTTTAGTCCACAAACTTTAGGAAATAAAATTCCGATTGGGATCCAATTATTTTTTCAACGTTTTAAACTCTCCTGGATAATCGGTCGCCGCTGTTTCTAGAGGGAGGGCTAAAATCCCCCTTCCCTCTCCACAGGGGGAAAAATACTTTAGCAGTTTATGTAGGTAAAAAAAGGTAGTTAGGATTTAAGAGAGGTAGATCTCACCCAGTCTCTTCCATGCTGCTTTAAAGTTGCTTGGTGGTAAGCGTGACTTCGGCTGTCTGAGGCCTAGTGACGGGCCATATTGCTATGGCCGGTCTTTCGTCCACCAGTTTGGAGGGTTGTGCTGGGTCTAGCAGGAGAGTTACTGCTCTCCCGTGATCCAGCGAGAGCCTCTCCTTGCTGGTCACCTCTACGGGCTTTCGACCCTTTCAAGGTCCCCCAGTGATGCGAAACTGGATGAGGAAGACGGAGCTCGTCTACCAAGCGTCCATGGCGGCCGCGTCGGCAAACCGGAAGTCAAAAGACTTTTTCCTATGGAGCCAGTTTTAAAACATCCAGACCCAGACCAACCCTTTATAATTCAGGCTGATGCCAGTGATGTTGTTGTGGGAGCAGTGTTATTACAGAAAAATAAAGATGGACAATTACAACTCTGTGCTTACACCTCAAGGAAGCTCTCAGAAACTGAGCAAAGGTGGGCAGCTTGGGAGAAAGAAGCCTATGTCATACGACGGGCTTTACTGACCTGGAGGCATTTCCTGGAAGGCAATAAAATACCATTCAAGGTGTGGACTGATCATAAGAAACTTGAGGCTTTGAAAACTCCCAGGAAACTCTCCCCTAAGCAAGCACGGTGGTCCCAGCATTTCCATCATTTTAATTTTACCATTCACTACCTCCCTGGGGAAAAAAGCTTTTTAGCTGATGCTTCCACAGACTTCCACAATACAACAGCAGGAAAGCAGAAGTGGCCAAGCCATTTCTACAACCTCACCAACCAGCGATCCCTGTAATCACCAGGGCCCAATCTAAACCAGTAGGTTCAGTTGAAAAGACTCTATTACAGGAATTTAAAACAGCCTTAGAAACTGATGAATGGTATCGCAACCATAATAACCTGCGTGCATTAAAAGATGGTTTGGCATGGATTGGGAAGAAACTTTATGTCCCAGCAGCATTGAGACTTAAAGTAATGCAAACTGGTCATGATTCAAAAACCGCTGGACATTTTGGTTTTGTAAAAAACTTGCATTTTATTAAGAGACAATTCTGGTGGCCTGCATTAAAAAAGGACATAGAAAGCTATGTGGCTAGTTGCCCCACTTGTGCTGCAGCTAAAAGACAGCAAGGGAAATCCCCTGGGTTACTGCAGCCGGTCGCTAATCTGTCAGCACCTTGGAGAGAGAACTCCATGGATTTCATTGTGGAACTGCCTGAAAGTGCTATCAATACTGTAATTTGGGTCATAACAGATTTGTTCTCCTGACAAGTTCACTTCATCCCATGCCCTAAGATTCCTACTGCAAAAACCCTAGCAAAACTTTTTGTGCAGAATATATATCGATTTCATGGGGCACCACAACGCATAATCTCAGACTGGGGAGTACAATTCACTTCTAAATTCTGGAAAGCTTTTCTGGACCTAATAGGTTCTACTCAAGGGCTATCATCTTCCCACCATCCTCAGACGAATGGGGGGATAGAGAGACTTAACTCAGTTCTATAACAATATTTGAGATACTTTATTAATTATCAACAAGACAACTGGACTGACCTGCTATCATTTGCTGAAGTTGCTTACAATAACGCTGTACATTCAAGTACTGGGTTTACCCCATTCCAAGTAGCTAATGGTCAAACTTTTGTTGCCATGCCTGAACTCCATATTAAGGAACCTGAAATCCCTTCCCTGTAGGAGTGGATCAAACAATTGCAAAATACCTGGCCAGTAGTTAGGAAAGCCCTGGATGAAGCCAGGGAAGCCTACAAGGCTCAGGCTGATAAGTGTAGGGTGCAGAAAAAAAAAACATCAAGTAGGGGATCAAGTATTCCTTTCCACCAAGTATTTGCAGTCGTTGCAGCCCTCTAAGAAGTTAGGACCTAAGTTTGCTGGACCTTTTCTGGTGAAATGTATTATCAATCCTGTGACTGTTGAGCTTGACTTACCTAAGAATCTGCAGAAAATCCACCCTGTTTTTCATTGCAGTTTGCTCAAGCCAGAAGTTACATCCAATCTCAGACCGCCTGCACCTCCAGTGCCTACTCCCATCATTGTTGAGGGGGAACAACATTTTGAAATCAGACATTTTAGACTCTCGCGCACACCATGGGGTGACACAGTACCTTGTTGCATGGAAGAATCTCCCTTCTGCCCAAAATGAGTGGGTTTATAAGAGACATATTAGAGCCCCTAAACTGTTACAATGTTTCCATTCTAAATACCCTGATAAACCTCATTGACTTTTTGTATTGTTGTCCCCTTTCCCTTCTTGTTTTCTAGGTGGATTTCCTGTTCTTCTAGGGGGGCTGTATGTCAGGTCCCCAAACCCTTATTCTTTACCTTGCATATATACTCTACTTTTGAGGCCTGCCAATCTGCTGGGGGGAGGGGGAGCTTTGCATTAGCTTAGGGTAACTTTCACTTTCTACTCTCTCCTGCTGCCTCCATCCCTTTGAGAAATAAATGTGTCTCCCTTATCAGAGAGATGGTTACAAAGAAATGAAACTGGAGAAGACCTTGAGATGCGCACCAACTGTGCCAGTTACCCGCTCTTCAGACCACCTGTGGATTGGCTGGATTTCAAATGGACATTATGACTTTGGTGGGAGGAGGAATATTGCTTGCTTAACTATACCGTTTCGGCGGGCTTTTCCCCAAATCTCGCCTTGACTTCCCTACTGTCATAAATAAAAGTATCCTTTTGAGACAATGCCTATTTCAACAGTTCTGCTTTCTTGGGTGGTTAATTGAAGTGGGCCCTTATAGACAAATTCACTGTCACTATATCAAACTGGCTATCCAAATGATATGCAAGTTTTAGAAATGAAAGTCAAGGAACCAATTACATTTTCAAGTCATGATAGTCATTAAATGAGGCAATTTCATGATCAACTCAATTAATGACCCCCACCTCTGCTTTCCTCAATGATGTTAAATGGAGCACAGAGTGCATCAAGGATGGGGCTTTTCCCACCCACTGAGGCATCCCATGCTCAGCTTCCTGACCCTCAGAGTATCCACAGGCCCTGGCTTTGCTTTTCTCCCACACACCAGGTCTTAGCAGGTATTAGGTCTGCTATCCACCTGATGAGTCCCCACAGCTTTCTACCCCCATCAGCAATCCAACATTTACCTTTGGAAAAGCTCCAGAGCTCACATTGGGGAAGGAGGGCAAACCGCTTCACCTCTTGATGTCCCTAGGCTACATGACATTGTCCTCGAAATAGGAGCATTTTTGGAACAGCTACAATTCATTGGGGCCCACTGGGGTGAGATGGGAGGAAATAAATAGAGGGATTGCTGCAGTGTCCCTACAGTCAGTCATAAAAGCAAATCACCACAGAGGTACTATAGCAGGTGTTACTTCAAAACGTGATCATAAATAGCTTTGGAAGGGGATTTGTTGTAACTTGGAATGGTCACTATGCAACTAATTGTAAGTTGAAGATATCTGTATTACATAGTGTAGCACTTGATAGAGTAGCATTGAAGGCCTTGGAAATCAATCAGATGTTGGGGGGTGTCTGTACCAAAAAAGATCAGAATCACGCAGGAAATGATTTTTCTTAGTGACTTTCTATGGAAGCCAAAGTTAGACTTTAAAGAAAGAAGATAAAGTATTAAAACTTTAAACATTGATGTTGGAGAAGACACCTGCGAATACCAAGAAAAAAAATTGATTATAGAACAAATCAATCCAGAGTTCTCAAATAAGGCACAAATAATTAGGCTCAAATTATCATGTTTTGTAAGGGCCTGGCTCTCTGGAGAAATCTAATCTTGGGAAAGGTAGAAAGGAATGGCAAAGTGGATGGCCTCAATTGCAAGGGAGATTCTCCTTGAGAAAATCTAATTATGCGGTCATTAAGAATTAATAACAACCTCATTATGCTTAATCAAATTTCTGTACAGTGAACTCCATAGGTAAGCCAATCACCAAGCCATTTGACCACGAGCGAAGAAATCAATCTAGATTGATTATGCAACTTTCCTTCAGGTCAGTGCAATATTATCTAGGGCCTAGGCATATCAGTTCCTGGATTCACAAATCACCGATACACTGAACACATTCCTGTTCTAACAAGATACAATCTCTGCTACTGGCCTTCATTCAGTACTTTTTAATGTTCAAACAGTATAATACCTGCATTATTTTACCTGATACTAATTAAAGGGAGAAGTAGAGCTAGTATTTTTTCATGTAAGCCAGGTAAATATAATCTTTTTTATTGTTTTGTTGATTTTCTAATTTTACATTTAAATATTTAAAAAGCGATGTGGCGGCTGAGTTAATTGAAAATTAACTTACAAACATCTTTAGTGTAAGTCTCAAACTACCATATTAAATATTTCCTCTCTTATCCGCTTAGTATTTACTGTCTCATATTTAAACTAATACAATTCTTATTATATCAATTAAATAAAAATAACATTCTTACATTTATCAATAATTTTTAGCTTATACATATCCTGGTTATTTTAGCATTCAGTCTTTATAGACAATCAATGTCCCAATTAGTTTTTCCCAATTTTTAGTTTCCCATTAATATTTAAATTTAACATTTAATATTTAGAATTTCCAAGTTTTAAGTGACCAAAGTTCCCTTTATCCCATTTCATCACAAAGTCTAATATTCAGGATACATGTCTTATCTATTTGAATATATTCTATTTCTCACCATCTTACATCATCTAACTAATAATACAGTGTAACATTCTTATTTTCTATTAATTTCCAAATGTCTTAAATTTAGTAACCAAAATTTCCCTTGTTTCAACATCAAATACTTCCTCTCTTTTTCTCTTAGTGTCTACTTTCTCTTATTAAAGCTAGTACAGTTCTTATTATATCAGTTAAATAAAAACATGTTTATTACATTTATCAGTAAATTTTTAGCTTATATATATCTTAATTACTTTATTTAACTTTTGATATTTATACTTCCAAATTTTAAATGACCAAAGTTTTCTTTATCTCAGTTCATAACAAAATCTAATATTCAAAGTACACATCTTGTCTATTTGAGTATATTCTATTTTAATCCTCACGAATGAGTCAAAACCCCAATTTTCTTCAGCCTTATTCTAGCTTTCTTTCTTTGCCAACTCGCCTTCCATATCCGTGCTTTTAAGTCATCAAATAGTTCTCCCTCTGTTATTATATATGTTGTTTGAGATAAAAGAGGCCATCCAGTCCCCATTTTTTTGGAAGGACTAACAAATCGTCTCTCTATTTTACCATCTCGACGCAGTTGTCCTGAAATGTTTATCTTCCCTTCAGTCTGTTCTTTTTGATCCTCAGGTTTCTTTTGGTTTATATAAAAAGTCTTTTCCATTTTCAGTGTTGTCAATCCCTTTTCTGGGTTTTCCGTTAACTGTGTTTGTTGATCAGTTGAATCTTCTATCATAGTATTTAATTGTTCTTCTATTGTGTTCTGTATAGTTGGTTTTTTAGTTATAATCAAAGTTTGGGTTTGTATATCTAGTCTGACATCTTGTTCTTTTCTGCAGCTTCTTATTTCTTCTGTAGCTGTAAGAATAGTTTCATAAATTGCTTTCAACATAAAAAGAATCTGTTCCTGATCTTCTTCCATGTTCTCTTAGTGGTGTGTTAAATTTAAAGCTTTATAATCAGAGAATGAAAATAACTTTGTCACTGAGTATAAAACAGCTGGGCTTCTCACAGCTGATATCTGCCAAGGTTGCACAAGTCTTATCTATACTCTGGGCTTCAAGCCAAGTCTCTTTTAAACAATAACAAGTTGTAATATCAGGTTTAGCCACAAGATGTCGCCCACACCGTTTAAGATTTTTGGTTTTTTTTACGTCCAAGATTTTTATAATCCTTCTGAATTTTACTTCTTTTTTGTAAGTAAAAACCCAAATCTTGATAAAAATAAGAGATCTTTTAGTCCTCAAATTTTAGAAAGACAAAAAACCAGTTAAAATCAAGTTATTTTTTCAGCATTTTAAACTCCCCTGGATAGTCAGTTGCCGCTGTTTTTAGAGGGTGGGATAGAATTTTCCTTCCCTCTCTCCACAGGGGAAAAAATACTTTGGGCAGCTTATACAGGTGGAAAAAATAATTAGGATTGAAGAGAAGTTCAGATCTCACCCAGTGTCATCCATGCTGCTTTGTAGGTGCCTGGTGGTAAGTTTGACTTCAGCTGTCTGCAGCCTAGTGATGAGCCATATTTCTATGGCCGGTCTTTCATTTGCCAATTTGGAGGGCTGCCCCAGATTGAGTGGAAGGGCTACCGTCCTCCCGCAATCAAGCGGGGATCCCCTCCTTGCTTGTTGCACTACAGGGCGACTTTCAACCCTTTCCCCAGCGATGCGAAATCAGACGTGGAAGATGAAGCTCGCCTTCTAAGTGGCTGCGGCGGCAAACCAGAAGTCAGGTAAATATAATCTTATCCACATTTTTGGGCCTTAAAAATGAATCAGCAGAATATAAGAAGGTGGTGCTCTAAGCATGTCCCCCATATAATGCTACTTCCATGTAGGCTCCTGTATAATTTTATGGTTTAGAAAAATTCAAAATACATAGCAATATTATATAAGCTAAATATACAATGGCATGATACATAATATCATGGCAGATGAGCAGAATGTGTACTACTGTACATTTGAGAAGAGACCACTGTCAACTATCACTACTCTCTCCATCTCAGGTACATCAACTAAGTCTCCTACACCCAACTCTATGTCTCTGGGGGCCCCACTTCTGGTGATCACAGAAAAAGATATGTGAGGTCTATTTCACAAACAAAAAGGTGGAAAAGTACCAGGATTAGACAGGGTAACTTCTTGTTTGAAAGTTTGTGTTGATCAACTGGCCTCATTTTCACCTGCATCTTTAATAAATGGAAAATGACTGCCTCATCTTATTAGAAGGGCTTTAAACTAAAATTGAGGGAGAAGGGGGTAATCTTCAAGACCTTTAGAATCTGATTCCAAGCAAAAACCACTAGATCACCAATCATTTAAGGAGGGAGGGAGTAAAGAGAAAGAAGAAGAAGAAAAAAGGAAAAACACATTGAAGTAGAGAGTGATGGAAAGGATGGAAAACCCAGATACAAAGTAGGATGTAAGAAACATACCCAAGATCCATTAAGGACTCAAATGTCTATACACAAACACTCAAAGTTTAGGGAACAAACAGGGTGAACTTGAAATAATAGTACATGAAGGTAGATATGATATAGTGCCATTACTGAAACATGGTGGGATGAAACTCATGACTGGAATGTACTGATGGAAGGATATAAACTATTCAAAAGAAATAGACCCAACAAAAGAGGAGGTGGAGTTGCATTATATATAAAAGATCACTATATCTCTACAGAAATCCACAAAAGCAAGGATGAAAGCCTCTTAGAATCCATAAGGATCAATATAAAAGGAAAAAAGAATGACATTGCTATAGGCATGTAATACAGGCAACCCAACCAAGCAGAAGAAATAGATGTACTTTTTGCTAAACAACTAACAAATGTATGTAGGAAATATACCACAGTAGTAATGGGAGACTTTAACTACCCTGATATCAACTGGGAGACAAGCTCTGCAGCAAGTGGGAGATCAAACAGATTCCTAACCGCTGACAAATTTGTCATCCAAAAGGGAGAGGAGGGAACTAGAGGAAAAGCTATATTGGACCTACTAATTACTAATAGAGAAGAAGTAATAGAGTTGAAATTGCCAGAACTTTGCGCAAGAGTGATTACATCATATTGGAATTCAATATAATGCAAACACAAACAATAGAACATAATACAGCAAACTCAGAGAGAGCCTAAGAAAAATCCCATGGATGAAAATCCTAAAGGGGAAAACAACTCAAGAAGCATGGGAAACTCTGAAAAATATGATCATAAAGCCTAGTCCAGCACAATACCACTGAAAAGAAAAACAAGAAATCCAAGAAGAAACCAGCATGGTTGCACAAAGGTCTCTCTGAAAAACTGAAAGACAAAAAGGATAAGTACAAAAAATGGAAACAGGGGCACATAACTAAGGCAGACTACCAGCAGTTAACCCAAAACTGCAAAGATGGAGTCAGGAAAGCTAAGGCTCAGAATGAACAAACACTTGTAACAAAAGTCAAAGATAATAAAAAAAAGATTCCTTCAACATATAAATAACAAGAAAAAGTTAAAGAAACAATAGGTCCATTTAAGAGAGAAGATGGCAAGGAAGTAACAGGCAGTAGAGAGAAAACAGAGCTGCTAAACTCATTTTTTTGCATCAGTCATCATGCAAAAAGAAACTATAGCCCAACCTACCAAAAACCTAACTGTAAGTGACAGACTAGAAATAAAAATTAAAATAAGCAAGAAAATGGTTAGAGAACACCTATCTGATCTTGATTAATATAATTCACCGAGCCTTGATGATTTACATCTCAGAGTTCTGAAGGAGCTGACAGATGTTATCTCAGAACCATTGTACCATATCTTTCAAAAATCCTGGAACACTGGGAAATTACCTGAGGATTGGAAAAGAGCTGATGTGGCCCCCATCTTCAAAAAAGGGGAAAAAAACAGACCCAGGGAACTACAAATCAATCAGCCTAGCATCAATATCTGGGAAGATACTGGAAAAGATAATAAAAAAACAGATCTGCAAACATCTAGAAATAAATAATGTTATAACTAAAAGCCAGTAAGGGTTTGTTAAAAACAGATCATGCCAAACCAATCTTACTTCATTCTTTGACAAAGTGACTAAATTAGTAGACCAGCAAAATGCTGTGGACATAGTATACTTAGACTTCAGCAAGGCATTCAACGAAGTAGACCACAACCCACTTCTTGATAAGCTAGAAAAATGTGGGATAGGCAGCATTACTACCAGATGGATTTATAACTGGTTGACAAACCATACTCAATAAGTCTTCCTTAATGGTATTACATCTACATGGAGGGAAGTAAGCAGTGGGATGCCACAGGGTTCTGTCTTAGGCCCAGTACTCTTCATAAATAATTTAGGTGAGAGAATAGAAATGATGACTCTAAACTAGCAGAAACAGTCAACATCCCAGCCTGCCTTCCATTGAGGATCTGTATACTGCATGAACCAGAAAGAGGGCTGAGAAAATATCTACAGACCCCTCACATCCTGGACATAATCTATTTCAACTTCTCATCTCAGGATGCCGCTATAGAGCATTGCATGCCAAAACAACCAGACATAAAGATATTTTCCCCCATGCCATCACTTTGCTGAACACTTAATTTCCATAGCATTATCTCATTTCTCATCTTTTCTCATTTTCTTCTTTCCTACTATCTTCTCCTATTGGTTTCTTATGATTTATCAATTGTTGTTTGTAACTTATAAGTAATGATTGTAACTATGATTATGACCTATGGCCTATTATTGTTTATTTGTACACTGTGAGCTTATATGCTGGAGACCAATTCCTTGTGTGTCTGATCACACTTGGTCAATAAAGCTATTCTATTCTATTCTATTCTATTCTATTCTATTCTATTCTATTCTATTCTATTCTATTCTATTCTATTCTAGTCTAGTCTAGTCTAGTCTAGTCTAGTCTAGTCTAGTCTAGTCTAGTCTAGTCTAGTCTAGTCTAGTCTCAAAATATAGGTGTAGAATAGACAAATACTGTGATAATAAAAACCATTTGTGTGAAAGTGAAAAGTTTCTTCACTTACAGAGCAAAAGAACACTACATATACTTATTGTACATTATGTGTTCAGGTTCCACTGTCACTAAGCAACTGAGAATCTTTGTACATATGAAGCTTCATTCCTTTGGTGGTTTGCCATTGCCTTTATTTATTTCAGCTACAGAAAGAAGCACTACATTTTTTTTTTTAAAAAAAATAGCTTCGCAGTTGAGCCTATGATTTCTGATTTTAATGAAAGTTATGAAATCTTATTAAATCTTTGCAGTTTTAATGAAAGTTATTAAATCAAGTTAAAAATTAACCATGGCTTCTCAAGTCACTGCAAGACATTTTCATCCTTATTCATGCTTAAATCCAGTTGATTCACTTCACAAGATGCATCTAAACCAGCACAAAGATCTGTTGAAGAGAATGTATATGCCTTTTGTACGGGGACCTGAAGACAGGCATTTCTTTGCCAGTTTCCGAGAAAAGGATAGTAATACTTTTCTTAAATCCAATCCTTTCCTTCCTCCTGAAGATAAGAGCTACCTTCTAGCACCGCATCGGGATGATGTGCCAATAATCAACCCTTGTTCAGGATCTGTGAGCCCAGGTGGTAAAGTTGACCAACAAATCTTAGATAACAAAGCTTATGAATCCCTGCGAGATGGGAAACATACACATTCTTCAAATCAGGCACCTGTATTTTACAGAAGAGTCCAAACTGCTGATAGGAGACCCTTACTCTTGAAAGAAAGAAATCAGGACCAATGGTGGAATTCTAGAGCAGAAGCTGATATTTCTGTCAGATCAAGACTTGGAGGTAAATATTATTGCCATTATAATTGCCACTGTCAGTATTTGTGTGTGTGAGATTTTTTTTCTGTTCTATTATATCAATTCTCAGAACTGCCTAGATAAGTCCCAGCAGTTTTCTTGACACAGTGCTTCAAAAGTGGTTTTGCATTTGCCTCCTTCCTAGGGCTGAGAGAAAGTAACTGGTCCAAGGTCACCAGCTGCCTCTGTGCCCAAGATAGGACAGCAACTCACAAACTCCCAGTTGCTAGCCAATTCTCCCACAATATTGTTTGGTTTAATGAAAAACAGCAAGCTGAGATTGCAATCAGGAACTGAAAGAACATGTAGTTCAATCAATTGTTCTATGTGGGAATCCAAATTAAAGTATGTATTTCAAAATCAGACTTTGCTTGAATTGATCTAGCAAAGGGAATCCATAACCTATCTTGTAAGTAATATTCATAAGCTTCATTTACGAAATCTTACAATTTTTCTCCTTAACATTTAACTGAAATCAGCCTTTCTGTTATATCCAGGGTTGAAACAGAATAGACACTGTACTCTCTTTTTATTACATTCTTTCAAATATTGTAGAGTTTTATCATATCTATTTATACACTACTAAAATTCTTATTATCATGATATTTAACTGGGTGAAATATATAACTGCCCAACAATTTTTAAACCAGACTACTTTTGAACCAAAGCACCTCAAATGGTCTAACTTACAGAATGAATCCAAAATTTAGGAGCCATGATTCCCAAGGGAATGAAATTTGGAGAATTTTGGTTGCTTCAGTGCTACTGGCTGCTGCTGCACTGCTACGCTGCTGCTGCAGTTACATGATCTTCAATCTTGACATTCTGTGGCAGTTTTCTGGCCAATCTTGCAATCCCTCATTCTTTCCCAGCCAGCAGCAATGACATATTTGCCTAATGGGATGAGATGGGTTAGGAAGGAAAGGGAAACATCCTTCCCAGCTTACTCCAATTCTGCCCCCCATGTGCCATTCCTGAATAACTTGGTAATTTACAACCCCTATGCATTCTTCCTGACCTGTGCCACTCACTTGCATGCCCTACCTGATCTGCATAGCATCTCTTGCACACCTCCAGGCACCCTTCCCAACCTATGCTGCTCTCCCCCACGGGAATCCCCACTGACCTGCTTAGCATTTTTGGCACACACCCATGCATCCTTCTAACTCATTTAACACCTCTTCACAGTCTCATGTATTGTTCCTTATCTGTACCCCTGTGCACCCCCTTAATCCCTTCTTCACAACAGCCACATACCTGTTTACTAGCCTTCAACTTGCAAATTCTTGCTGGCTTTTCCACTGACTTTCTCTCTGTAAGCTTCCTACAAGATAAATGGGGAAGCTAGCAGAAATTCTGGGGAGGAAGGGAAAGAAGCAAGAAAGATAGTGACAGTGTCAAGGTTCCAACTAAGGATTCCGATAAATCAAATACACTAGAGCCATTCTGATCTCTAATGTGAAACTTTATTGGATACAGCATACTGGCACTAAAGAATGGAAAACTAGCTCTGCAATATGGTGGGAAAAAGATAATTAAAAAAGTAAAACTTTCCCTCCCTTCTCTGACAGGTCAGGTCACATTGTCCAATTAATCCCCAAGCAGTTGTTATGACAAGAATGTTTCTGTTTGCCACAACATTCCTCTGGTGGCCTTGATTCCCATCAAATAAAATCCACCTGAGCATTCCAAACCTTCCCCTCCCCCTTGCAACTAGGCAAGCTAGAAGCAGCATGGCAGTTCTAATGCAAGCAGTCTTCATAGCTTGACATAAAGATCAATGATGAGGGAGGGAGGGAGGTTTCTGATGCTCCCTGCCAACTTCCCACAAGGAAACTCAATGAAGAAACCAAGAAATCAGAAGTCGCTCCCACTGCTTTTTTTGCCACTCATGGTCAATGACCCCATGAATAATCCTTCTTCACAGAATTGCATTATATTCACATTTATCTAACCTCTTGATCATACTCATGTATTTGAGGATGCATGTGCATTTTATTTTATAAAGTTCTTTGTATTTATTGCTGCCAAACTTTATTCAGATAATTTCTACAATCTATCAAAAGCAATCTTTTATTTGATTTTTGCCTCTTGGTGCAGGGGTTAGCAAACTACAGCCCATAGGCCAATTCTATGCTGCCATCTGTTTTTGTGCAGCCCATGAGTTAAGATTGGACAGTTCCACAGCAGATTACCAGGACCAAACCTCTGCAATTCTCCCAAAGTGAGGGCTGAATCAAGAAGTGGATCCAAGGCAATTTGGGCTCTTGTGGACTTTCTGTGACCTCCTTGCTAGCAGGCTGGCTCTGTCCAATGACTATCACACTTCTTGACTTACACTCTGCTAGCCATGTCCATGAAGGCAGAGCAGGGTCAGAATCTGGCCCTTTACAGAGAACATTGCCCAACCTCTATGCTAGGGCATTTGTTATTCATTTCTTCATATTTGTATCATCTGCAGATTTGATAAACATTCCTTCATTTCCTAGCTATGCCATTAATAAAAATATAAACATTTTAAACTTTTGGCACACCGCTCAATATCTCCCTCCAGTTTGGTCAGGAGAAGTTAATAAATTGATGGTTTTTGAGCCAGCCATCTATCTACTTATCTGTTATGCCAGAGGTCCCCAACCTTTTGAGCACCAGGGACCAGTTCCATGGAGAGAGGTTTTTCTGTGAACCAGAGGGGACGTGGTTTCATGTACTGCCTGCATTCCGTGGATGGGGCTTTGCTTGTTTGCATGGATTGGTTTCTGGCATGCTGCGGCCCGGTGCTGTTCCACGGACCAGGGGCTGGGGACCCCTGTGTTACCCCTTCCTAATTCCCATGTGAATACATCAAAGCAAAAGTAGAAACAAATGCTACTAATACAGAAACATCTTCAATTCACACCCATTCATGCTTCCCTTCCCCTTTCTTATGGGAGTGTTCCAAAGGGACCTGACATTCTGCCCCCCTAAAAGAAAGGAAGATCCACCTGGAGAACAGAAAAATAACAAAGAAGGGGAAAAAAACAGTGGTTAGGTATTCATTTAGGCTTATTGGGGAGTGGTCATGAAAGTGTTTAATTAGTCTAGGGCGCAGGTGTCAAACTTGCTGCGTCACGTGATGTGTTGCAACATATTGTGACTTTTTTCACATTGTCGGAGCTGGGATGGGCATGGCCTCTGCATGATACAACTGGCCCGCAGACCAGCAGTTTGACACCCCTGGTCTAGGGGCTTTTACATGTTTCTTTTGCACCCATTCCAGCTCAGTCCCAGGGTGATCTTTCCATGTTACTAGGTACTGGGTGACTCCCTGGTGTGTGTGTGAGTCTAGGATCTCCTTGATCTCAAAATGCTGTAGTCCCTCCACCATAATAGGCTCAGGGACTGGAGGGGGCACCAGCCTTAAGAACGAAATCACTTCTGGTTTAAGGAGCTGCAATGGAATACTGGGTGGAATTTTCTTAATGATTTTGGCAATTCTAATTCTACAGTGACTGGGTTAATAATTCATTTTATAGGGAAAGGCCCTATTTATTTTGGGCCTAACTTCTTTGAGGGTTGTAAGAACTGTAGGAACTGGGTGGACAGGTATACACAGTCCCCAATGTGGAATGATTTAGATTCTACTCTTCTTTTGTCAGCTTGTAAGCTGACTGGGAATCTGCCAAGGCATTACACACTACAGGCCATGTGTTTTTCAATTGATTAATCCACTCTTTTAAAGAGGAGATTGTGGGTTCCTGGGTTGGTAATTCAGGCATTGGGTTAAAATCTTACCCAGCTGCCACTTGAAATGGTGTGAAGCATGTGCTGGTGTGCACAGCATTATTATAAGCTACTTCAGCAAATGGCAAGAGGTCCATCCAGTCATCTTGTTGATAATTAATAAACAGCACAGGTATTGTTCCAGTACTGAATTGGATCATTCTGTCTTGCCATTTGTTTGAGGTTGGTGACTAGAAATGAGGCCTTGGTCAGTTCCTAAGAGGTCCAGAGAAGCTCTCCAGAACTTAGACATGAATTGGACCACCCTGTCTGAAATAATACATTGTGGTACCCCATGTAGGTGGTCGATGTGATGTAGGAACTTCTTTGCCAATGCTTTAGCTGTGGGAATTTTCTGGCAAGGGATAAAGTGGAGTTGCTTGGAGAATAAGTCAATCACAACCCAATTTACAGTGTTTCCCGAGCTTTCGGGGAGCTCCACAATAAAATCCATGGAAATCTCTCTCCAGGGTGCTGAAGCTACTGTTTGAAGTAGCCCAGGCATTTTTCCCTGCCTCCATTTTGCTGAAACACAGATGAGGCAGCTGGAACATAACTTTCAATGTCTTTTTTGAGTGAGGGCCACCAGAACTGCCTTTTGAGGATGTGTAGGGTATTCACAAACCCAAAATGTCCCACTACTTTCAAATTGTGGCATGTTTGCATAGTACTTAGTCTTGGGTTAGCTGTAACATATTGTTTTCCATCTATCCATGCCAGTCCATCCTGCACAGAGCAAAGATGTTTGTGGCTGCAGAACCATTTGTCTGTTTCCAAGGCTTTTTAAATTCACCTCCAATAACATTGTCCATGGATGTTTTCCATTTGTGCTGTGCTCTGGTGGTTACCTGGGCCAGCAGCTGATTTACCGGAAGAAGGGGCTTTATTATTTCTGCCCTGGAGCTGTTGTATTGCAGCATTCTTGATAGAGCATCAGCCAAGAAGTCCCCCCCCCCGGTAGGTAACACAGGGTGAAGTTGAAATGGTGGGAGTATCGAGCCCACAGTGGTTGCTTTAGAGATAATTTCTGGGGGGGGGGAAGATTGTTTCAGAGCTTCCAGGTTTTTGTGATCAATCCAGACCTGGAATGGGATTTTGCTACCTTCTAAGAAGTGCCTCCATGTAAGGAGAGCCCATCTATCTGCAAAAGCCTCCTTTTCCCACACTGCCCACTGTTACTCTGTTTTGGTCAGCTTCCATAATGTGTATGCACATGGTTGCAGGTTTCCTTCCTCATTCTCTTGCAACAGCACAATCCTCACTGCTACATCACTGGCATCCACTTGGATGACAAAAGGGTCTGGGTGTTTCAGCACTGGCTCAGCAGAAAAAATCCTTTAAGCATTTCAAATGCTGCCTTGCATTCCATAGTCCATTTCAAGGGTTGGCTGGATTTTGGCTTGTTCCACCTCCTCCTTTTGTTTTTAGCAAGTTGGTGATGGGGAGGGTTATTTGAGCAAATGAAGGGATGAACTGCTGGTAAAAATTAGCCAATATCAGGAAGCTTTGTAGCTGTTTCCTGGTTTGGGCAGGTGCCCATTCCACTACCACCCGCACCTTCTCTAGGTCAATTTTGATCCCTTCATGGGAGATTCAATATCCCAGATAGTAAAAGAGCCACTGGGCACTGAGCATCACACACCTCCTCGAAGGAGACCCCACCGGGAAATGGCACTGACTGCGAGGGGAGAGCAAGTGCCAGAAATACCAAAAGAATACCAGGACTTAAAAGATGTATTTAGCGAATGTGGGTCAGATGAACTCCCCCCTAACCAACCTATCAACTGCACCATTGAGATTGTCCCTGAAACTAAGTTGCCAAAGCCTAATTCTGCCTAATGTAAGGACCTGCTTCACCTATTCCCCCAGGAAAGCACAGCTCAGGAAACAAGCATTGTTTCAAAGAGGATCTTTTACTGAGAGAAAGTAATTGCAGAGTAAAAAGGTGGAATCTGAGGTTCTTGTGCAAAAGCATTAAGCTAAAAGCCCTGTTTTGTCAGCCCCATCTCAGTACCCCAGTCCATCAGGAGCCAATCCACTGGCGCAAAGATGTTATGAGAACTTCGAGTCAAAAAGGTGATAAGCGACCGTTTTCCCAGGTGCCGGTCAGCAGGAATGAGTACAGATGGCCTTGAGGGCATTTCCTCTTCTCTAATTCCCCCTTCCCTAATTCCCATGTAAATACATCAAAGCAAAAGTAAAAACAAATATTAGCAATACAGAAACATCTTCAATCGACACCCATTCATGCTCCCCCTCCCCTTTCTTATGGCAGCATTCCAAAGGGACCTGACAATATGTGTTACCAAGTTCCTTCAGAAGCTTATGATGTAATTCATTTATCCTGTGCATATAAACTAATTCAAAGCACTGTATATACATATTCCTCAATTATATTTCTATCAGTTTCAAACTTCAGTCCTGCCTCTTCATCTCTGCTAATGCTCTACCAATACTCTCTTGAAAAAACAAGTCAAAATAAGAGTTGAATAGTTGCTTTTCCTTTCTTTGTATTAGCATTTTGCAACCTTGCTTGGCTAAGCAATGAATATATCCTCTTCTTATTCCTTTTCTTTTTAATACATTTGAACATACCTCACTTTTTTATTCTTAATGCCTTTTACCAATTCAGTTCATTCTAAGGTCTTATTTTGCTCGTAAAATCTTTACAGTTCTAAGCTCTCTTCTTGTGATGATGTGTCCTTTTTGGTGATGTGTCCTTTTTTCACTTTCACTTTCTTATATATGTTCTTTTGAGTGTTTGGATGATATGTTGTTATTTCGCTAAGTTATTCTTTTCTCAGCTATGTTCTATTGGTTTTTCTGTGGAATTGTTTGCAATTGTAATTTTATTATCTCTGTTTCCAAGAACTTTCATCCATCATAGCCTCATTCTGCTGTGGATTCTATCCTATCATTTTGTTATTTTTATTTAACCCTTAGTAGGCATTCAGTTATAGCCAGCTTTGGTTTCTTTAGTATCATTACACAAGTTAATGAGTCTAGTTAGCATATGTTTGTTTAGTTTCCATGGAAGTGAGACAGCAAATATCTTGACTTTGTTGTTGTTGTTTTCTATTTACAGCCAAAAATGTATCCTCTCTGCTTTTCAAATAACCACACTCATATTCAAGAGTGTTTCTTTCTCTCCCTCCCCTCAAATATTTAGACTATTTTTTTCTATGATTGTCTCAAGATCTTTTCAAATTGTACCAGTGGAGGATATATTCGGTATATTCAGGTTTTCAGTATATTTCAGGTTTTCATTCTTGTTCACCAAGATTAGTTTTAGTTTAGGGATTCTATCCTTTATAAAAAGTTACTTCTTCTATCAACTTCTGTTTATTTGATCTTAGCATAAATATGGCCATGCACTGCTTTAATTCTCTGATTTATTTTCTTTCAAATATCACTACAAACATGCATTTTCTGCAAATGAATGCCTCGTTTCCTTCGAGTATGAATACAAAAATGCCACAAGACTTCAGTTCATGATTGCAAAATCACGTCCATTCAGCCTCATCTCTTTCTTAATGCAAAGGTCAGAAACCTACAGCCTATAGGCTAGATGTGGCTCTCCATCCTAAAATACCTGGCTTGTAGTCCCCAAAAGAAATATCCTACCTTTTCCTGCGATGATGATGATGATGATAATAATAACAACAACAACAACAATAATAACAGAGTTGGAAGGGACCTTGGAGGTCTTCAGACAGGAAGCCCTATACAATTTCAGACAAATGGCTATCCAATCTCTTCTTAAAAACCTCCAGTATTGGAGCATTCACAACTTCTGTAGGCAAGCCATTCCACTGGTTAATTGTTCTCACTGTCAGGAAATTTCTCCTTAGTTCTAGATTGCTTCTCTTTTTGAATAGTTTCCATCCGTTGCTTCTTGTCCTTGGAGAATAGCTTGACTCCCTCTTCTTTCTGGCAGCCCCTTACATATTGGAACACTGCTATCATGTCACCCCTAGTCCTATTTATTAAACTAGAAATACACCAATTCCAGCAACCATTCTTTATATATTTTAGCCTCCAGTCCCCTAATCATCATTGTTGCTCTTTTCTGCACTCTTTCTAGAGTCTCAACATCTTTTTAAAATCATGATGACCAAAACTGGATGCAGTATTCCAAGTGTGGCATTACCAAAGTGTTATAAAGTGGTATTAACACTTCGCATGATCTTGATTCTATCCATCTGTTCATGCAGCCTAGCATTGTGGTGGCTTTTTTTGGCAGCTGCAGCACACTGCTGGCTCATATTTAATTAATTCTCCACTAGGACACTGAGATAGAATAGAATAGAATAGAATAGAATAGAATAGAATAGAATAGAATAGAATAGAATAGAATAGAATAGAATAGAATAGAATAGAATAGAATAGAATAGAATAGAATAGGATAGGATAGGATAGGATAGGATAGGATAGGATAGGATAGGATAGAGCTGGAAGGGACCTTGGAGGTCTTCTAGTCCAGCCCCCTGCTCATGCAGGAGAACCTATACCATCAATGTAAGGACCCACCTCAATTTACATCTTAAGAAAACAGGACTCTTGGAACGTCTCTTCCAACAGGAATTTTTATTAAGAGAAATTGACTACAGGCATGTTAGACAGGATCTGACGGATCCCCCCCCCACCATTCAATGTTTTAAAGTGTTCCCAAGCAGCCCCCACCCCACAGTTCTTCCGGATGATCCAATCCTGCAGACTTCTAGGTGTTAAGTCCAGGACACATATGGTCAGTCCACTCCGTCGGCATGATCATTCATTCTCTCTCTACCCAGATCCCATGCGTTGCATTTCCCCCCCCCCTTTTCCCTCGCTGCCGGTAAAGGGGAGAAATTCAGAGGGAGTAGAATGAAAGGCAGATGGCCGCATTGTTATGGTTAGTACTCTCGAAGAGAATCAACAAAAGGTTATTTTGTAGTGCAGGAAGTGAAAGTCATAAAACCCCCATGCTTACCCTCCTCCCCCTTAGTAGTATGACAGAATCCAGAAGGGAGTAAGAATTGGTTTCATATCAGAGTAGGTAGATAGAAAATAAGTATAACTGGATTCTGACACCATCTGAGACAAATGATTGTCTAGCCTCTTCTTTCTTTCTGGTAATATATTTTATTAAATTTTTTAAAACATAAATCACTTAATAATTGGTGAACAGTGTGTTGTCTGGGTTACATTTGTAAAACAATACTATATATATTCCAAAACTTTTCTATTTCTTTAACCATATTCAAACAAATGTTTCTTTTTAAAGTATTCTCTCTGGTAAGTCCCATCATCTATTTTCTTGCTTTCCACTTTAGTCTTTTTCCTTTGCCCAATATCTTTCTTAATCAATGTATTTTGCTGAATCAAAAAGTTTTCCCGTATGTTCGTAAATGTTGCTGTAGATATAGAAAGTAAATCAGGTGAAGTGTCTTTGGAGGGGGCTTCTGCCTTTCCATGTTCGTTGAAAATCTTTTTCTTTTTCTTTCTCTCCGCTTCTTTTATCATTTCTTTTCTCTCCGATGTTCCTGACATCTCTACATTTTATCCGATCTTTTTTTTTGTCCTCAGATTTATTTTGTAGTCTTAAGGGATAAGTTGTTTTTTCCAATTCTTGTGAATGTTTTTTCCACTAGGATTAAATCATGTTTCCTTGTTTTGTTAAGTTCCATCTTTAAGTCTCTGTTCTCAATTCTATGTCCAATTATCTGTTTTATCTGCTCCTTCTCTGCTGTTGGTTTCTGGGAAATTTTTTGTTGTAGAGTTAACCTGGAAATAGATTGATTTATATTTTCAAAGTTATTTTGGATTTCTTTGTGGTTTAAAGTCATTGTTGTTTGAATTAGTTGCAGTATACTATATATCTCCTCTTGTGAAGTATTTATGTTTTCTTGATATGTTCTTTCTACATGTCTCTGATTCATGATGACCAAGAATTTAAGTTTTTCTCTTCCTTTCTTTTCTCTGCAAATAGCTTTAGAGTCCCAATTAAACAGATATTTGTAATCCAAATAGTTCAAAAAAGATTTTTTTCCTGAAATTTATAATTCTCTTTGTCTACAGCCCAGATTATTGTCTTTTTTGTCATAGCTGTTTTTTGTTGTTAAAGCTTTGAAGGTCACAAACACAGATGAGCTTTTCCCAGGTTTTGCCAAGTCTTATATTAAAGTCATAGCTGTCATAGTCTTCATCCACCACTAGGTGTCAGCAACTATTTGTTTTTCAATTTCCAAAATGAACAATTATCTTTAGAATGAGAGTCTTAACCATTCAAACAATTTTAGATTTATCCAGAGTTAAGTTTTAAATTTCAGGTTTTATATTTATTTCACTTCCATATATTTTGATCCTCCATAAAAAGATTAATTTGCCGCTTCCGTTAGTATAAGGGTGGGGCAGAAATCCCCCTCCTTCATTTTCGGAGATATTTTGCTTCTTGGGGATCTTTTCCAGGAAATTGCATGTAGAATACAAAAGAGAAGATCAAATTCCTCACCCAGTTTCAAGCACGCTGTTCACAGTTGTGCTGGTTAGTGCTTTTGGACTTCAATTGCTAGTAGCTTGGGCTGGTCGATGCAATACGGCCAGCCTTTCTCCTGTCGGGTTAGAAGGCTTTCCCCAAGTTGAACGGAATGGCCGCCGCCATTCCAGAATCACTGGAGCATCCTTCTTTCTTCGTCGCCTCTCCGGGGCGACTTAGACCCATTTAGGGCTCCCAGGCAGGGCAAAATTAGCCGCGGGGGTGTGAAGAATCCACAAGCCCACGACCGGTCACTACTGCGCAAACCCGGAAGTCCTGTCTAGCTTTTTCTTAAAAATCTTGATTTCTGGAGGCAAGTTGTTCCACTGGTTAATTATCCTCACTGTTAGGAACTTTCTCCTTAATTCCAGGTTGCCTCTCTTTGATCAGTTTCCAACCATTGTTTCTTGTCCTGCCCTCTGGTGCTTTGGTGAATAAAATGACCCCCTCTTCTTTGTGGCAGACCCTCAAATACTGGAATACTGCTATCATGTCTCCCCTATTTCTTCTTTTCTTTAGACTAGCCAAACCCAAGTCCTGCAGCCGTTCTTCGTATGTTTTAGTCTCCAGGCCTTTGATCATCTTAGTTGCTCTTTGGATTTTTTTCCAGACTCTCAACATCTTTTTGGCGATATGGTGACCAAAATTGGTTACAGTATTCCAGGTGTGGTCTTACTAGGGTTTTATAAAGTGATACTAATACTTCACGTGATTTTGATTCTATGCTTCTGTTTATATAGCCCAGGATTAGCTTTTTTGGCTGCTGCTGCACATTGCTGGCTCATAGTCAAGTGATCGTCCACTAGGACTCCAAGGTCCCTCTCACAGTTACTGCTTTTAAGCCAGGTCTCACCCAGTCTGTACTTGTACCTTTGATTTTTCCTGGCTAAATTTAAGACTTTGCTTTTCTCCACATTGAAACTCATTTTGTTGGATAGAGCCCATTGTTCAAGTTTGTCAAGATCTTTTTGGATCCTGAGTTTGTCTTCTGGGGTGTTGGCTACTCCTGCCAGTTTGGTGTCATCTGCAAATTTGATGAGTTCCCCTTCAATTCCCTCATCTAAGTCATTTATGAAGATATTGAAGAGTACTGGGACTAAGATGGAACCTTGTGGTACCCCATTGCTTACTTCTCTCCATGTGGATGTAATGCCATTGAGGACTACTCATTGAGTACGGTTTGTCAGCCAGCTACAGATCCATCTGGTGGTGATGTTGTCTATTCCACCTTTTTCTAGCTTACCAATGTGTAGGTTGTGGTCTACTTTATCAAATGCCTTACTGAAGTCTAAGTATACTACATCCACAGCATTTCGCTGGTCTACTAGTTTAATTACTTTATCAAAGAATGAAATAAGATAGGTTTGGCATGATCTGTTTTTAACAAACCCGTGCTAGCTACTAGTTATAACTTTGTTTGCTTCTAGTTTGCAGATCTGGTTTTTGATTATCTTTTCTAGGATCTTCCCAGGCATTGATGTTAAACTGACTGGTCTGTAGTTTCCTGGGTCCATTTTTTTTTCATTCTTCATGATGGGAACCACATCAGCCCTTTTCCAATCCTCAGGTACTTCCCCGGTACTCCAGGATTTATGAAAGATATGGTGCAATGGTTCTGAGATAACATCTGCCAGCTCCTTCAGAACTTTGGGATATAGTCTGTCGGGTCCCAGAGATTTATATTCATCAAGGTCAGATATGTGTTCTCTTATAATTTTCTTGCTTATTTTAATTTTTCTTTCTAGTTTGTCTTTTGCAGGTTTTTTTTTATATGCTGGGCTATGGTTTCTTTTTGTGTGAAGACTGATGCAAAGAATGAATTGAGCAGCTCTGTTTTCTCCCTGTTGCCTGTTATTTCCTTGCCATCTTCTCTCTTTAGTGGACCTACAGTTTCCTTGACTTTTTTCTTGTTGTTAATATGTTGGAAGAAACTTTTTTTTATTATCCTTGATTCCTGTTGCAAGTCTTTGTTTGTTCTGAGCCTTTGCTTTCCTGACTTCATCTTTGCATATTCTGGCTGTCTGCTGATAATAAGCCTTAGTTATGTGCCCCTGTTTCCATTTTTTGTATTTGTCCTTTTTGTCTTTCAGTTTGTCAGAGAGCTTTGTGCAGCCATGCTGGTTTCTTCTTGAATTTCTTGTTTTTCGTTTTCAGTGGTATTGTGCTGGTCTGAGCTTTTATGATCACATTTTTCAGGGTTTCCCATGTTTCTTGGGTTGTTTTCCCCTTTAGGATTTTCATCCATGGGATCTTTCCTAGGTTGTCTCTGAGTTTGTTAAAGTCAGCTCTTTTGAAGTTTAAGACACTGGCTGGATTGTTTTCTATTGCTTGTGTTTGCATTATATTGAATTCCAGTATCACATAGTCACTTTCAGGTTCTGGCAACTTCGACTCCCTTTATCATTTCTTCTCTATTAGTAAGAATTAAGTCCAGTATAGCTTTATGACTAGTTCCCTCGTCCACCTTTTGGGTGACAAAGTTGTTGGCTAGGTTGGTTAGGAATCTGTTTGATCTCCCGCTTGCTGCAGAGTTTGTCTCCCAGTTGATATCTGGATAGTTGAATTCACCCATTATTACTGTGGTATGCTTCCTACATACATTTGTTAACTGGTTGGCAAAGAGTTCATCTATTTCTTCTGATTGATTGGGTGGCCTGTAATATACACCTATGGCAATGTCACTTTTTTCCTCTTATATATTGATCCATATACATTCTGGAGAGATTTTATCTTTGATCATGTTCATTTCTGTAGATATGTAGTGTTCTCTTACATATAGTACAACTCCCCCTCCTCTTTTTTTAGAACTGTTTCTTTTGAACAATTTGTATCCATCCATCAGTCCATTTCATTCATGGGTTTTGTCCCACCAGGTTTCTGTAATGTCAACTATGTCATACCCTCTCTTGTGTACTATTGCTTCTAGTTCACCCTGTTTGTTCCCCAAGCTTTGAGCATTTGTATATAAGCTTTTATGTCTTTCTGTGGATATGTTTCCTGCATCTCCTGATTGTTGTTTGAGTTTTTCTTTTTACTCATCACTGCCTGCCCCATTGTTTGATTTGTTTTCTTGGGATTTGTGATTCGTTTTGGAAGAATTTAAATTTGTAATTCTATCTCAGGCCCAATGTAGGATTACACTATTATAATAAATGTAACAATTTCAAGGGTGTTATAAGCAAATATATAAATATGTGTTTATAATATAGCTTCAATTACTGAGGTTTCTTTCTCTTTCTTATATAAATAATTTCTTTCCTCAATCACAAAAGGCTCCCTGAGACTCTGTAAAGCCAATTTTACTCTTTGGCTAGGCCTCCCTGTAAGGACCCACCTCAATTTACATCTTAAGAAGACAGAACTCTTGGAACGTTTCTTCCAACAGGAATCTTTATTAAGAAAAACTGACTGAAGATATGCTAGACAGGATCTGAGGGACCCCACTGACCATTCACTGTTTTAAAGTGTTCCCAGGCAGCCCCACTCCACATTCCTTCCGGTCAATTCAAATTGGCAGATGGTTGGGTGTTAAATCCATTGGATCCCAAACGTTGCAATCTTCCCCCCTCTTTTTCCTTGCTGCCGGTAAAAGGAGGCTTCATAGGGAGTGAGATCAAAGGCTGATGGCCGCATTGTTATGGTTAGTACTCTCAAAGGGAATCCACAGAAGATGTTACTTTGTAGTTGACAGGTGGAATGCCAGTCATAAACACCTGTGTTTACTCCCCCCTCTTTGTAGTATGACAGAATCTAGAAGAGAGTAAGAATTGGGTTTTCTCAGAGTAGATAGCTAGAAATAAAATATAATTGGATTCTGACATCCGGCTCCCCTTAAAAATAAGAGAGGTCCACCTGTAGAGAAAACAAAACAGGTATAAAAGTTAGTCTGGCTTGTTAGGATACTCTGTATGAAACTTCTTTAAAAGCTTCGGGGCTCTGACATGATGTTTATGGACCCACTCGTTTTGAGAGGTGGGGAGGTGCTTCCATGCTACTAGGTATTGAGTTTCCCCACGATATTTTCTAGAGTCCAGGATTTCCCTTATTTCGAAGTGTTGCTTTCCTTCTACCATGATTGGGGTTGGTGGGGGAGATTTTTGGCCTTTTTGCAGTTGCACACTTTGGGCAGCTGGCCACGTAACTTTCTATGTCTTTTTTCATGGATGGCCACCAAAATTGCCATTTAATTAAGTGCAATGTTTTTACAAATCCAAAATGCCCTGCTGATTTTGTGTCGTGGCAAAGCTGCATGAATATGATCCTTTGGATGGTCGGTATATATAACTTCTCCCCCATCCAAGGCAGTCCGTCTTTCATTGTGCACACGTGTTTATTTTTCTGGAACCATTCATCTGTTTCCCAACTTTTCCAGAATTCAATTCCGGTCTGGCTATCCAGCTGTGGTTTTAATTTAACTTGGGCTCTGGTAGTCACTGGCGCTGCCAGTTGTGATTCTCCCATGATCGGTTTAGAGTCAATGGCTCGCGTGCTATTATATTGGGGCCATGTAAGTAATGACCAACGTATTCCATATGCCTCTTTCTCCCACACGGGCCAGCGCTGTTCCATTTCAGTGAGTTTCCTGGACGTATACGCGCAGGGTTGCAATATTCCTTCATCATTTTCTTGTAATAGTACAGCCCCCACTGCCACATCACTTGCATCCGTCTGTACTACGAAGGGTTTGTTCATGTCTGGGTGCCTCAGTACTGGTTCGGCAGAAAAAAGCCTCTTTAATCTCTCAAATGCCGCTTGGCATTCCATTGTCCATTTTAGTGGCTGGCTAGGTTTCACTGAGGATTTTCCCTTCATTTTTAGTAAGTTCGTGAGGGGCAGGGCTATCTGGGCAAATGAGGGGATGAATTGGCGGTAAAAGTTTGCGAAACCCAGGAAACTTTGCAGATGCTCTCTTGTGCGAGGTGGTGCCCATTCTAATACTGCCCTGACCTTTTCTGGGTCCATTTCAATGCCCTGTGGGGATATGCGATAACCTAGGTAGTCTATTCTTTCCTGGTTAAATTCGCATTTTGATAATTTGGCATATAGGTGAGCGGCTCACCGTTTCTTTAAAACCGCTCTGACTAGGTTGACATGTTCCTCTTTTGATTTGGTGAAGATAAGGATGTCGTCTAAATAAACCAGGACCCCCTTAAATAGGTGCTCCCTTAGTACCTCATTGATTAATTGCATAAATACTGCGGGGGCCCCTTGTAATCCAAATGGCAAAACTTTGAATTGGTAGCACCCCATTGGGCAGTTAAATGTGGTTTTCCATTCATCCCCTTCCCTAATTCTCATGCGGTAATACGCTTCCCTTAGATCTAGTTTATTAAAAAAAAATTCCTTTCGAGAAGTGTGATAACATGTCCTTCATGAGGGGTAGGGGGTATAGGTTGCTTTCACTGATTGCATTCATTAGGCAGTAGTCCACGCATAAATGTAGAGAGCTGTCCTTCTTCTCTCTAAAGCGGACCAGAGCGGCCACCTTAGGCTTGGATGGTTCAATGAACTCCCTTTCTAGGTTTTTCTTTATAAATCTCTCCATTTCCTTCTTCTCGTTTGGGCTCATGGAGTATAATCTGGGCTTCAGGAGTTTTGCCCCGGGCTTGAATTCTATGGCACAGTCCGTGGGTCGGTGGGGGGGGAAGCTCATCCGCCCTCTCCTCGCTGAAAACTTCAGCCAGATCTCTGTATTCCTCTGGTATTTCTGGTAGCCCCTTTTCTTCTCCCATGGACGCTATTTCCGTTTTTAATTTTGTTAGATCCCCTTGGGGTTTTAAGTCTGTAGGGTCCTCTTTCGGGAAATTGATTTATTTTGTCCTCCAGTTTACCCAGGGGTTCCATTTTGTTAACCATTCCAGCCCTAGGATCATCGGGCATTCCATGCCTGGGGTCACTACAAACGTTATGTCTTCCTCATGATTTCCCAGGGATAGGTGGGTTGGTAATGTGGCTAGGGTAGCTGGCACCCCCCCTGCTATGGACCCATCTAACTGGCCAAATGAGATTGGTTGTTCCAGCCTCCTCACCGGAATGCCCATATTTCCCACTAGCGTCGGGCTAATGAGGCAGCGGGTGCAGCCAGAGTCTATTAAGGCTTTCACTTTGACAGCTTCGGGCATGGAGGGGACTAATATAGTCACTGTCTTGAGGATGGGTGTAATGGATCCACTTACCAGTGGTTCGCCCTCCGAGCTGTCATCTGGGGCGTCCACCGGCCCTGCAGTGTAGGCTGGAGCTCTTTCCCCACAATTGGCGGAGGTAGGGGATTCCACAGCCTCTATCCCTCTCATGGCAGATTCTTTTGACTTAGCTGGGGACTTCCCGGATTTTCTGGCCAGTGGTCTGTCTGGGTTGTGCTGGGGGGCTTTCGAGCGGCATTCTACAGCCCGATGCCCCTCTCTCCTGCATTTGAAACAGCCCATTTGGCTTTTTGGCCATAGCTGATGGCTTCGCTGGTTCACGCGTCGGTTCAGGCGGTGAGCGGCTCCATTGTTTTCCTCGGCGGTGCCTCTTCAGTAGGTCAATCTCTGCTTCCTCTGCCAGGACGTACCATTTGTCGAGTTGGTGTGGGTCCCCCCAGTGCAGGCAAGCGTCATATAGGTTGTAATTCAGACTGTCTTTGAAATGGCTAAGGAGGATGTCTTCCGGCCAGTTCAGCTTGGTGGCAATGGTTCGGAATTCTTGAGTATATTCGGCTACTGGCCGTCTGCCTTGCCTCATCATTTTGATTCTTTCGTGTGCTTTGCGATCAGCCAGGGGGTCTTCAAATCGCCTTCTCAGAGAGGATATGAAACGGTTGAAGTCGTTGAGCTCTGGGGTATTGGAATCATGCAAATTCACCACCCAATCGGCGGCCAGTCTGTCCAGAGCAGATTGCATGATCCGGATACCACTTTGTTGCTAGGGATGTGCCGCCCGTGTTCCTCCATGTAGCCAAGGACTTGGATTAGGAAAAACCACAAGCGTGTCGGCTTCCCCTTGAATTTCGCGTCCAGCGGCGGGAGTCTTCTTCGTCGGTATTGTCTTCCATTTGGATCGCCATCTGCAGGTCGGCGGGGGTGGGGTGGGGACTACTGGATCAGTGGATGTCCCCGGGGCTGCAGGTTCCAATTCCCCCTCAGTGTCTCTCCAGTTGCGGCTCCAGGAGTTGGTGCGGCCGTGGGGCTCAGGATCCTCCTCTCCTAGGGAGCTGAGGGTTCTCTTCATCCAGTCGATAGCTTTCTCTAGGATCCAGTTCGAGTGCTGTGCCCAGCTTCCTTCATCTTCGCTTGTGTGCAGGGATCTCTCCATCTCCTGCTTCCATCCTGGTTGGTTGGCCCCCCTTCTCAGGGTCACCTTTCTTGATTTTTTTCCCCACTCGCCTTTCTTTCCAACGCCCATTGACTACCGAGGCTTGTGGTTACGCGTCTCCACCACCTCTTCTCCTGAGGAATCTGACCCTTCACTTTCGGATATTTGGCAGGTTTCCAGTCGGGGCAACAGCTCCCTCTCTGGGGGGCTTTCCCCCTTCCCCACTTCATCGTCTGACATGGTATTTTTTGCAAAGTCTCCCGGCAAGGTTCTTCCTTCCAGGTTGACCAATTTTGCAGATCCTGTCTAATGTAAGGACCCACCTCAATTTACATCTTAAGAAGACAGAACTGTTGGAACGTTTCTTCCAACAGGAATCTTTATTAAGAAAAACTGACTGAAGGCATGCTAGACAGGATCTGAGGGACCCCACCGCATTGTTATGGTTAGTACTCTCGAAGGGAATCCACAGAGGATGTTACTTTGTAGTTGATAGGTGGAATGCCAGTCATAAACACCCTTGTTTACTCCCCCCCTTTGTAGTATGACAGAATCCAGAAGAGAGTAAGAATTTGGTTTTCTCAGAATAGATGGCTAGAAATAAAATATAATTGGATTCTGACACTCCCTTTCTTTTCCCAAAGAAAGAACTCCATTTCTATAGTTCACCCAGATAAATGCCTTCGAGTATTTACTTGACAGAGAGGGAAGAGAGTGGCCCTTATCCCACTCATGGACATGGCTACTGGTACCTCTGCAGAAGATGTCTGCTGACTGTTGTGTTCATGTAACATCAACAGAAAGTTTACATTTATTCACATTCTTTCTCAATTTAGCTATATGTTGACTTAGGATTTGTTAGCGATGTCTCTTACCTTCTTAACTCCTGACTTTTCCTATTTACCGCTCTGAGTTTTCTTACATTTTTCATAGCTTATTCAGTAAAAAGCTGTCAATCAGTCTCCCACAATTTTCAAAATATATCCTTTGCATTCAGCAGCTCTTTTTACTCTGTATAACTGAGCAATAGTTTTTCAGAATAAGCAACCTTTCTGTTATTCCCTTCCCCCCCCTTCTTTAATTCTGTTGTTGGTAGCTTGGTACAATATATAAATCCACTGCTGAAGCAGCCAACTGTAATTACTTATCTTCTGACTTTTATGTCATTAAAATAATAATTCATAAATGTTATACATGGCATATTGTGATTATCACTAATATAAAGTCCACTTTTATATTAAGCTGTAATATCAGTGCTATGAATACTATTTACTGAAAAATGTTCAACTATTTTTTCAGGATGGACAAGTCCAGTAAAAGTCATACCAAATCCACCTAAAGCGAAAGAATTTTTTTTACCTCATACATTTGTATTTCATGTGGACACAGATGTTCAGGTAAATTTCTTTACTACTGCTGCTTCAAATCAATAACATACATTCTAATCAGAATCAGAAGAAGAATAATCAAATGATATCATTAAAATGTATTCAACCACTAGCCCCATCCCATCTTCAGACAGAATGGCCCCATATATCGTTCTTGTTAAAAGATCACTCACACAGTGCTTGAATTCCATATGCTTAATCTAATGACCATGTTGTACATCTCCTTCTAGAAAGAGCACTCACTGACCTTCTAATATATAGAAGGTCACATCATCCTCTGGATCATCTATATGAAAAATGGTGTCCTATGATGGGTAGCCACAAAGTGAGTGCTCTTTCTAGAAGGAGATTACACTAATCAAAATGGTTTTCTATCCAAGATAAAGAGTTCTGAGGAGGAATGTAGTCTCAGAATAGATAAATTCTAATTTAATTATACCTATGTCCAGTGCTTTTTTTGTAAAAAAAAAAAAAAAGTGTTGGAACTCACGCAGAGCTCCAGCTCCAGTCGAAAGCCCTTTACGGAGCTGGGGGGGGGAACCGCTTTAGGGAGCTTCCGAATTGCAGATCACATGAGCAGCATTAGCTGACGGATGCCAGTGCCATGGCTTTTGAGAGGGCACTTGTTCACAGCCGGCATGTCTTCTGCCATCTCGTCCTCCTCTGCCTCTGATGACACAGAGGCTTCCTCCAGAGCCAGAGTGACCAAGGCGGCGACGGCGCTGCTGCTTTGAGAGCGCGCCTGGTCCCTTGAAGAGATTCACTCCAGGAGTCAGTCCTGGTCCCTGGTGGCCAATACGGGGGTGAGGATAGGCGGCGGTGGCGGGGGGAGCCCCATGAACCAAGGCAGAAAAGAGGGTCTACTTTCAGGGCCATGGAAGTGTTTCCAGGTCGATCTTCGATGCCCCCAATTTCCCCAGGCAGCTTCCTTTCACCAAGCCAGAGCTTTACTTGTTCTGGCAGCTTAGAAGGAGCCGGTTCTTCCATTAAAAAAAAAGGTGTTGGAACGCTGTTCCGTGCATTCTATGACAAAAAAAGCACTGCCTATGCCTAGTGGTGGGATTCAGCCGGTTTGCACCACTTCGGCAGAACCGCTAGCTAATTTTTTGTTGCCCAGGCCCAGAATGGACTTCCAAAAGCAGCATCCACACAGAGAACCAGTTGTTCACATATTTGAATCCCACCACTGCCTATGCCTATCTTTATAGCCAAATCCTCATTATAGGAGTATATGGAGTTCTTTTCTGCATTTGGTAAGAACTTAGCCTTAAGCCATGTAATGCTGTGGAGACACTGCCCTCTCTTATAATTTATAGTAGAAGATATGCATTGAACATACAATAGAATAACAGTGTAATAGCATTGGAAAGGACCTTGGAGGTCTTTTAGTCAAGCCCCCTGCTTGAACAGGAGTCTTTAGTCTATAACATTTTGGACAAATGGTTGCCTAATCTCTTCTTGAAAACCTCCAGTGCTGGAGCACCACAACTTCTGAAGGCAAGTTGATTTATTGTTCTCACTGTCAGGAAATTTCTCCTTAATTCTCAGTTGATGTGAAACTGAATGAATTCCTTGTTAGACAAACATTTCTTCTTCCACAAGATATTCAGGTACACCTTGGAAAGTGGTTCCCTTTAGCATAAGGACTTGTAAGTTTTGAATACTTGAGGAAGTTTGCACATAAGATGGACACAGAGAAAAAAGAGTTATCTATATACATTATAAAAATAAATATGTAGTACATATAATAGATACCTGGGGAGGAAAGGGTTATTTAATTCTGGGGCCAAGGATCACAGTTAATCTCATGATGTATTCCTTTTTACATTCCAAAAAATAAAAAATAAATGAGAGTAATGACTTTGTGAGACATAATGTGAGAGAAGTCTGACAAATGAAGATTCATTTTAATAGGAACAAACAATTGTTTTAGATGTATACAGATGAAATATGACTTTTACTGAAATATGATTATGCTATAAGTATGCTTTAGCAGTATTAGATATTTGATCTACATAGTCTTGGCCTGTAATTCAAATATATACGATTCAAACAGAGCTTCCTAGGAAGAGATCCTTACAAATTGTAGACAGCAAACACAAAATATTTAAGAATAAAAATAAAGGTCGAATTCATTACATTGTTACCTATAATGAAATCCTGACAACCTAGCTATTGAGAAATTTAACATCATAGACATGACTCCCATTATATATCATTTAACTGTCATCAAGCCTTTCTTGTGCCATCTATTGAGGCACACAAAATCAGTTCTCTCCATTTGCTCTGGAACAGTAATAAACAGTTATCCCGAGGTTGCTGGAAATGCAGCCTTGCTCAGAGATTGGGATTTTATGAAGAGAACACATTCAGAAATATCTGCTCCTCTGAGATCTTAGTGACTTACACTAAATGGTACACAGTATATATTCTATGTTAACCTCATAGCTTTATTGATTTCAATATATCTAGGCTTTGTTAAGGCACACAAGCTAATTATTTACATACAGTGCATTCAGAAAGTATTCAAACCTCCTTCACTTTTGTTAATTTTGTTATACTGCAGCTTGATCCTACAGTTGTTGAAATTCATTTTTTCCTCATTAATCTACACTCATACTCCATAATGACAAAGTGAAAACAAAATTTTAGAAATGTCTGTAAATTTATTAAAAAGAAAAAACTGAAATATGACATTGGTATTCAGACCCTTTGCAACAACATTTGAAATTTAGCTCAGGTGCCTCCTTGATCATTGCTGACATCTTTCTACACCTTGATTGGTGTTCACCTGTGGTAAATTAAATTGATTGGACATGATTTGGAAAGACACACATCTCTCTATAAAAGGCCTCACAGCTGACAATGCATACTGCAGCAGAGCAAAAGCCATGAGGTCAAAAGAACTGCCTGCAGTGCTCAGAGACAGGATTAGTGCAAGGCACAGATCTGGGGAAGGCTACAATAAAATTTCTGCTGCACTGAAGGTTCCTAAGAGCACCGTGACCTCCATAATCCTCAAATGGAAGAGGTTTTGCACAACCAGGCAACCAAGAGCTGGTTGCCCGGTCAAACTGAGGAGAGATGGGCCTTTGTACCGTGTTTCCCCAAAAATAAGACCTATCCCAAAAATAAGCCCTAGCCTGATTTTCATGTGTGCACCTAATATAAGCCCTACCCCCAAAATAAGCCCTAATTAAGACCCTGCCCTCTGATAGCAAGAGGTGAGGCGAGATGCAGATGTAAAAATCAAGCTAGGGTGGGAGTGAGGGGTAGAGCTACCCCACGTGCCCCGCACCTGCTTACCTCAGGGCCCCTGCACACAGGCCACTCCTCGCTCGGTGACCTCCTCCCCACCAGTTCAATGACCCGGATGCCTGCCCACCTCTTCCCTTTCACTCCCCTCCCAAGCCAAACTGCCATCCTACGGAGGATGGGTCTGACCTAGTCTCCCTCCGCCATTTCGGAGCCAGGGGGAAGGGACAGCGAAAGCTGCTGCTGTGCAACAGCCATGTCTGCTGCTGGAGGGGCTTTCTTCAGTCCCCACTGTCCCCACTTTGCCCCGCAGATTACCTGCCCAGTGGTAACTGCCTCCTCCTTCTCCTTCGCAAACTCTCTTGTGGCTTGCGCCATGACTGGGGGTGTAAGCCTCTCCTGCCACCTCCCTCCACCAGCCCTGGCATCCCTCCACCAGCATTGCCACCACGCAGAGAATGGGGAAGGGGCAGCAGTTTTTGCTGTGGTACTGACCGAAGTTTTTATGCCAGACAAATGTGGGTCTCCAGGGGTTAGGATAGAGCCCGAAGAGCGACTTAAGGACATGTTTTAGCTTCCCTGAATGCTAAAAGTAAGGGGGCGGGCAGAGTAAGCTGCTTGAGGAAGAGGCAAAGCTGGAAAACTGCTGCAGGGTGGTCAGTTTCACTCACCACCACCCAGGAACAAAACTGCTCATGTAGCCCTAAGGAGCCTCAGTTGCCAGGGTCACACCTGCTTGCATGAAGCAACAACCCATGTGGGCTGCCTCCGTCCCAGCTGGGAAAGGGAGAAAGGGAAAAAGGCAGCTTATGGTAGCTTCCCTTGCCTCCCCAGGTGTCCTTAAGTCTTCCTTCCTTCCTTCCTTCCTTCCTTCCTTCCTTCCTTCCTTCCTTCCTTCCTTCCTTCCTTCCTTCCTTCCTTCCTTCACTCAGCGATCATTGGTCCGCACTTTCTTGCCACCCTGCATTTGCCCGCATTTCCCTTCTCTGGGAGGAGGTCACTGAGCAGGGAATGGCCTGGTGCAGGGCCCCTGAGGTAAGCGGGTAAGGGGTGCATGGGGCAGCTCCACCCCCCCCCCCAAATAATACATTCCCTGAAAATAAGCCCTAATGCATTTTTTGGTGCCAAAAAATATAAGACCGGGTCTTATTTTCGGGGAAACACAGTAAGAGAGGTGACCAAGAACTCCATGGTCACTCTGACTGAGCTCCAGAGATCCTGTGTGGAGATGGGAAAGAGTTCCAAAAGGACAACCATCACTGCACCCCTCCACCGATCTGGGCTTTATGACAAAGTTGCTACTCAGAAGCCTCTCCTCAGTGCAAAACATATGAAAGCCTGCTTGGTATTTGCAAAAAAGCATCTAAAGGATTCTCAGACTGTGAGGAATAAGATTCTTTGGTCTGGTGAAACCAAGATTGAACTGTTTGGCCTCAATTCTAAATGTTATGTCTGGAGGAAACCAGGCACAGCTCATCACCTGCCCAATATCATCCCAACAGTGAAGCATGGTGGCAGCATCATATTGGTCGGGTGTTTTTCAGTAGCAGGGACTGGGAGACTGGTCAGGGGTTGAGGGAAAGCTGAATGGAGCAAAGTATAGGGATATTCTCAGTGAAAACCTGTTCCACAGTGCTCAGGACCTCAGACTGGGCTGAAGGTTCACATTGGCACACAGCCAAGACAACACAGGAGTGATTTAGGGACAATTCTGTGAATGTCCTAGAGTGGCCCAGCCAGAGCTCTGACTTGAACCCTTTTTTTTAATATATATTTTATTGATGATTTCTTTTTTCCACCCACTCAATAATTGGTGAACAGTGTGTTGTCTGGGTTACATTTGTAAAAGAATCATTAACAATTAATTTGTATAATCCATATTCCACATATTAACTTTAGTTGATTTCCTCTTTCCCCAAAATAACCTCTTTTGCAAGCATTGGGTCAATACAATTCTTATTATTTTGATAAATAACAATTAAATGTATAATTTTTTTCCAATATTCCTAAAAATAATAATCATATAAGTATAATATTTCTTTTCTATTCAATCATTCTGATTACCTCATCATAAATCCTGTTACAATCCTTAGTTTATTTCTCCCACCAAATTCTAGATATTCTTGCTGGTGGAGATTTTCTCAAAAGTTAATTACATTTACATTTACAAATTTAACTCTATTTTTTCCATATAAGCCATCTCATACTTTTACATTTCTTAAGAAATAGATAAAACAATGAAAAGAGAAAAAAAAGAGAAAGGAAAACAAGAGTAAAGAAACATAAGAAATAACATACTATTTAAAATATCTATCCCTCCTAGGCTAATATATATTTATTTCCTTATTTTCTTATTTTTTTAAACCATGATTAAGAATATATTTAATCCTTAATCTTTAAACATTCCATTCAATACATCTAGTCATCTAGTCTTTTAACTCTTACTCAAAACATTTTTTTTAATTTTCTTAGATTCAGTCACATTTAAGTATCTAAAACATTTCCTTTATTTAAATCATTTCAACTTTTTTATGTTACTCCTAGCAAGAAAAAGAACACAAAAGAGAAAAAAGCATACTATATTGTTTAGAGAATTCATCCCTCTTAAAATAATATATTCCAAAATTTTTCTATTTCTTTAACCATATTCAAACAAATGTTTCTTTTTTAAGTATTCTCTCTGGTAGGACCTATCATCTATTTTCTTGGTTTCCATCTTAATCTTTTTCCTTTGCCCAATATCTTTCTTAATCAGTGTATTTTGTTGAATCAAAAGGTTTTTCCGTATGTTCATAAATGTTGCTGTAAATATAAAAGGTAAGTCAGTATCTTTGTTAGGGGCATTTGCCCACTGCTTTTTATTAGGAATATTTTTCCTTCTTTTTCTCTCTGCTTCTCTTGTTGCTTTTTGTCTCTCTGGTTCTGGTATTTTTCCTGATATTTCTGTAGAATGTTTTATCCAGTCTTTTTTGTTGTCCTCAAATTTATTTTGCAATGTTGAAAAATCTAGTATTTCTTGTAAATTTTTCCCCACTTGGATTAGATCATACTCCTTTGTTTTGTAGAATTCCATCTTCAAGTCTCTATCCTCGAATTTATGTTCAGTCATCTGTTTTGTCTGTTCCTTCTCTGCTGTATTTTCCTGAGGAGTTTTTTGGTATAAGCTTAAATTGGAAATAAGTTGACTTATATTTTCAAAGTTATTCTGAGTTTCTTTGTAATTTGAGATCATTGTTCTTTGAATTAGTTGCAGCTTTACATATGTCTCTTGAAAAATATTCATTTTTTCTTGATAGGTATTTCCTATAAATCTCTGATTTTCCATGATGACCAAAAGTCCAGATTCCACCCCCCCCCCGCTTTGGAGTCAGAATTGTTGTTATTGTTTTTGTTCCCTCAGGTTTGCAAGTCTCACTTTATCTACACAGCTGTACTTTGTTATAGCTTTGAAGGTCACAGGCAAGATTAATCCCCCCCCCTGGTTTTACCTTGACTGTCATAATCCTCATCCATCAGTAGGTTCACCTCATCCATCACTGGTTCATTTTTCAGATTTTATTCCTCCGTGAAAGATTAAGATTCGCCGCTTCCGGTAGCAAAAGGGTGGGGGCAACCCCCCCTTTCTTCACTTTTGGAGGGTTTTTTTGCTTCTTGGGAGTTTCTCCCCTTCAGGAAAGTAGGTAGGGTAGAGAAAATGAATGTTCTTACCCAGGTTCAAACACGCTGTTTACGATCAGCTTAAATTAGTGCTTTTGACTTCCATTGCTAGCAGCTGGGGCTGGACTCTGAAGTTAAGCCAGCCTTTCTCTTGTTGGTTTCTGGAAGGCTTCTCCTGGACTGATCGGGTCGACTGCCATCTCTCCTAGGTCCCTGGGACTTCCTTCCTTCATAGCCACCTCTCCAGGGTGGCTTCTGGCCCATTTAGGGTTCCCTAACAGGAAGAAACTCAGCTGGAGAGCTAGGAGTCCCGAGCCTCTCAACTGCTTCGCTGGGTGCAGGAACCGGAAGCCTCAACTTGAACCCTATTGAACATCTCTGGAAGGACCTGAAAATGGCTGTCCCCCAATGATTGCCATCCAATCTTAGTGAGCTTGAGAGAATTTGCAAGGAAGAATTGCAGAAAATCCCCCAATCCAGGTGTGCAAAGCTTGTCGCATCATATCCAAAAAGATTTGAGGCTGTAATTGCTGCCAAAGGTGCTTCAACAAAGTACTGAGTGAAGGGTCTGAATACTTATGCCAATGTTCAGGTTTTTTTTTCTTTTTAATCAATTTACAGACATTTTTAAAATTCTGTTTCACTTTGTCATTATGGAGTACTGAGTATAGATTAATGAGAAAATGAATTTCAACAACTGTAGAATCAGGCTGCAGGATAACAAAACTGACAAAAGTGAAGGGGGTCTGAATACTTTCTGAATGCACTGTATTTACAACCATACTCACCAAACCTCTCTGGAGTAACTGATCAAAAAACTTGAGGAGCGATGAAGACAGAGCACAATCCAGTTGATTGTGTGTACGTGGAGTTTGTTCCAACCAGGTCCCTGTCCAATCCTTTATATTTAAAACAGTTCTTTTTCTCTCCACTTTCTCTGTACTGTCATTGGTCTATCTTTGTTAGCTAAGCATGTTTCACTGTGTGATGTGAAGTTTTCAAGAAGCGGCCAGCTTCTGATCTGGTCTAGTTTCAAACTGAATCTGTCATTGGTCTGGATACATTTCTTAGATTTATTTGTTGCTTTGTTTATTATTTTTCTTATGCTGCTACCTACATATGTTACTAAAGTCAGATTGAGTTCATAAACACTTCACAGATAATTTATGTCAGTATGATTAATTTATGAATGGATATTTAGTCATTTAGTCATTCCTATCATAACACAGGTGGTAAGGAATAGCTGGACATAGTTATTATTATCTCTGTAGCTACTTCCTGGCTCTAGTAGCTTATGCATATGTGACTAGCGGGAAACAGGTATAAGCATACATCCTTTTTCCAATTTGCAAAAGAAAAAATGTTTAATAAATCAATTTTATTAAAAAAAAGAAAAACAAAATTTTAAATCCCATTTAATAGAGAGATACATATATAACCACATATGTATAGATGAAAGGTAGAGGAAAGATCACAAATTATGCCTTAAATATTAATGTCCACAATGTTGGGATCTATGGCTCAAAATGCCTAAATTGGAACAAAAATATAAGGGCATAGTTTATTTTGAACAATAACATCTAATAAAAATGTGATTAAACATAATTAGAGATATCACCAACCTTAAAACGGATCACACCCCAGAAACTAAAACATAAAATCTAGATGGTGCAAAGTACCTGTTCCTTGTTACTCAGTAAAATTATTCTGTAATTCAATGGTTACTCAGATAAACTTTGCTTTTCACAAATTTTCAGTTTTAATTAGAATATGGAGGTGAGGAGAGTAGCTGTGGATGAAACTTCCAGGAACATAAAGGAGCAAGGCTGAATTGCTCTTACGTTTCTAATTAAAACTTGCCTCTGAATTAAACTTAGTCAATCATGTCTCCACATTTTGGATAAATTTTACAGACTTAGGAACAATTGGCTTCATTTCTGTTCGACCTAGTGTGACTAGCCAGCCATAAAAATGATTCTAAGATTGATGAGGTGGCCATTGTTTAAGCAGATGTATGGTCAAAGACTTTGACCACCTTTCAAATTACTAAAATGAAAAATAGATGATGCGGAGAGATGCTCCACATTGGTTACTGGTGACTGGGGCTCTTTTTAAATAAGAGTTAACTGGTTTTCAGGAAAAATGATTAGTGTCAAAAAGCATAGTGTGATGGAGACAGGTTATAGGGTGAAAAAGAGAATGTTTACATGATTCCATCAAAACGCCTACCTATTCATTCTGGCCTCATCCTTTACCCCAATGATCTAACAATTGGGCTCTTTTGGGGCAGAGGAAGAGCCCAGCCAATAGGTCAGCTGGGCAGAGAATGATTTGATCTTTCCCAATGTTCTTCCATCTATATCTGCAGCCTTACCATTATATATATATATATTCACAGCCTTTATTGCTTCTTTTTATCATATATTTCTTGGCCACTAATATTTATAGCATTTATTTCAATTTATATTTCATTTAGTCCTCATTTAGTAACTTACATATTCAGCAACTATCCCCATCTATTGACAGTGATGAAAAAGTAATTTTGTGACCAGTCCTCACATTTATGACCCTTGAAGATCTAAAAAGCAAAGGAAAGCATAAAATTGTGACTCACTTTTTAAGGCCAGTATTTCTTTAGAATTATTAATTTTGAGAATTCACTATGGAATTTATTTATTTATTTATCTATTTATTTATGCAAAATTATATGCTGCCCATCTCACTATCAAGTGACACTTGGAGGCTTACTGAACAAATGGTGTGGACCAATTTCATTGGAGAAAGATAGTTCCTCAGGTAGTCTGAACACATGCCATAAATTGGCAACCAGTGCAGTTTGTGCAACAGTGGTGTTGTATGTGCCATCCTAGGGGCCCCTAAAAATGCTCACACTGCTGCATTCCCAAATTGGCATCTCTTCCTACCTCTGCATTCTTCCAGAACTCCTTAGAGCTTCTTGGATAACCAAGATGACCCCATGACACATGTAGGAAAAGAGGCTGCAAAGGGACAATCTGACCTAATGGGATTTTCAAACAACAAATTCATGGAACAGGTGATGGATAGTATTGTGGTATACAATACATGTTCCATGTATGTGCTTATGCCCAAAGAACACCCAAATTATACATGCATTAAATGTAAACTATGTGAACTACTAGAGCAGGGGTGTCAAACTCGAAATGTCACGTGACGTGTTGTGACATATCGCAACTTTTTTTCCATTGCCAGCAATGGGGTGGGCGTGGTTTCGCCATGACACATCCAGCCTGCGGTCCGGCAGTTTGACACTCCTGTACCAGAGGGATCTAGAGGCAACTCTAGCCAAACTCCAACATATGCAAGAAAACTATATCCAAACCGAACCAAACAATGGACAAATAACTCCCAGAGGATTTCACCCTACTGATAAACCCTTGGAGGAAGACAAATGGAGGTATGTCACACATAGAAGGAAACACAACAATCAAAGGAAGCAGCAGCATACATCTAACAAACCCCTACTGCCCAATCTAACCCAACCTGAACAGACCCATTAAAACTGAGCAATCGATTTCTCCCCCTAGATGGAAATATACAGACACACAACCTCCCCCTCAAAGAAAACATGCAGACACCTAGCAAAGAAACAACACCAAATATCCCTAAAAAAATCACATCAACAAACACACCTGAGACAAACAGAAAAGCATCTCAGACTGCACTCCCCCCCCCCAAAAAAAGTAAGCGAGTGCTGGTGATAGGAGATTCTATTCTCAAAGGAACAAAATCAGCCATCTGCAGACCAGACATACAATCCAGGGAGGTATGTTGTCTTCCTGGAGCAAAAATCAAAACCTAACCAAAATAATTAGGCCCACAGATTACTACCCTCTCCTACTCCTTCACATAGGGACAAATGACACAACAAAGAACCTGAGCACAATACTGAGAGACTATAAGCAACTAGGCAATAAAGTTAAGGAGCTAGGAGGACAAGTAGTGTTCTCATCAGTACTCCCACAAAAGACAACACCCATTGAGGGAAAAAAGAATTCTAGAAATAAACCACTGGCTAAAGGGTTGGTGTTGCCAAGAAAACTCTGGTTTCCTGGACCATGGACTTCATTTCCTGCACGAAAGACTCTTGGCAAGGGATGGGCTGCACCTCACAAAAACAGGGGGAAATGTACTCGGAAAAAGACTGGCCCAACTCATTAGAAGAGCTTTAAACAAAAATTGAGGGGGAAGGGTGACCAATCATTAGAATCTCTAGAACATAAATCCCAAGAAAATAAATCAATCAGAGAGGTAAGGAGTGATGAGAAAAAACAAAAAAAAACAAACAACAATTAGGGGATCCAGTAAACATACCCATGGACAGACATAAAAGTCTTAAATGTTTATATACTAATGCTCAAAGCTTGGGGAACAAGCAGGTTGAACTAGAAGCAATAGTACACGAGGGTGGGTATGACATAGTTGGCATTACAGAAACCTGGTGGGATAAAACCCATGACTGGAATGGACTGATGGATGGATGCAAATTGTTCAAAAGGAAGTCAGTAATGAAGTCATCACAACTCAATAGTCTCCTGTTTATTTTAATGGCTTCAGTGCCTCTTCTGCTGGCATTTTTGTTGGTGAACTTGGCATATAATATAAAGAAGTACCCCCAAGTTCATCTGCCAATGATCATCCTGAGTTCTGCAGATTGGTTACTGGAATGGCTGATGCTTAATGCAGGAAGTGCAAAATACTACATAACATCACAGTTGTCTTTCATCTCCAGATTCCCCAACCAGCTGCTCCCTTGTAGCAATTTTTTCCTTTTCTGAAAAGATTATCAAATTAGTTGTTGCTCCCAGTTCTGGTTTGATTAAAAATAAAATAAAAAAAATCAAATTTGTCTAAATGTGGGAAGATTATTTATCAACAAACAAATGAGAATAAAAAACCAAAAACAACTATTTTACTGTTTTTCCTACTACAAATAACTGGCAGATTATTTCTATTTCAGTTGGTTAAAAAAAGAAGAGAAAAGTCAATATTTTTTCAACAGGTAGTCCTCGACTTACAACAGTTTGTTTAGTGACCATTCAAAGTTACAACAAAACTGAAAAAAGTGACTTATAACTATTTTTCATACTTATGACTGTTGCAGCATCCCAATGGTCATGTGATCAAAATTCAGATGCTTGGCAACTGACTCATATTTATGACAGTTGCAAGCTCATGAGATCACTTTTTGTGACCTTCTGACAAGCAAAGTCAATGGGGGAGCCAGATTCACTTAACAACCATGTCACTAATTTAACACTGCAATGATTCACTTAACAACTGTGGCAAGAAACATGAAGTAAGCAGTGGGGTACCACAAGGCTCCATCTTAGGCCCAGTACTCTTTAATATCTTTAATACCTCACAGTAACTGTGAGAGGGACCTTGGAGTCCTAGTGGATGATCACTTGACTATGAGCCAGCAATGTGCAGCAGCAGCCAAAAAAAGCTAATCCTGGGCTGTATAAACAGAAGCATAGAATCAAGATCATGCCAAGTATTAGTACCGCTTTATAAAACCCTAGTGAGACCACACCTGGAATACTGCAACCAATTTTGGTCACCATATTACAAAAAAGATGTTGAGACCTGGAAAAAGATGTTGAGAGTCTGGAAAAAAATCCAAAGAGCAACTAAGATGATCCAAGGCCTGGAGACTAAAACATATGAAGAATGGCTGCAGGACTTGGGTTTGGCTAGTCTAAAGAAAAGAAGAAATAGGTGAGACATGATAGCAGTATTCCAGTATTTGAGGGGCTGCCACAAAGAAGAGGGGGTCAAATTATTCTCTAAAGCAATAGAGGACAGGACAAGAAACAAGGTTGGAAACTGATCAAAGAGAGAAGCAACCTGGAATTAAGGAGTTGTTCCTAACAGTGAGGACAATTAACCAGTGGAACGGCTTGCCTTCAGAAATCGTGGGTGCTCCATCACTGGAGGTTTTTTTATTTTATTTTATTTTCCTTTTTCACTTTACAACAAACAAAAATACATTTTTCCCCTTAACAGTACTGTTTTTTTTATCTCTTACATTTATTTACAATTATGTACCTTAATTTTCATACTTTTTTGTTTTTCTGTTCTAACCAAACATAGCACTTGTTCCATATCTCATAAAATTCTGTTGCTTCTTTGTCTTTTATTTCTAGCATAAGTTTGTACATCTCAGCGCATTCTAATATCTTGTAAATAACCGTATCGTTTGATGGTATATTTTCACTTTTTCAATATTGCGCATATGCAATGCGTGCCGCTGTTGTTATGTGTACAATGATGTATTGGATTTGTTTTTTAATCCTTGAATTAATTAAACCTAATAGAAATAGTTCGGGTTTAAGTTCAATTTGTTCTGTTGTTATCTCCTGGATCCATCTCCTTATCTGTTCCCAATAAATCTTCGCTTTGGGACATTGCCACCACATATGGTAGAATGTTCTCTCCTTATTTTTGCATTTCCAACAATCCGGATTCATATTTTTATACATTTTAGCCAATCTCGCCAGTGTTAAATGCCATCTATAGAACATTTTGTATTGATTTTCTTTATATGCCGTTGACAGTGTCGTGGGTGCTCCATCACTGGAGGTTTTAATGAAGAGACTGGACAGTCACTTCTCTGAGATGGTATAGGTTCTCCTGCTTGAGCGGGGGGCTGGACTAGAAGACCTCCAAGGTCCCTTCCAGATTCTATTCTATTCTATTCTATTCTATTCTATTCTATTCTATTCTATTCTATTCTATTCTATTCTATTCTATTCTATTCTATTCTATTCTATTCTATTCTATTCCCTCTGCCACTTGCCCATTCCACGCAGCAACTAAGGCCTCAACTAAGTCACTCTTCAGTCTGTGGAAAACTTCAAGCTTTTTCTGGAATCCAGCCATATCTATCATTTATCAGGCATGGTACCAGTCTGATCACTGGTAACATGATCTCACTGTGAGGTAGGGTGAAATAGGGTGACACCAGTGAGCTAAAAAATGGTCAGAAAGTAATCTGACTACAGCAAGAAACTAATATTAATGTCCTCTAAAATCAGATTACATCTACACTGCCCTGAAACAAAAAACCCTTCTAGTCTCCAATTTCCAATCCTAGCTGGGTCCTAAAGGCAGTCTGACAGCAAAAAACTTTCCAAGGACCCAGCTTCTGTCCTGGTCATTTGCTGCACATGTTGTACTCTAATTGGCTGAACATTTTGAGCTGAATTTTTTCCTCAGCTCCTTAATGCAAACAAGCTGCAGAAAGATTTTCTTTTCTTTTCTTTGCTTGTTTCCTTTCCTCTATTCTTCAGCCCGGCAGTCACTCATCAAAGTAAGTAACTTACAGATTTTGTCATCCTTTTTTCATTCATGCAGTAAATTTAGCAAATGAGGTCTTTAAAAGGGATCAAAATTGGAGGACAGAGGCAGATAATTTAGTTTCAGCATCTAATCATTAGCTTCTAATGGGAGGGGAAAGATCAACAGGTGTGTCTCCTTCCCCACTTTCCCCCCCCTTTATTTTCTTTATTGAAGAAATGTGGATTTCTGGGGGAGGGAGGGTATGAAGCAAGGGAAAGGTTTTGAGAAACTCCTAAAGTTGCTGCCTTTGCCTCTAGGTAGCTGGCATCTCCAAAACCTAGCAAGAGCCAGAAGCAGTTTGCAGGCTCTTGACAGCCAGCTGACCAGGGCAGAAAGCTTGGAAGCAGCTGCCATTTCTGCAAGGAATTGTTAAAATGCATAAAATGATGGCTGCTTTCAGGAATAATGGTGAGCAGGGCCATGTGCTATGGAGTCCTGCAAGGACAGGATGTGGAGAGAAATGTGCTGCAGACAGGATCTGCAGTAATAGTCATCCTGGAAGGAAGAACCTTACCGTGGGACTTTGCAAAAAATACAATGTCAGATGACGAGGCAGGGAAGGAAGAAAACCCCATGGAAAGGGAGCCTTCCCCCCGATCGAGATCCCACCAGCTGTCGGGATCCGAAACGTCATACTCCTCAGGAGAAGAAGTGGTGGAGACACGCGACCACAAACCTCAGTGGTCAATGGGCGTTGGAAAGAAAGACGAGTGGGAAAAGATATCGAGAAAGGTGACCCTGAGATGGGGCAGCCACCAACCCGAATGGAAGCAAGAGATGGAGAAATCCCTGCATGTTAGCGAAGAGGAAAGAAGTTGTGCACAACACTTGAACTGGATCCTAGAGAAAGCTATTGACCTTATGAAAAGAACCCTCGGCTCTCTAGGGGAGGAGAAACCTGAGCCCCACGGCCGCACCAGCACCTGGAGCTGCAGCTGGAGAGACACTGAGGGAGAATTGGAACCTGTAGTCCTGGGGATGTCTGCTGAATCAGCAGCTACCACTTCAGCAGCCCCCACTCCCCGCCAACCCGCAGATGGCGATCAGGATGAGAGACAATACCGCAGGTGGTGAAGGCACCGATCCATTCAAAGATTCCCGCCGCTGGACGTGAAATTCAGGGGGGAGCCGCCATGCTTGGGGTTCTTCTTAACCCAAGTCCTCAGCTACATGGAAGAATATGGACGGGACATCCCCAGCGACAAAGCCCGTATCCGTATCGTGCAATCTGCTCTGGACGGACCGGCCGCAGACTGGATGTTGAACCTGTATGATTCCAATGCCCCAGAGCTCAACGACTTCAACCGTTTCATGTCCTCTCTGATAAGGTGATTCGAGGACCCCCTGGCTGATCACAAGGTCCGCAAGAGAATCAAAATGGTGAGGCAGGGCAGATGCCCGGTAGCCGATTATACACAAGAATTGCCAACAAGCTGAACTGGCCGGAAGACATCCTCCTTAGCCATTTCAAAGACAGCCTAAACTACGACCTGTATGATGCTTGCCTGCCCCGAGGGGACCCATGCCAACTCGATGAATGGTATGTCCTGGCAGAGGAAGCAGAGATCGACCTACTGAAGAGGCACCGCCGAGGAAAACCATGGGGCCGCTTGCCGCCTGAGCCGACGCGCAAGCCAGCGAAACGGTTACGACCAAGAAGCCATCTCATTTGGCCAGTTAGATGAGTCCATAGCAGGGGTGTGTGTCAGCCACCCTAGCCACTTTACCAGTCCACCTGTCCCTGGGGAACCATGAGGAAGACATAACATTTGTAGTGACCCCAGGCATGGAATGCCCAGTGATTCTAGGGCTGGAATGGTTAAAGAAATGGAACCCCTGGGTAAATTGGAGGACGGAAGAACTCAATTTCCCGAAGGGGGATCATGTGAACTTAAAACCCCAAGGAGCCCTACCAAACGCAGGAATGGAGAAAGCTTCAGTGGGAGAGAAAAAGGGGCTACCTGAGATCCCAGAAGAATACCGAGACCTTGCTGAAGTTTTCAGTGAGGAATGGGCAGATGAGCTTCCCCCTCACCGACTCACGGATTGTGCCATAGAATTCAAGCTCGGGCAAAACTCCCGAAGCCCAGACTATACTCTATGAGCCCTAAGGAGAAGGAGGAAATGGAAAGATTCATAAATAAAAACCTAGAAAGGGGGTTTATCGAACCTGCCACACCTAAGGTAGCCGCCCCGGTTCTCTTTAGAGAGAAGAAGGACGGCACTTTGCGCTTGTGTGTGGATTACCACGCCCTGAATGCTTTTTTCTGCTGAACCTGTACTGAGGCACCCAGACACGGATAAACCTTTCGTAATACAGGCGGACGCAAGCGATGTGGCAGTGGGGGCTGTACTATTACAAGAAAATGATGAAGGGGTGTTGCAACCATGCATGTACATGTCTAAGAAACTCACCGAAACGGAACAGCTCTGGGCTGTGTGGAAAAAAGAGGCATATGGGGTGCGTTGGTCATTACGTACGTGGCGCCATTTCCTTAAAGGAAATAAAATCCCTTTTGAGGTCTGGACGGACCACAAAAACCTGGAAGCCTTAAAAATACCCAGGAAGCTGACTCCCAAGCAACCCAATGGTTCTAGCATTTTCACCAATTCCGTTTTACGCTCAAGCACTTGCTGGGGGGGGGGGAGAGAAGAACTTCCTGGCAGATGCACTGTCTCGCATGCCCCAATATAACAGCACGCGAGCCACCAATTCTAAACCACTCATGCCTGAACCACAACTGGCAGCGCCAGTAACCACCAGAGCCCAAAAATTAAAGCCGCAGCTGAGTAGCCAAACCGGAATCGAATTCTGGAAAACTTTGGAAACAGATGAGTGGTTCCAGAAAAATAGACACGTGTGCACAATCAAGGATGGACTGCCATGGGGGGGGGGGAGAAGTTATATATACCAACCACCCAGAGGGTCATTTTCATGCAACTATGCCATGATACAAAATCAGCAGGGCATTTTGGATTTGTAAAAACATTACATTTAATTAAAAGGTAATCAAAAAGGACATAGAAAGTTACGTGGCCAGCTGCCCAACGTGCGCAACGGCTAAGAGGTTGCAAGGGAAATCGCCTGGACTGTTACAACCAGTGGCGAACCCCTCAGCCCCTGGAAAGAAATATCCATGGATTTTATAGTGGAATTACCAGAAAGCAATGGAAACACTGTCATCTGGGGGGTTACGGATTTGCTTTCCAAACAAGTGCACTTTATCCCTTGCCAAAAGATTCCCACCGCAAAAACCTTAGCGAAACTATTCGTGCAGCACATCTACAGACTGCATGGGGCACCCCAATGCATCATATCTGATAGGGGAGTGCAATTTACGTCAGAATTTTGGAAGGAATTTTTATCCCTCTTAGGAACCACTCAGGGACTGTCATCTAGTCATCATCCTCAGTGTAACAGACAATCCGAACGCTCGAACTCAGTACTTGAGCAATACTTAAGATGTTTTATTAATTTCCAGCAAACAAATTGGATGGACCTACTCCCTTTCACAGAAGTTGCTTACAATAACGCAGTCCACTCCAGTACAGACTACAGTCCCTTTCAAATAGCCACCGGTCAAAGTTTCAACCCTATGCCAGAACTAATCCTAAATGAACCGGAAATCCCATCGCTGAAAGAATGGATAGCACAATTACAAAACACCTGGCCAATAGTTAGGAAAGCCTGAGACGAAGCTAGGCAAGCATACAAAGCAGAAGCAGATAAAAAGAGAGTCGAACCCATACCATTCAGGGTAGGAGAAATGATATATTTGTCTACAAAATACCTAAAATCCCTGCAGCTCTGTAAAAAGCTTGGACCAAAATATATAGGACCTTTTCCAATTAAAAGAATCATAAACCCAGTAACTGTAGAATTAGAACTACCCAAAAATCTCAGACAAATACACCCAATTTTTCACTGCAGCTTGCTGAAAAGAGAACAACAGTCACCCTTACAGCCAAAAATTCCCCCCACCACCACCTCCAATCATGGTTGAAGGAGAACAACACTTTGAGATAAAAGAAATCCTAGATTCTAGGAAGTATCACGGAGCAACTCAATACCTAGTAGCATGGAAACACCTTCCCTCCTCAGAAAACGAGTGGGTTCATAAACGTCACGTCAGAGCACCGAAACTGCTAAAGAAGTTTCATACAGAATATCCCAACAAACCAGACTAACCTCTATTTTTTTTCTCTACAGGTGGATCTCTCCTATTTTTAAGGGGGTTAGGATGTCAGAATCCATTTATATTTCATTTCTATCTATCTCCACTGATCTAAAACCAAATCTCACCTTTCCCTGGATTCTGCCATATTCCCAAGGGGGAGGGGGGATATGCATGCGGGTTTATTGCTTTCATTTACTCTATTCGCTACAATGTAATCTTTTGTTTATTGCCTTTGTGTCTGCTAACCATTACAATGTAACAAATTGCCTCCTGTACTGTGCATCTCTTTGAACTTCTTCTCCCTTACCGGGCAGCTAGGAAAAAAAGGGGGGGGGAAGAGATACAAATCTCCGGGATCTGGTTTATTTCTCCATCCTCAAAAGGAGGTGTGAATAGCTGTGAAACATCATACTACAAATGGACCGGATTGATGTTATCTTCTCTTTCCCATGATGGACTTACCACCTGGGGATTGGCCAGTCTGAACCGCCCGGATGAACTGTGGGTTTGCTTAGGGACACTTTAAAATATTGATCTGTAAGGGAATCCCTCAGATCCTGTCTATTATGCCTGCTATCAACTACTCTTAATAAATATTCCTGTTGGAAGAAATTGTTTCCAAGAGTTCTGCTTCCTTAAGATGTGGGATTGAAGTGGGTTCTTACAGGTTGGTCATAAGGGTGAATGACTGCAGAGGTGCTGCAGCCAACTTTGAAATGGGATCATATGTAGGTTTTGGGGGGAGGGCTGTTGTAATTTCAAACAGCTGTTAAGTGACCTGTCATTGTTCAAGGACTACCTTTATATTTAGAAGATGAAGGAATGTTCTGACTTGGCTAATGAAGAGGTAATTAAAATATGACAAGTTGAGCACTTCAAATTAACTTTCTCTGTTACTTTTCTCTATCCTTTTCAAAAGCAGGATTGGAAGTTATTCATATTCATATTCATACATGCTTGAAAAATAGCTTGGAAATGTTCAACTGAATTCTGATCACTGCATTATTTTCTATATGTTTCATTTTGTATTTTCTTATTAAGTCAAGTGATACGTCTTCTGAACCCTGCAGAGATAAGAGAGCTCAGAAGTATATGTATACATCCACAATCCAGAGGTGAGTTTCTGTTTCTCTTAAGAAGAATGCAATTAAACTGAGTTTCTGTATTTGTTGTGTGTTCCTCCTGTTACTGATCATATCCACTGGCAAAATGCTATGTATCATATTTCCTGATGAGGCTAATAATACAAGTACATTTCCTTAAAGTACAGTATTTATTAGTTACACCAATACAGATACTGGTTAAGTGGTAAAACAGAATAGGATAGGAATTGATCTTAGAGTAATTATTATGGTTTATTGCAGTCAGCTTGATATTCAGACTGAATTTGGCTTATTTATCCATCAATAGAGTCCTTCCCAAGGTCTTAGAATAGGCAGAGGTGGATGTTTGGTGGTATTGTTGCAGAATCTAAGCTGTTCTGAGTAAAGCTGCTTTTTGCAAGTAACTGATGGTGATTTTGTCAATGCCAATAGCTTTTAAGTGGTGCTCAGTTGTTTTGGGTTTGCACCCAAGGTGCCTATTAGAACATAGAATAACAGAGTTGGAAGGGACCTTGAAGGTCATCTAGTCCAATTCCCTGCACAAGCAGGAGAATCTATACCATTTCAGATAATGGCTGTCTAGTCTCTTCTTGAAAACCTCCATTGATGGGGCACCCATAATTTCTGAAGGCAAGACACTCCACTGGTTGATTATTCTCACTGTTAGGAAATTTCTCCTTAGTTCTAGGTTGCTTCTCTTCTTGATTAGTTTCCATCAATTGGATCTTGTTTTGCCTTCTGGTGCTTTGATAAATAGTTTGCCCCCTTCATCTTTGTGACAGACCCTCAAATACTGGAACACTGCTATCATATCATCCCTAGTCTTTATTTTCACTAGACTAGACATATCCAATTCTTGCAATCGTTCTTCATAGGTCTTAGTCTCCAGCCCGCTAATCATCTTTGTTGGTGATTACTATTGCTTTCTTTTTCCACAGTCATTCTATTTCTATTTGCTGGTCTTTATAATTTCTTATCTTCTCCAGATCTTTCTCTTCTTTTCTGCTGTCTCCAGCCACTGCCCCACCTGCTATCCAGACTTTTTTGTCTTTCTTATCAACAATTATTAAATTTAGAATGTTATGTGGCAGGTTCACATTGGTTTGAATTAAAGTTCCAGAGTATTTTAGCTTCTTCATTTTCAATTACTTTCTTTATTTTATGATCCCACCAGTTGTTGTTCTTGTTATTTATTAGATTTTTAAAAGGAACACAAGGTAGCAAACATAGATAATACTCCTTCTTCAGTTTCCCACAACAACCCTGTGAAGAGAGTGTCTGGCCCAAAGTCAGTTTTCCTACTCCAACTGACTCTTAGCTTTCTATCATTCTTAAATATCAGCTTTCTATCTCTCCCTCCAGCCAGTTATACTCCCTCCCCATAAAACCTACCTATTTTATCTGGAGAAAATTCTCCTTCTGGTTATTTATTTGAATGACTTTTTTTTTGTAATATTTTATTGGTTTTCCAATTTTACATTTGAGTATTTAAAAAGCAACGTGGTGGTGGGGTTAATCAATAATTCAATAACAACAGGCTTCCGGTTCCTGTCTGCAGCGCTGGCGGTCGTGCGAAAAGTCCTCTCTCTTCGCCGGCCGGTTTCCCCCCGCTGGTAGACCCTGGACAGGGTCAAAAGTCGCCCTGGAGGGGTGACCACCGCTGAGGAGGACACTCGTCGATTGTGGAGGGAGCGGCAGCACCCTCCGCGGTCCGAGACAGCTCCTTTGGGCCTGACGGGGAAAAGATCGGCCATTAACATGACTGATCATCTAGCTGCTCCAGCCGAAAGTCACAAGAACAACTAAGCGAAAAGAACCACCGTGGAATATCCGGGTGAGACCTTTCCTTCCCTCTCTGTACCCTAACTACCTTCCTGTGAAAAGCTTTTGGAACTATTTCCCTACTTTAAGAGAGCGGCGTTTGGATACTTGGGAAAATGAGCTCTGAGAAAAATAATTAATTTTTACTGACTATTTCAGTTGTTGGACTTCGGGGATCCTGAAAAAAATCTTTCCTGTGAAGATGGATTTTCTTTCTCTCTGCCTGCCTGTTTTTAGCTTAAATGGAAGCCTTTAGGGAGGGGGGTGGAGTGTTTTTCTTTTTTCCTCTTCCCCCTTCTGTATTTTAAGTGGAGGTTTAAGCTATTTTATTTGAAGATGAACTTCTTAAAAAAATGACAAAACTGTTTAAATTCCAACAGAAATTTGGGGAGCTTATTTCTTTAAAGATACTTTTCTACGTTTAGAAAAGCCATTTTTTATTATTATTATTTTTATTTTTTTAAAACAACAAAACATAACACACATAAACACACAGTGTATACTCCTTTTTTTTTTAAACAGCAATTTCGTAACTGTAATCTTCTATTATTTACATTTTCCCCCCTTATTCTTCTTTTAAAAAATATTTGTCCTTGTTGTCCCATTGTTTCTTATTTCCATTTTCTTCGTTCATACTATATTTCATACTAAGAATAATACATATTATTACTATACATTATTATACATTATTATACACATATTTTCCCTTTCTTGACCTTTCTACATTTATTTTCATTTATTGTTTCTAATCTCCAACCAATCATACCACTTATTCCATATTACATAGTACTCTGTGTCTTCCTTTTCTTTTATCTCTTTTGTTAATTTGTCCATCTCCGCACAGTCTAAGATTTAGAAAAGCCATTTTAATTGTATTGTCTATTTTAAAACTTTTTTTTCCTTCACTCTGGGCTGTCTTTTGCTGCTTGAAGCTTTGGCAACAATGTATCTGTTAGCTAAGCTGAGAACTTTCTCTTTCTTTTGTCTGGTGTTTATTCAGCTTAACAACTTGGCTCTACGCCCAGACACTTGGCTGTACGCCCAGACATTCTTATTGGACTCTGAAACCAGCTGAAAGAAGGCTTTTTTTCTTTTTTCTTCTTCTTCTATCTCCCATTATTCTAACTTACTTCACAGTACAAATTATATATCTCAGATATATGATACTTGGACTTTCTCTTTTTCTTGGATTACAAACATTTCTATGAAGAATTGATCTTCAAGGCACCTCTTTTTTATTATTATTATTCTTTTTCCTTTGCGAAGATACTACAAATTGGATTACAAATTGGATTTTTTTTTTATAGTATTGACTTTGGTTTTCTTCTTTTTGCTCTGTCTTGCTTGGCCTTTTTGCTTTTTGTTTTGTTTTGTTTGGATATTATATTCTATAATATCCCTATTATAAAATTTGTATTGCAGTATTTACCTCTCAAGCTGAGTCTTCACCAAAAAATTAAGATTATTCTATTACTGAAATGGAGTTTTACCCACAGCTTGGTTATGGACTTATACTAGAAAATTTTTGGGAACTTAAAGAACAAAGGATTTTTAGAAAGAACATTACAGATGATGCTCCAGAACTAAAAATTGAATCTCAAATTTTGATCGATCAACTTATAGACCAAGGAACAACAGAGGAAGAACAGATATTCCCCAAAGAGGCTGGCATGCAACTACATATACAACTTAATGAGATGGAGGAAGCACATCCACAATCTATTTGTAAATTTATGCTGGGAAGAATTCATGAATTTACTGAGCAAGTGAATGCTAGAATAAATGCTTTTATTACAAAACTTCAAATTGACTTCCAGATTCCAACTGACTACCCCATAACTCAAACAATAATAGAAGAGGAACAAATCAACATAGAAGAAGATATCATACAACCTCATAAACATGTCATTGAGAACCTCGATGATCAAAGACGGATTTCAATTAAAACATCTATAATGCCAAAAGCAATAGGAATGGATTTGCAAATACAAGGCATCGAGAACTGTGACAACATGGACAATCAACGAGTAACCACCACATTGAATAAGATTGACTATACAGCGCAGATAATATTGGAAAAAAGAGAAGAGAAATATGATCAGACTGAATTGTTGAGAAATATGTATAATCAAATATTGAGATTTGATGATTTAGAGGCTCTCCTATGGAAACCTGCTTGGCACAAAAAGAAAGCTAGAATTAGATTTAAAAATGAGAGTTAAATTTTACATGATGGGTTAAAAAGGCTTTTAAGAGATTTTGACTGAGTTAATACTACTGAGATGAAAATTATTGATTGACTATGGTTTGGAAGTGTAATATGGAAAAGGTGGTAAACAAGAAGTTAATAGAAGAAGAAATAGAATATAGATGTGAAATGAAATAAGAAGGTATTTTCTATAATATGTTTTCTTTTAGGTATAATTATTTTGATAGGATTTAAACTTTACATAATGAGTTAAAAAGGGTTTTTAGAGATATGGATTGATTTATAAAATATATATTTGAAATAGAGTAGAATAAGAAATAGAATGTAATTGGGAAGTATAAAAATAGAATGGTTGGAATAATATGTATATTTTAGAAACAATTTTTAATTTATGAAATAAGGGAAATTGGGATACCCGAAGTGTAAACTTTGTGCTTATTTAAGACTAAATTGGAACATGGTAATTGTAAGTTAGTTAAACTTAAAAACAGAATTTGGCCTGATATAGGTGAAATATTATTGATATTTTTATCTGATTGACTAAATTCTATTTAGAAATGTATTAATTCGATTATGTTATATCAATTGAGGGAAATAGAGAGGGAAACCTTAAAGAATTAACCTGAATTATATATGTATGATTATGCTTTTTCTTTCTTTTATGGATGATTGATGATTGATTACCCTATCTCCACGATGATTCCTAAGCACTTTGATGTAAAACTAAAAAAAACAACCAATAAAACTTGTTAAAAAAAAATTCAATAACAAAATCTTTAGTACAAATCTTAGGTTACATCATCAAATATTTCTTCTCTTTTTCCCTTAATATTTACTATCTCATATTCAAGCTAGTACATTTCTAATTGTATCAACTCAATGAAAACATCATTATTACATTTATTAATACATTTTAGCTTATACATATCTTAATTAGTCTTCATAAAACATTCCATATCCTGTTATTAATTTTTACCTAATTTTTAGTTTCTCATCAATATTCCAATTAACCTTTAATGTCCATAATTTTCAAGCTTTGGGTAACCAAAGTTTCCCTTTGGCATTGGCGGATGCATGGAGGTGAGCTCCGTCTCCAGCATCTGGTTTTATCCCACTGGGGGACCCTGAAAAGGGTCGAAAGTTGCCCTGTGGGGGTGACGAGCAAGGAGAGGACCCCCATTTGATCGCGGAAGGGCGGCAGCCCTTCCGCTCGATCCGGGACAGCTCTTCAAACCGATGGGGAAAAGATCGGCCATAGCAATATGGCCCGTCACTTAGCTGCTGACAGCCAAAGTCAAACTTACTACCAAGCATGTTGAAAGCAACGCGGATGAAGCTGGGTGAGATTTTATCTTCTCTTTACCCTAAGTACTTTCCTGTAAAAGCTTTTTGAAGTATTTTCCCCCTGTGAGGAGAGAGGGAAGGGAATTTCTATCCCACCCTCTAAGAATAGCGGCATCTGACTTCCCAGGGGAATCAAGCATCAAAAAGAACAATTCTAATCAAATTGGATTTACATGCTTCTGAAACTTGGAGACCCAAAAGTGTCCTATTTTTATTGGAAATTTTTGTTATTATCTGCAAAAAAGAAATAAAATTGGAAGAGAACCTAGAAAAATTTGGGACTTAAAAACCTTAAATGCTACCAGTGACATCTTGTGGTGAAGCTTGGTATGGCAATTTGTTATTTCCTAAAAAGAGACTTGGCTCATAGCTGAGACCTGATAACACTTGCCTGACCTTGGCACTATCAATGAGAGATTCAATTGTAAGAGAACAGCTGGGCAGTGAAATTGGCATATTTGAACTGTGAATGACTTTTGCTTAACAAACAACTTTTACTAGAAAGATTGTTCACAAACATGCAAAAGAGATGGATGAAGACCAGAAAAAAATCCTTTCCATGCTAAAAGCAATACACAAAACTATCCTTTCAGCTTGTGAGAAAATGAGACCTAAAATAAAAGACCAAGACACCAGCTTAGATGCACAAAGTCAAATTTTGATTGCAACTAAAGAATCAACAATGCAGAAGACAACAGAAGAAGTGGAACAACTAAATATTAAGACAGAGGATTCAATTGACCAACAAGTACAGCTGATGGATAATTCAGACAAGGAACTGACAATACTGAAAATGGAAATGACTTTCTATACAAACCAGAAGAAATTTGAGAAAGAAGAAGAACAGATTGAATGGAAGATAAATGTATCAGAGCAAATATGGGGGACTGGAATAACAGGGTGACAATTTAATGAATACAAATGGGCCAGTCCTTCCAGAAAACTGGCAATCAAATGATCTCCTTTAATTCAAATAACATATATAAAAATGGAGGGAGATGCATTTGATGATCTAAAAGCGCTGATATGGAAGCCTAATTGGCAAAGGAAGAAAGCTAGAATAAGGTTGAAAAAATTGGGGATTTTATATTGTCAATTAGAGGGTTAAAAAGAGATGTTGAGATAAGGGGAATTTTGGTTATTAGATTCAAAACAGTCGGAAATTAGTGGAAAATAAGGATTTGATTTGTTTAATATTGAAAAATCAGATTTAAAAGGGAAATGAAAATTCATTATCAGGAATATGTTTGATTTATTGATTAACCCAGGCAATATATATAATGGCTTTGATCTATCTAAGGGGATATTCTATTATTAAGCAGATGATTTATTATGGTGGGAAATAGAAATTTTTTAGGAAATAGAACAATATTACATTTAAATAGGTAAAATGTGTATTTTGGATATTATAGTTTGTTATGATTTATTTGAATGACTTTGATTGCTTTATAAATTAGCTATAATAAAAATCATTTTTATTTTATTTTAATGAGTGTTCTAGAGGATATGAAGAAGTTCCCTGGGATAATATGTTATCTCCCAAAGTCAGGCCTGCACATTCAACATTACAACCCATGGTGGATATTTCTACAAGCAAGCAATATGAACCAGCAGAAGAAATAAGCCAAGTCTGTGAAGTCTATTTCATTATGATTATGTGGGATAAGCAAACACAGGATTAAAGTGCAGTGGTAGATCACATGCTTTACTATCCCAAATAACTTCAGGTTGAGTCCCTTGCGTCTTTAGCTATGATGAGAAACAATATCTAGCTTGCCCCAGCCCTGACCCCTTTAGGTTCCTGGAGTATGATGGCAAGGCTAGGAAAGGAGCGCATAGATATTTATTCTGCTTGATCATCTCTTCCTTGAACTGAAGCCTCAATCAAAATAGATAACCAGGTTTTTGTTTAGCCTATGAGTATCCAACCTTTTGGCTTCTCTGGATTTCATTGAGTGAAGTGAAATTGTTTTATGCTGCATATAATGTTGAAAGTTTACAATCTTGTGGGGTTACATTACTAGCTGTCCAGGGTGTCATGTAGCCCATAGGACATAGGTTGGACACACCTGCTTTCAGTCTCTGTCAGGATCCTACATCCCCTCAGCTATTCTGCAAGAAAGAAAACAGGGCAGACATGATATTAATATAGAAATACTGTCTTGCTAGCTTAAGGCCAAAGTCTATTGGCATCATACCCCATGCAAACAATAGTCATTTTCCTTTTATTTATGAGAGAGAAGGGATTTTCTTTAGAATGAAACTGGAGGAGATATTCCTTACTAGCTATTAAAGGAGAACCATCAGCTGGTGATTGGCTATAGTTCTCTGTGCTCAACTAATAATCTGGAATGTAGATGTTAATTAATAGGAAGTTCACAGTGAATTTTAAAGACTCCCAAGTACAAGCAGTAGACTCTCAAGTAGAGATTGCTCAACTTGCAGAAAAAGATCTCTCCTTCTCTGCCTTTGGTTCCAGCATGACCAGTGGCTTTACTCCATGGAAGGGAATTTATATTAGAATTAAGAACTTTGGTGACACAGTGGTTAAATGTGGTATTGCAGGCAAACTCTGCCCACAGCCTGGAGTTCAATCCTGATGGCGCTTGAGGTTGACTCAGCCTTCCATCCTTCCAAGATTGGTAAATTGAGGACACAGAGTCTTGGGGGCAATATGCTAACATTGTAAACCACTCAGAGAGTGCTGTGAAGCACACTGGGGCGGTATATAAGTCTAAGCGCTGTTGCTAAGATACATGTTAGCTCCTCAGTGACTCCTCAGGATCATAGGGCTAAAATTATGGTCTACAATTTTAAGGACTCCTTAAAATATATTCATTCTGCCTTTCTGTTTTACTGATTGTACCTATTTTATGATATTTTGATTCTGTTTGGAAAAGTATGCACAAATTATGTGCAATACATGCAGTTGTTTTTTTTCACCTGATGGTCTGGTAACTTGAGCCTGTAGGAAATGAGCTATTGTTTATAAAGTATTTTGCTGTGATGAAAAATACAATGATGCAGTAAAAATAGTAATGATAATTGTAATATACCAGATCACATTCAACTCCCCTACACACACATTTTAATTATTATGCTAGGTTGTTGGAGGTCTCTGGGACAGATTTCAAAAGAGAACATTTACAGTACCATACAGGCCAATAAATTTGTGAGTTCCATTTTTTATTATTTGGCATTACAGTTATTATATATGTTTGCTTTATGTAATGAGATGCTTTTTATAACAAGATTAAAGTTTTAACTGTAAGATGTATCTTTTAACTTTAGAGAGTTGACATTTTTTTAAAAAAATCCCTAATATATTAAGGACTTTACGAAGTCAGTCATCACAGCTCAATAGTCTCCTGTTTATTTTAATGGCTTCAGTGCCTCTTCTGCTGGCATTTTTGTTGGTGAACTTGGCATATAATATAAAGAAGTGCCCACAAGTTCATCTGCCAATGATTATCCTGAGTTCTGCAGATTATTGGTTACTGGAATGGTTGATGCTTAATGCAGGAAGTGCAAAATACTACATGACATAACAGTTGTCTTTCATCTCCAGTTTCCCCAACCAGCTGCTCCCTTGTAGCAATTTTTTCCCTTTCTGAAAAGATTATTGAATTAGTTGTTACTTCCAGTTCTGGTTTGATGCAAAAAAAAAAAAAGTCTTGTAAATTAGTCTAGACTAAATGTGGGAAGATTATTTATCAACAGACCAGAGAATAAATAACAAATAAATAACAAATAACAAAAACAACTATTTTACTGTTCTTCCTACTACAGAGTTAGGGAAACTGGCAGATTATTTCTATCTTAGTCCAAAATTTAAATTCCCAAGTAAACAAACGTTAAAGTGGGGGGATAATTCCAAGGGCTTTTGACAGGAAAATAGTTAGGGTAAAGAGAGGAAAGGAAAGGTCTCACCTGGATCTTCCACGGTGGTTCATTGTCGCTTAGGTGTTCTTTTGACTTGCGGTTGGAGCGGCTAGATGATCGGCCATGTTAATGGCCGATCCTTTCCCCGTCGGCCCAAAGGAGCTGCCTTGGACTGCGGAAGGTGCTGCCACACCCTCCACAGTCAATGAGGGGCCTCCTCAGTGGTGGTCACCCCTCCAGGGTGACTTTCGACCCTCTCAGGGGTCTACCGGTGGAGGGAAGCCGGCCGGCGAAGAGCAAAGAGTCTCCGTGCGACCGCCAGCACCGCAACACGGAACCGGAAGTCAGGAGAATTTATCTTGAAGAATTAATGGAGCAAGACCTTGCAGAAAGCAATTAAGCCTTAGCCAGATGTTTAAGGAAGCTATACAGATTCTTGCTTTGACTTTTATCAATCCTGTCTCCAGGCGCAGAAGTGCATTTGGGACACAGCACGGCATCTGGAGACTTGTTCTGATAAATTTGGATTGAACTCTTTCCAGTGGTGTAAAACACGAACCTGAGGGTCCGAGCAAGGTCCCGTAGAGAAGCTGTGCTAGCGACTTGGCCAGAAAGAGCTTAATTGCAGCTGGAACATAGTGTCCTCCCTTTGTGCGGAAAAATTTAGAATGGCATTCGCTGATCGTTGGCCAGAGGCAGCTGCATATTCTCCATGGGCTTTTTGTGAGCCAGTGGCATGGATGACCACCCCTAGGTATTTAAAGGTGGTTACCTGCTCTATTTTGTGGCTATTTAAATACCATGAGTACCGTTTTGGTCTTTTTGCAAAAGCCATAACCTTTGTTTTTTCATAATTTATGTCCAGTTTATTATATTTGCAATACTGGACAAGGGCTCCCAAGGCTCTTTTAAGGCCAACTGGCATCCTGGAGAGAATCACAGCATCATCTGCATAGAGCAGCAGAGCAATGCTTTGGTCACCTATTTTTTGGGGGGTGGTAATTTGGATTATTTAACCATTTTACCATATCATTTATGTAAAAATTGAAGAGCAAGGGGGCCAAAATGCACCCCTGTTTAACCCGCTTTTGAGTTTCAACTGACCTCGAGAGAGACCCTTGCATATTACACCTCACCTTGAGGGATGTTTTGGTATGTAAGGCACATAACAGATGGAGGATCAATTGAGGCAGCTTTCAGCTTCTCCCATAGCTTAGTCCTTGTAACCGTGTCAAAAGCTGACTTAAGATCTATAAAGGCAGCATATAATGATACAGGTCTATCTGATGCATATTTTTCAATCAAATGATGAAGAACTAAGCACTGATCTATGGTGCCTCTCCCCTCTCTTAAACCCGGCTTGTTCTTCAGCAATCAGGTTCTCAAGATCCAGCCACTCCTTTAATTTATCTTGAAGGTGTTTGGCATAGAGTTTGCTGATTATATTTAGCAGATTATTGGTCTGTAATTGGCAGGGCTGTCTCGCTTTCCCTTTTTATAAATTGGGACCACAATTGCCAAGCCCCAATCCTCTGAGACATAGGCGGTGGAGTCAATATTCTTTCAGAGTGGCAAGCTATTAGATGCCAAAATAAGGAGGAGTTCTTTTGCTTTGCTGCCGCGATGAGCTGTTCCCAGGAAGACCTTGTGTCTTGTCTCTTCTTGAATGCAATCAATTGCTTGAAACAGTATAAGTAACTGTTTAAGAATTGCTTTACTCCTTGTATGCCAAGTTAAGGGCTTTCTTGGCTTCTACACAATCCTTATCAAACCATGGTTTGGAGGCAGTACAGGACCTCTTAACTGAGAAATTTCGGTAATATACTAATAATGGTTGTAGCTCATAAACTAAAGTTTTATATAGTTCTAATAAGTCTTGAGTCGGGTTGGCTGATATAAAGGCTGCACGGATTTTTTGAAAATTATCCTCTGTTAGGGCTCTCCTTACCTTCTGATCAAGTTGTTGGGTCCATTTGACCCGACATCTTGTTAGGCCTGCTGTAGAGATTGCAGGGATAAAATGGTCCTTGGAGGGTATTTGCCTGATAAAGGGCTTCGTGTATATACACAGAGGTAGGTGATCACTTTCTAGGTAAGGCAGGACTTCAAAATTTTCTATGTAATGTACTAAGTCCATAGAAGTTAAGATGTAATCAATGGTGCTAGTTTTGGACCCTGCCATAAATGTAAACTCGCCAGGATAGTCACCAGGCCATGAGCCGTTAGATATGAAGAAGTTAAATTTATTTGCCAACTTGGCAAGACAGAAGCCAGCATAGTTAGCTCTAATGTCTTTAGAGAGTCATATGAGGGGGGGCGTTGGTTTGTATAGGGACCTCCGATGGTGGGTATTGATGATGTTTCATGAATAATGTATAATCATCTGGTCCCAATCTGGCATTAAAGTCTCCCCCTAGTAGGACCCTGGCATTCAGGTATTCCATGAGTTGTTTATTAACGTAGTGTTCCAACTCCAGCCATACAGAAGTGGCTTCAGCTTTTCTTAGTGAAGGAGGGAGATAAACATTAATTATCAAAAGCAGGACCGAGTCCAACTTGAGGAGAAGGGCCATAGCTGAATGGTTTAAAGGGGTAATAAGTGTGGACTCTGCTCTCAAGTTGGTAGAAATAAATATACCCAGCCCTCCTTTCAGTCTCCCTGGGCCTCTGCCTGGCCTTGCTTCCAGCTTATAGGAATAATAGCCAGTAAGCAGCAGATCATCAACAGTCCAAGTCTCTTGCACCAATATAATATCCATACCTTTCAGAGGATCAGAGTGATTAAGGCCTCTAAATCGATACCACCCGGCTACATTCCATGACATGATGTTTAAAGTGTTTTTCTTGCACTGGCCTTCATATAGTCAGTTCAAGTTCTCCATAGGGGCACTTGTTGGAGGATAGTTATAATAATTGTTATTTGGTGCATTAGATTGAGTAGTTGTTGTCAATGCTTCTTTTAAACCATCCAGTCTCTGTGTATTATTAGCTTGCTCAGGTTCTGGCAATACATCGTTAAAGTCTATCAACATTTCTTCTGGCACGCCCTCAGAAAAATCAGTGACTGTGGGAAACTGTTTGTGGATCACTTCTCTGTTTTCTCAAGGTCGATTCAGCTGCCCCTGCTTCAAACTTATCAGTATGAGGTCTGTTGCCACTTGGATTTAAAGCAATAGTTCCCTCATGGAGAGACTGAACCAGGAGTGGGCGCAGGTTCCCTGAGCAGAAATATTGAAAAACTGCTAAAAAGCATTGAGGGAATTATGGACTGCTTGAAGGATAACAAAATTCGCATACATTGCCTTCTTGCTGGCAACCACTCTGCATGTAATAAATCAATCTGAGTATACTCGCAGCGGAGCAGCTGGCTCAGAGATTGCCTAACAGCAATCTATCACTCCAACGTCCTCTATTCCTTCTGTTATCATAGATTTGCAAGGTAACCTGGTTGGTCTGTAAACTGAGGTTATAATGGTCACCTCTAGAACTATCTGACTGAGTGTTGTTTTCTTTATGGATATTCTTTCCTCTCTTGTTTATAGAAATGGGAGAGGGGCCTATTCCAGTTTCCATTTCTGCATTAGTCATCCCATGTCTATCATTATGTGTCATCCTGGATCCTTCTGCAATGTTTGTTTGACTGCTGATAAACTTTGCAAAAGACTCTTTCAAGCAATCAACCTTATTTGTGACAATTGATACAAGTTCATAGATTAAATTTACAGTTTGAGCTGTGAGCAAACATTGTCTGGAAAGGAGATCTGTGTCAATATAGGATATTATTGCTTTGACAAGATATGCAGAACTGTCTGGTATTTTTAGAGTTAATTTCAGATGATGGTAGGAGGGGAGGAGAAAGATAGGAAAGTGCGGGACAAGAAACGGAAGTGAATCTTTGCCCTTCAGGCTAATTGGAAGATGTGATTGATGACTGCAAAATAGGGGAGGAGAATAGCTGGAAAAGCTATGTGCAAGTAAGAGAAACTCAGATCTTGGCATCCATCCATCCTGTGCCGACACTGTGCTCATAATTAAACACTTTTCAGAATAAACAATGCCTGGAAGTTCTTTGAAGTGTTCCATTAGTCGGAACAATGACATCATGCCAAGATCTAAATCCTTTTCAAACAACTGGGGGTGCATTACCCCCACCTCTTCCTCCTAGGCTTGAGTGAAACTGACAGAGTTTCAGGAGGAAAATCTATCACGAGGAACGGAAGTTTGCTTGAATACAACCTGGCAGCTGCTGATAACCCAGAGGGGGAAGTAACAGACGGCATGCTGTGGGAAGATGAATTTTGGCAGACAAACGGCTGGCAGACAAATGCAAATTGGTGGTGGGATAACGGACAAACGGCCCCTCGAGGCCTGGGTGAGTCACTGGAAAGATTTCATAACCCAGAGGTGAGAGGCAGAAATCCACTCGTGCAGAGAGAAGCCTGCAGCCTCTCCATTGTAAATCAGACAGCCTTCAAGACCCAGTCTTCCCCTGTCAGGGACTCCAGCCCTGAAGAGAGAGGGAATCCCAGTCTGAGGCCTCTGCAACAATGGGGAGTGTGGCATTCTCAGCAGGCAGAGGGTAAACAGCCTCTGAGCTTACCACAGCTAATAGAGGCCTTGCAACAGCTTGGGGTGGTGCAGGAGCCAGGAGATCAGCAGCTGGTGGGAGAACGACCACAGCAAGGAGATTGGCCCCAGCCCCTGAACGTGCAACCCCTGGGCATAAACCAGCAGCCAGGATGGGGCCAGCAGCAACAGCCACAGTGGGGGCCCCAACAGCCTATATTTGCTCCACCTTTCAGAGCAACCTTCGATGGGGACCCAGAGAAGCTGATTTTTTTCCTCAACCAAGTGCACTCTCACTTGAATTGCTGGGTCTATCTCTACCCGGACCCAGGGGCCATGGTCGATGTGATTGCGTCCAGCCTAGAGGGAGAAGCATCCAAATGGCTGAACAATTTATATAATGAGCAAGCCCCAGAATTGGAGGACCCCCACCTCTTCCTCCTAGGCCTGAGAGAAAGATTTGAGGACCCTTCCCTTGGCCTCAAAGCAAGAGAACAAATCCACAAAATAAAACAAGCCAGCAGGCCTGCCCTGGAGTAAGTGCGAGAGTTTTGCAAGATAGCAGGTCAAATAGAGGGGTGGCCAGAGCAATCCCTAATCCATCACTTCATTGAAGGATTAGACGATCACCTCTCTCAGGCCTGCTTCTATCGAGCAGTACCTGATCAGCTGCAAGAATGCTACCAGGCAGCGATGAAGCTAGATGTTCAGCTCGCCTGCTATAAGAAGCCTCCCCCACCTGAATCCGAGCAGCAGCCAGAGCAACCCGAACAACAATCACCCCCACGAAAATCTCCAACTACTGTGATGGCTGAGAGACCCAGGCCACCCGCAGGCCCGTCAATTAAGTGTTTTCGGTGTGGACAGGAGGGACATCAAGCAGCAACCTGTCCGGTCCCCTACCCATGACTGCAGAGCAGACCGGAACCAGCGGCAAGAGGGAAACCTGCCCAGCGACTAACGAGAGAAAAATCCAACCGGGTCATGCGAGAACCTGTTGCCCAGATTACACCCCCCACACAAGAGGATGCCAGGACTCCGGGTGGACCCGCTCCTGCTCTACCCTCCTTTGACAGCGACAACGAAGGAGAGAACGACCTGATGGTGAGTCGACAAATCCCGCCTTTTTCACTGGCCGCCAAACTTATAATCCCTAAAGTGGGGGCACAAATGGACTTAAAACGTGCTAATCAATTCTGGATGCACCCGATGCATTATTAGCCTGCCCTTTGCCATGAAAATGGGCATACGGGCAAAACAGCTCTCCAACCCTGTGACGTTTGAGCAAGCCAATGGCTCCCTGATGGGAGGGACCGTAGTCACACAATTAACTGAGCCCCTACGCCTAGAAATAGGTGAGCACTGGGAGTTTATTCACTTCCTGGTGGCCCCAAAAATGGCTGAGGCTGTGATCCTAGGATTAGCCTGGTTGGACAAATGGAAGCCATTTATCTGGTGGGAGAAAGGAATGAGAACTGTGAGACTACCTATAGGGCCTAAGCCTCCCACTGATTCAACTGACGTTGCGGGACACTTTAGGCCACCCAATGAGTGAGCGCACATGGCTGCCTCACCGCCACCAGACGAACCACTCATCCCCAACGAATACCGGGACCTAACGGAGGCATTTAGTGAAAAAGAATGCGATGCCCTGCCCCCTCACAGACCCAATGACTGCTCTATCAAACTGGTGCCAGGAGCCAAACTCCCACGACCAAGAATGTATGCTATGTCCCCCCTCAAAATGGAGGAGATGCAGCAATACATGAGCAAAAATCTAGCGAGGGGGTTCATTGAATGGACCAAATCTACCGTGGGAGCCCCTGTGTTGTTCAAAGAAAAAAAACATGGGTCTCTTCATCTCTGCGTAGATTATCAGGGTCTCAATGCTGTGAGTGTGGAAAACAAATACCCCCTCCCCCTCCTAAAGGACTTATTAACCCATCTGGCTAAGGGGAGTGTCTTCACTAAATTAGACCTGAGAGAGGCATATTACTGGTGAGAATAAAGGAGGGTGACGAGTGGAAAACTGCCTTCAACTGTCCTACGGGGAGCTATCAATTCAAAGTCATGCCATTTGGACTACAGGGGGCCCCAGCCGCATTCATGCAGTTGATTAATGAGGTCCTACATGATCACTTGTACAAAGGGGTTCTGGTGTATCTTGATGATATCCTGATATACAGCAAGAATATGACTGATCACATAAAACTGGTGAGAGAAGTGTTAAAGAAATTATTAAATGCCAAGCTTTATGCCAAATTGTCAAAATGTGAATTTCACCAAACCTGATTAGATTATCTCGGCTACAGAATTTCCAATGAGAGCATTGAGATGGACCCAGCCAAGGTGAAAGCTATAATCGAGTGGCAGCCCCCAAAGACTCGCAAACAGCTCCAGAGCTTTCTTGGTTTTGCCAATTTGTATCGTCAATTCATCCACTCCTTTGCCGAGATTGCCCTACCCCTTACAGAACTACTCAAAACAGGCAAAGGAGGAGGGAAGCTGCGACCGGGCCAACCACTAGCATGGACAATGGGCTGTCAAACCGCTTTGGAGAATTTAAAGAGACTATTTGCTGCTGAACCGGTCCTAAAGCACCCCTGCCCAGGGGAACCCTTTGTAATCCAAGCTGACGCCAGCGACGTGGTAGTCGGAGCTGTATTACTGCAGAAGAACAAAAGTGGATTTCTACAACCCTGTGCCTACACCTCTAAAAAGTTTACTGAAAGCGAGAAGAGATGGGCAGTCTGGGAGAAGGAGGCCTTCGCTATTAGGTGGGGACTGTTAAACTGGCGACATTATCTAGAAGGGAGCAAGGTGCCATTTGAAGTACGGACAGATCATAAAAACCTAGAGGCACTGAAAACAGTGGGCACAGTACTTTAACCGTTTCAACTTCACTCTAAAGAACATACCAGGAAGAAAAAACTTCCTAGCTGACGTGCTATCGAGATTGCCCCAGTACAAAAGCGAACGTGAAGAGGTTAATGAGGCAATTATCTCCAATCCACAAACTGCCGCTCAGCTCACGCCTCGCAGGGTCCCAAATCCTGATGACCCTGGGGTAAAGAAAATAAAACGAGAGCTGCTCACTGATCAATGGTTCAAAGATAATCAAACTTCCCTAACATGCAGAGATGCCTTGGCTTACAAGGGGGGAAATTGTATTTGCCTGAAGCCCTCCATCTTAATGCTCTCAAACACAGCCATGATGTAAAACAGGCTGGACACTTTAGATATTTAAAGACTCTACATCTCACCTGCCGGCAATTTTGAGTTGTACCATATGTGCCACAATGAAAAGAATCCCAGGGAAATCCTCTGGGTTACTGCAGCCAGTGGCAGACCCTTCTCAACCCTGGGAAGAAATAGCCATGGACTTTATCATAGACCTACCTGAAAGTAGAGGAAATACTGCCATCTGGACTGTGGTAGACCTGTTTTCGAAGCAGGCTCATTTCATCGCTTGCAAAGGACTCCCATCTGCCCAACGATTGACTAAATTGTTCCTGAAACATATATACTGGCTGCATGGCGCCCCTAAGCAAATACTTTTGGACAGGGGGGTGCAGTTCACAGCGAAGTTTTGGAGGAGTTTTCTTAAATTAATTGGATCATCTCAAGACTTATCATCTGCTTTTCCTCCGGCCACCAATGGGGCTGCAGAATCCGCTAACAAAATGGTGGAGCAATATCTCAGATGTTATGTGTCCTACAAACAGACAAACTGGACTGACCTCCTCCCTTTTGCAGAGATGGCGTACAATAATTCTGTGCACAGCAGCACTGGCTGCACACCTTTCAGAGTAGCCACAGGAAAAGAGTTCGGTCCAATACCTGAATACCCTCAGGTGCCAAACGCTTCCCAAACACTGGACCAATGGGTGAGGGGATGGGAAGAAGTTTGGAGAAACACGAAAACTGCTTTAAAAAAGACTTTTGAAACCTATAAAAAGCAGGCTGAAAAAAAGAGGGCTCCCCAAAGAACATTCCAAGTTGGGGAAAAGGTTTAACTGTCGACTAAGTATTTACGCCTCAAATTACCCAGTAAAAAGTTAGGACCGAAATTCTTGGGGCCTTTTCCTATTGTAAAGATCATCAATCCGTTCACCGTAAACCTGAAACTCCCTAGACTTTTAGGTAGAATTCACCCTGTCTTCCATTGCAGTTTGTTGAAAACTTATCGGGGCTCCACTTTAAGACCTCCCCCTAAGAAGGCACCTGGGCCCCTCGTAGTTGCGGGACAGACCCACTGTGAAGTGAAACATATTCTTGACCCTAGAATTTTTAAAGGGAAATTGCAGTACCTAGTACAATGGAAGGGATACCCATTGTCTGAAGCCACCTAGGTGAAATCCAGTGAGGTGAAAGCTGACAGGCTCGTCAAAAGGTTTCATGCGAAACACCCCAACAAACCGAAAACTAGTCATTAACATATCCTTTTGTTTACATTACAGGATCTGTTCTTTTTGTAAGGGGGGCCGGATGTCAACGCTGCTAATATAGGATATTATTGCTTTGACAAGATATGCAGAACTGTCTGGTATTTTTAGAGTTAATTTCAGATGATGGTGGGAGAGGAGGAGAAAGATAGGAAAGCGCGGGACAAGGAACGGAAGTGAATCTTTACCCTTCAGGCTAATTGGAAGATGTGATTGATGACTGCAAAATAGGGGAGGAGAATAGCCAGAAAAGCTATGTGCAAGTAAGAGAAACTCAGATCTTGGCATCCATCCATCCTGTGTTGACACTGTGTTCATAATTAAAGACTTTTCAGAATAAACAATGCCTGGAAGTTCTTTGAAGTGTTCCATTAGTCGGAACAATGACAATCTGTTTCATTCTCCCTTACTAAGTTTGTTACTATCCCATCCTGTGCAGGAAAAGCGGGTGCTGAATTCCAGGGAGGGGAGCTATTTTCTGTGAGAGAAACAGAAAGTTCTATATGCTGTTTGCTTTCAAGTTCAGTTTGTAAATCACATTCCAATGAGTCACATAAACATGAGTTACTTACTGGAGCAAACTGTCTATTTGCAGCAAAATTTTTCATTTTCTGCTGCTTCAGTGGCTTGGAAGAACTCTGTGCTGCTGAGTGAACACGCTGTCTCTTTCTCCTTTCCCCCATTCTTGGTATTCCTGGCTTGTAGAGTTGTTAAAATGTAGGTGAAACAATGGTAGCCTCTCCAGTATTTTTGTTGTTAGTTGCGAAGTGGTGTCCAACCCATCGCGACCCCATGGACAACGTTCCTCCAGGTCTTCCTGTCCTCTACCATCTTCTGGAGTCCATTTAATCTCATGCCTACTGCTTCAGTGACTCCATCCAGCCACCTCATTCTCTGTCATCCCCTTCTTCTATTGCCCTCAATCTCCCAGCATCAGGCTCTTCTCCAGTGAGTCCTTCCTTCTCATTAGGTGGCCAAAGTATTTGAGTTTCAACTTCAGGATCTGGCCTTCTAAAGAGCAGTCAGGGTTGATCTCTTCTAGGACTGACCGATTTGAATGCCTTGCAGTCCAAGGGACTGGCAGGAGTCTTCTCCAGCACCATAGTTCAAAGGCCTCAATTCTTTGGCGCTCAGCCTTTCTTATGGTCCAACTTTCACAGCCCTACATTGCAACTGGGAAAACCATGGCCTTGACTATACGCACTTTTGTTGGCAGGGTGATGCTGCTGCTTTTTAGTATGCTGTCTAGATTTGCCATAGCTTTCCTCCCCAGGAGCAAGCGTCTTTTAATTTCTTGGCTGTAGTCCCCATCTGTGGTGATCTTGGAGCCCAGGAAAATAAAATCTGTCGCTACCTCCATTTCTTCCCCATCTATTTGCCAGGAATTGAGAGGGCCGGATGCCATGATCTTGGTTTTCTTAATGATGAGTTTCAAGCCAACTTTTGCACTCTCCTTCTTCACCCGCATCAAGAGGCTCTTTAGTTCCTCTTCACTTTCTGCCATTAAAGTGGTATCATCTGCATATCTTAGGTTGTTGATATTTCTCCCCGCAATCTTAATTCATCTAGCCCTGCCTTTCTCATGATCTGCTCTGCATATAAGTTAAATAGGCAGGGCGACAGAATACAGCCTTGCTGGACTCCTTTCCCAATTTTGAACCAATCAGTGGTTCCGTGCCCAGTTCTCACTGTTGCTTCTTGACCTGCATATAGGTTTCTCAAGAGAGAAATAAGATGGTCTGGTACTCCGATCTCTTTAAGAACTTGCCACAATTTGTTGTGATCCACACAATCAAAGGCTTTAGCATAGTCAATGAAGCAGAAGTAGATGCTTTTCTGGAACTCCCTAGCTTTCTCCATGATCCAGCATATGTTGGTAATTTGGTCTCTAGTTCCTCTTCGAAATCCTGCCTGTACTTCTGGTAGTTCTCGATCCACATACTGCTGGAGTCTAGCTTGTAGGATTTTAAGCATAACTTTACTAGCATGTGAAATGAGTGCAATGGTGCGATAGTTTGAACATTCTTTGGCATTGCCTTTCTTTGGAATTGGAATGTAAACTGACCTTTTCCAATCCTGTGGCCACTGTTGAGTTTTCCAAATTTGCTGGCAAATTGAGTGTAGCACTTTTACTGCATCGTCTTTTAAGATTTTGAATAGCTCAGCTGGAATACTGTCACTTCCACTAGCTTTGTTGTTGCTCAGATTTCCTAAGGCCCATTTCACTTCACATTCTAGGATGTCTGGCTCGAGGTCAGTGACCACCCCATCGTGGTTATCTGGGACATTAAGCTCGTTCTTGTATAGTTCTTCTGTGTAGTTTTGCCACCTCTTCTTAATCTCTTCTGCCTCTGTTAGGTCCCTGCCATTTTGGTCCTTTATCATGTCCATCTTTGCATGAAACGTTCCCTTCATATCTCCAATTTTCTTGAAGAGATCTCTGGTCCTCCCTATTCTATTGTTTTCTTCTATTTCTTTGCACTGTTCATTTAAAAAGGCATTCTTATCTCTTCTAGCTATTCTCTGGAATTCTGCATTCAATTGGGTGTATCTTTCTCTTTCTCCCTTGCCTTTTGCTTCCCTTCTTTTCTCAGCTATTTGCAAAGCTTCCTCAGACAGCCATTTTGCTTTCTTGCATTTCTTTTTCTTTGGGATGATTTTAGTTGCTACCTCTTGTACAATGTTGCGAACCTCCGTCCATAGTTCTTCAGGCATTCTGTCTATCAGATCTAATTCCTTAAATCTATTTGTCACCTCTACTGTATATTCATCAGGGATATGATTTAGTTCATACCTGAGTGGCCTAGTGCTTTTCCCTACTTTCTTCAATTTAAGCCTAAATTTTGCAATGAGAAGCTCATGATCTGAGCCACAGTCAGCTCCTGGTCTTGTTTTTACTGATTGTATAGAGCTTCTCCATTTTTGGCTGCAGAGCACATAGTCAATCTGATTTCTGTGTTGACCGTCTGGTGATGTCCATGTGTAGAATTCTGAGGGATTCTTGCCCGCAGTAGTATACTTGATGGTCATCTGAGTTAAATTCACCCATTCCTGTCCATTTTAGTTCGCTGATTCCTAAGATGTCGATGTTCAGTCTTGTTATCTCTTGTTTGACCACGTCCAGCTTGCCTTGATTCATGGATCTTACATTCCAGGTTCCTATGGAGAAAAGATCTTTACAGCATGGGACTTTCCTTTCACCACCAGATGCATCCACAGCTGAGCGTCCTTTTGGCTTTGGCCCAGTCGCTTCATTCTTTCTGGCGCTACTAGTACTAGCCCTCTGCTCTTCCCCAGTAGCATATTGGACATCTTCCGACCTGAGGGGCTCATCTTCCAGCATCATATCTTTTTGCCTTTTGGTACTGTCCATGGGGTTTTCATGGCAAAGATACTGGAATGGGTTGCAATTTCCTTCTCCAGTGGATCACATTTTGTCAGAACTCTCTGCTATGACCTGTCGGTCTTGGGTGGCCCTGCATGGCATAGCTCATAGCTTCATTGAATTACGCAAGCCCCTTCGCCACGACAAGGCAGTAACCCATGAAGGAGCTCTCCAGTATATATCCTTTATAAAAAGTCTTTGACTATTATAAAAAGTCAAACAAGGGTTAAAACAGATTTAAAAATAGGTTAAAATGGGTTAAAAATAGGTTAAAATGGGTTAAAAGTAGGTTAAAATGCAGTGTTAAAATAAAAAATAAAAGAAAATAAAAGAAAGCTTTTACTTTTGGAGGAGCTCTTTACAGCCTTTGCTGCCTGTCCACCATCTTGGCTTCTCCCCTGTGTCTCTCTAGTCCTCGACTTACAACAGTTTGTTTAGTGACCATTCAAAGTTACAACAAAACTGAAAAAAGTGACTTATAACTATTTTTCATACTTACGACTGTTGCAGCATCCCCATGGTCACGTGATCAAAATTCAGATGCTTGGCAATTGACTCATATTTATGATGGTTGCAAGCTCATGTGAACACCTTTTGTGACCTTCTGACAAGCAAAGTCAATGGGGAAGCCAGATTCACTTAACAACCATGTCACTAATTTAACCACTGCAATGATTCACTTAACAACTGTGGCAAGAAACATGAAGTAAGCAGTGGGGTACCACAAGGCTCCATCTTAGGCCCAGTACTCTTTAATATCTTCATAAATGACTTAGATGAGGGAATAGAAGGGGAACTCATCAAATTTGCAGATGATACTAAACTGGTAGGAATAGCTTGTCCCCAGAAGACAAGCTTAAGATCCAAAAAGATCTTGACAAACTTGAACAATAGGCCCTATCCAACAAAATGAATTTTAATCTGGAGAAAAGCAAAGTTTTACATTTAGGCAGGAAATATCAAAGGTATAAGTACCGACTAGGCGAGACCTGGCTTAAAAAGAGTAACTGTGAGAGGGACCTTGGAGTCCTAGTGGATGATCACTTGACTATGAGCCAGCAGTGTGCAGCAGCAGCCAAAAAAGCTAATACAATCCTGGGTTGTATAAACAGAGGCATAGAATCAAGATCACGTGAAGTATTAGTACCGTTTTATAAAACCGTAGTGAGACCACATTTGGAATACTGCAACCAATTTTGGTCTCCATACTACAAAAAACATGTTGAGACCCTGGAAAAAGTTCAGAGAAGAGCAACTAAAATGATAAAAGGCCTGGAGACTAAAACATATGAAGAATGGCTGCAGGACTTGGGTCTGGCTAGTGTAAAGAAAAGAAGAAATAGGTGAGACATGATAGCAGTATTCCAGTATTTGAGGGGCTGCCACAAAGAAGAAAGCATCAAACTATTCTCCAAACAATAGAGGGCAGGACAAGAAACAATTGTTGGAAACTGAACAAAGAGAGAAGCAACCTGGAATTAAGGAGAAACTTCCTAACTGTGGGGACAATTAACAAGTAGAACAGCTTGCCTTTAGAAATCGTGGACACTCCATCACTGGAGGTTTTTATGAAGAGACTAGACAGTCACTTGTCTGAGATTGTATAGGTTCTCCTGCTTGAGCGAGGGGCTGGACTAGAAGACCTCCAAGGTCCCTTACAGTTCTATTCTAGTCTATAAAATGGGGCAAAATTCACTTAACAAATATGTCACAGAAATCTGGGGCTCAATTGTGGTCATAAATCGATGATTATCTGTATTTTGCTGATGAACTTGTGAGAAAGAAAGCCTACCAGTGAACGAATTAAACAAAAGTTCCAGTGTTCCTCTACTCCACTAGGGAAACAGATAATTCAATAACCAAGGATGAAATAAATGTAAAGAGCAGCAACCTGTGTCTGGAGGGAAGGATGGATACCTCCTCTTCCTCATAGTGTATAACAGCCAATAAATATAGTTCAGCAATCAGAATGTAGAGTGCTGGTTGTGCCAGCAGAAGTTGGAAACCAATAGATAGAATCATAAAACCACAGAGCTGGAAGGGATCTTAGAAGTCTTGTACTCCAATCCCCTGCTCAAAGCAAGTGACCTTATACCATCCTGGACAAATGGTTGTAATGCTGTAATTTCTGAAAAAAACTGGTGGGCACCAAAATATGCTAGATATATAGATATATAGAGTCGCAGGGGATAGAAGGGGATGTTTGGGCATTGCTAGAAGTGTCTGTATGAAGGGTATTACTCTTTGCTTAATCTGTGTAATATATAATTGGGCCTTAATAGTTATATTTCATAGTACACAATTTTATATTAATAGTAAATTTAAATAATTTAAGATATGTTTAATCTTTGACAGTGTTAGCCCAAATTCTCGAACTCAGCAGCTCCCTTCATACACGTAAGTTATAGTTTCTGTTTCAATATGTAATTTCGAGCTTCAATAGAAAATTAGACATTTACACACACACACACACACACACACACATATATAAATCTGTTTATGTATGTATATGTGTCTGTATGTATGAATTCATCTGAGCAAGATATAGTGGTAAATATTTGCTTAATATGTCATGTAAAAAATTTAAAAAATCAAAACACTTTCATGAAAAATAGCTATTTGATAAACTCAAATTAAGAGGCACTATGCTGTAAAATATAAAATATAAATTGTATATATTTGAATATAACTATACAATACAATACAATAAAATACAATACAATAATCAGCTGTTCAGATTAAACTACAAAAGAGCATAACTTGCTGAAAGCATTAAATAACTATTGTAAATGATAGGAAGTTGGACTTTTAGGACTTATATTCTTTTTATTGACGTTGGAAATTCTTATTTATTGTAATATTCTCATGACTTGACCACTGACAGAGGAGCTATGGAATAAGAAAGGAAATGATTGGTAAAGAATGGCTCAGTAAAGTGTCTGCTGTTAATGTTAATCCTTTCATCAGATTGTCTAAAACTCAGTTTATGAATTTGCCGCAAAGACTATGAAGTTGCCACAAAGACTATGACATTTGAAGAACTTAATGAGCTCCACAAAGGATCATGCCCTTTTTCTGAATTCTCTATTAATGATAAAATCCAAAAGAAAATCATGGTCAGCCAAAATGTCTATATCCATGTGACAAAGAATTGCTTAATAGCTTAGGCATGATAGGTCACCAGTTATGTTGGCTTGATATAATCTGTCAGTTTCTCAAGCCTGAATATAAAGGCTTTGCAGGGAATTAATTCAACCATTTCTTTCTTTTTTTAAGCTTCCCTAAAATATGTTCCAAAAATATTTTGTGAGGGTTTGTTATAAGCACTCTGAGTTTTCTGTTCATCCTGGAAATAATTGCTTTTGGACAATTTAGTTAGATTAATATGCCTTATTTTTTCATGTTCTCATCCAAACAGAGGCTGTATTGGTTCAGAGAATTTTGAGGATCTAGACAACCCCTATGTTGACTTAATTACCTATAACAAAGTTCATACTACAATGCCACATTATGTGAAATCTTCACAGTATGTATATATGTATTTTCTTCTTTATGTATCAATTAAGGGATGAGTTTTAATTGAATATTATGGAAGGTTCTTCATGTTGTATTATCAAGTAGATTTTGAGTTATTTGGAAATACGGGATTGTTCTTCAGTGGCTTGGGCCATGATTCATATATAGAAAAACTATAGGTAGCCCTCGAGTTACGAATATAATGGAGCTTGCCAATTACACTTGTAACCTGAGAATTTGTAGGTGTGAGTGGTGTAACTTGAATGCAATCACTCCCTGCTTTGGCCCACGCATTCGCTAATCAAATGCGCAGATCGTTAAGTGCACACAAGGTATCTAAGGAAGGCCATGGGGTACCTAGTGCAGGACAAGACCACTGTGTCCAGCCACCAAAGGCCTCCCCCCACCCATTGACAGACCCCATGCTCCTCCTTCCACCCCTTGGGGTCCCAAGTTGCTTGAGCCTTTCCTCCCCATCCCTTCACCAACCGCTAATTTACCTTTGGTGCCACATTTGAAGGCCCTGCACTTTACACGCTCACCTCCTGCATGGTCTTGAGTGCCACAGCCCTTGTCCAGCTATGTGGAGAAGTGTCAGACCGGTCTCTCCCCCTCCCCATCAAACCCCAGCCTCTCTCACAAGCAGGTGCAGCCCTGCTCCACCACTTGCTGGAGTGCCGAACCCACCCAGGTTTCACAAATTGTGTTGCTGCAGAGCTGGAGAGCTTAGCACACCACCGCCCTACTCCCCTCGCTTCCCAAAAGCATTCCTTCACTAAATTGCAAGAGAGGCTCCTAAACAATCCTACTCTCCAACTCTGTCTCATTTCTCCACTGCCACAGAGTTGCCAAAAGCATTCCTTTGCTAAATTGCAAGAGGGGCTCCTAAACAAACCTGCTTTCCAGCTCCGTCATGTTTCTCCACTGCTGTGCAAATAAAAGAAGTTCATGGGACTAAAAAAAAAAGTTTAATCAGACCTTCCAACTTCTCTCTCTCAAAAAAAGATCTCATGAAGTTGGAAGGTCTGATTGAACTTTTTTTTTAGTCCCATGACAAGCTCTCCAGGTCCGTGGCAGTGCAATTTGTGAAATCCGGGCAGGTTCGGCACTCCAGCAAGTAGCAGAGCAGGGCCAGGCTGCACTCACTTATGAGAGAGACTGGGGCTTGGCAGGGAAGGGAAGGGGAGATGCCGGCCCAGTGCTTCTCTGCCTGGCTGGACAAGGGCTCCAGCACCCAAGACTGGCGAGCGTGGGCAGTTCGGAACTCTCAGGCATGGCACCAAAATAGCATGTTGCAGGATCTCTGCGGTAAGTGTGAACTATCACTGTAATGTTGCAAATAAGTAACTTTGGGATCTGTTCATATTTTAGCAGAGATGTCATAATTTTGAACATTCGCTAAGTGAATGTTTGCAACTCGAGGACTACCTGTATTATGCTTACGTTTATTCCCTACATGAAAGGGAATTCCAATCTAGTATGCTGATATTTTGTCTAAGTATGAATCTGCTTGTGACATTTACAGTAAAACAATCTATAATACAAATATTAGGTATGTAAGTTATATATAAATGCATATGTATATGCACGTATGATCTTATATAAATCATAGTTACATAATTGGATGATAACATTATGCTAACATAATGGCAGCATGGGATTTTAATGCTAAATTCTTTATATAATCTTAATCTTTCAAATAAAATAAATCCATTGTAGTAGTAATAGGAAATAGTAGAAGTAGTAGAAAGTAACAGAAGAGCCATGGTAACCCAATGCATGGTTAGAATGCAGTATTGCAGGCTAATTCTGCCTATTGCTAGCAGTTTGATTCTGACCGACTCAAGGTTGACTCATTCTTCCATCCTTCCAATTTCAGTAAAATGAGGATCCAGATTGTTGGGGGTAATATGCTGACTCTGTAAACTGCTTAGAGAGTGCTATAAAGAACGATGAAGTGGCATATAAGTCTAAGTGCTACTGCTATTCATATTTTTATGTGAGTCATGTATCTGGGATATTGAAAGAAACACTGCTGAACTGGAGATTTTGATTGGCCAGGCATGAGGTTCTCTTTGTATCAGTTTGTGAAAATGTACTGAGAGCTATGGAACTCTGAGAAATGTTCATTACCTGTTCAGCAAACGTTTCATTCATCAATTAGATATATTTTAATGAAAACCCAACAAATTCTTTTCTCATTCAGCTATATCAGTGATGATTTCACCAATCAAGCAATTCCACTGTCCCCAACTAATTTTAATTAACCACTTCCATGTGAGATATGGCTAGAGAAAGTTGTCATTTTCCTCACAAATTCCATTACTTTGACAACTTAGGCAGCAATTGCTGAAACTAATATGACAAATCTACGACAGTCAAAACACTAGGCTCCCCACTAAAGTCAGTTGGAAAGTTGAGAACTGCACTGAGTCAGCATGCTAAGCAATTTTATCATAAGATGTTCAACAAACTTGTCACAGTGGGATACTAAATGCTCAGATTTTCAAGGCTTAGTGACAAATAATGGCACAAATCATGTGAAATAGCACTGTTTAAATAGGTTCATTTAAAGGTTCATGCATATGCTTTCTTTTTCTTTCTTTTGCTTTTTACATCATAGTTATAGCTATATGCTGTACAGTTTGTTTGAATGCTATTGTGATAAAAAAAAAAGCTCTCCTACTTTTAGCTTTGGTTATCAACGTATCTCTGGACCCAATTCAAAGTGCTGATATGACCAGAATGGCCTAAATAGTTTGGGATAAGCTACCTAAAGCAATGTTTTCCCATTTTTACCATAATTTGTGCATTTTCGGTATTCACCAAATGCTCTCACCCAATAATACAAAGAAGATAAACATTTTCTTTTCCCAGGGATATTAGCGGCCATTTTAATGTTTCCAAAATTATACTTTTTATTGCTAGCATTATTAATATGATTTCTATGCTATATTTATTGTGATAGTATGTCTGGTAATGTTTCTGTAAGTTCTGTGTATTTTTCTTTATGGTTCCTATATTATATTTAATCTTTACTAAAACATGTTTTAATAGATGTATGTATCCCATCTGTCATATCTCAATAGCCTACAACTACAATAAACACAAACAGTACTATAAACTGTAAAGAATAGTGTTATATACTTAGTATTAGACAATTTCCCTCCTTCCCGCCCTTCCTTCTTTATGGCTGCTGACAGATAAGAAAGGGAATGAGGTGGTGTGGTGTGGAGGTTGGGAAAGGTGCACAAGGATGTGTAAGAGGTGCTCCAGGAATCAAGGAAGGCATATGGAAAAATCGTGTGGCATGAGTGAAGAAGGTCCTTCTTTCCTCCCTATTCCTCCTTCTTCCTCCCTCCCTCCTTCCCTCCCTCCCTCCCCACACCTCTTCTCTTCCCTTCCCAGCATGTGGGTAAATAGCTGCTGTTGGGTTGGGGAGGAAGTGAGGGATCGTGAAATTGGCTAATAAATTGTCACAGAAAGTTGAAAATGAAGATCATGCGACTGCAGCAGCAGCTCAGGAGAGCAGCAGCAGCCAGAAGCACTGAAGCATACATAGATATACATAGTTTATACCAATTCCTTAAATTTGTCCTGATTGAAGTATAGTGAGGACAGTTTTTGTTTAAGCATTTCTATTTTAAGATTTGTTTTGAAATTGGAATATTGTCCTTTTGATACTTGTAATAAATAGGCTAGATTTCTATAAATCTTTATCTTGCTTTCATGATACCTGCGTAGAAAAGAAGTTATCTATTTTAAGTTATGTGCTCTATTTTATGTTCCATGTTCAAATAGGATCTCTTCAGGATTGGAATTTCTCTACAACTATAGTTCCATTTTCAGAGCAAGATGTCATCTATCATATCATATCATATCATATTATGCAGGATAAGACCTCTTGTTATAGTGCATAAGCCAATGATGCGAAGCTATGATATGTATCAAAAGTGATATACCAAAAATGTTTTGGGTGACATGCCAGCATTCACCAACATCTGGCAACAACTGTTCTTGAAAGCATGCCACATTCTCGCATGATTTTTTTTTATTTTTGTTTAATATATTTTATTAAATTTTATATGGGTATGGGAAAGATAGGGATAATATGGGTAGAGGATGGGGTTAGGGAGTGGAGTTGGGATAGGGATGGGAATAGGGATAGGGATAGGTACAGTAGTGGGGTTACCCCCACATAAAAAATCCAACGCTTACACAAGCAGACTCTCGTCCGGGTGCACGTATTGAATAACAGTAATTAGTACAATACTAAACAATTATAATTTAATACTAAACATAGTCATAAAATAAAAGCTTACTAATTAAATATAATTCAGCTCTAACGTAATGCTAACCACTGATAAATTTTTTCCCATGTCCTAAAATACACTGAATCCTCTTTCTCCTTAATCTCCAATGTCAATCTGTCCATTTCTGCACATTCTAAAATTTTCATAATTATAATCTGATCGTGTGGTAGATTTTCATTTTTCCAAAATTGAGCAAATACAATTCTCGCTGCTGTCAATACATGTAATATTAAATATTCATTCTCTTTACCATAGTTAGATCCTAATATTCCTAGCAAAAATAATTCCGGTTTATATTCTATTTGTATTTTAGTCATCTTTTCTAACCATTTATGAATTTTAAACCAAAATTTCTTAGTTTTAGGACACATCCACCAAATATGATAATAAGTACCTGGTTTTTCTTTACATTTCCAACAAATATTCGATACATTTTTAAACATTTTCGCTAATCTAACTGGTGTCATATGCCATCTATAAAACATTTTATATAAATTCTCTTTATATGAAGCTGCTTTGGTAAGTTTAATATTTCTCTCCCAGAGCTTTTCCCAGTCTTCTAAATCTATGGAATATCCAAAGTTTTTTGCCCACACTATCATTGTTTCTTTTACTTGTTCTTCTTCCATCTTCCAATTTAATAAAAATTTATAAAGTTTCTTAATCAGATTTTCATCTGTTTTCAAAAGTGTTTTATCAAATACTGTCTGTTCTTTATAAAAGTCCATTACTTTTACATCTTTTTCATATCTTGTTTGAATTTGCAGATAGGACCACCACGTTAAGTCAATGCCTTGTTGATAGAGAGTTTGTCTGTCTTTAAGTTTTCCATCCTTATCTACAATGTCTTTATAAGTAACAAGTTTGTCATAATTAATTAAATTTGGATACGCAAATGCTTCCATCGTTGAAAGCCACTCTGGTATTTTCACTTTGAAGAAAACAAAGTCTCACCCAGACCGGCTGCTTGTTGTCAAACTCCGCTGTTTCTCCGTCTCCGCAAAACAGCTGTTAATGGCTGAATGCATAAATGCAGTCAGCCTTTCTTCTGTCGGTTCCAGGGGCTGCTTTGAGTTCTGCGAGCCGGCTACCGCCGGCCCGTGTTCCTCAAAGATTCACCCTTCAGTGGCCACCTCTCCAGGGTGGCATTTGGCCCAAAAGGACCCACCAACAGACGAATATCGGACCTAAGGGGCGGACGATCGCCTCCCTAGGTCTGGCTTCAGCAAAATTCCGGAAATCACCTCGCATGATTTTTCAAGGCTGCAGGGGCCTTGGGAGAATGGAGTGTTCTCTCATGCAACTTCCCGAAGTCATGTGAGAAGTGAAACTCCAAAAATCATGCAAGAATGCAGTGTACTTTTATGCAGTTTTTGAGGCTGCAGAAGAGCATTCTCCAAAGTCTCTTCAAGGAAAAAAGTTTCATGTGACTCAGAGCAGCCTCAGGTAGGCCACAGGGGCCTATCAACAGAAATAGACACTGCCTGAAGAGAAGCAGCACATGGAAGATTCTGGGGAACATTGGGCTGTGGGGGCAATCACACCATTCCCCAAGGCTCACATATACGGGGATGGGCTGTCATTGGAGCTTTGAATTCTGGGGAAGTCTGTTTAACTTCAAACAGTCCATAAGCAACTGTTGGTCATAAGTCGAAGACTCCTGTAGTCAGGGCTTTTTTTCTCATAGAACGCTCAGAACGGAGTTCCGGCATCTTTTTTGGATGGAACCTTGTAGGATAGGCAAGGCGGATTGTATGACATGTGTGAGTTCCGGCACCTTTTTTTTTTTTTTTACAAAAAAAGCACTGCCTGTAGTCCATGTTCAATTGCATAGCACATTCAAAAAGTGATCACAGAAAATATTTTATTACATTTTGTATTATGTCATAAAACTTCTATGATTTTATGTCATAGAATGTTTTATAAAATTTGCAGATGCCAGAAATATAGGATAAAATGACAGTTACACCAAGTTCTTGTTTTTATTTTTATTTTTAATGTACTGCGTACATTTTTTCTGAATTGAAAGCTATTATTCAAGCTAAATACTCTTTGCCTTCTGCTGGAATTTTTATAACTTCTCAATCCAATCTATTGCATCAAGACAAGACCGCTTGCAAGAAAGAATTAAAAAAAAATCATGATAGTGGTCATGATTGTGCAGAGAAAGCCCCTGTCCCTTTTTATGCTGATATCAACCATTATCAGCCCACTCTTGCTTCTTGCTGCTGTATAAGATGGAAAGGTAAATAAGTACCTATTTTCTTTACATTGAAATTAGCTGTTAAACATTTTAAGTAAGGTTTGTAAAGCTTTGGAAGTAAAAAAATCACTGGATAATAAATCAAAGAGAAAAAGATACGTGATTATTTGTGGAATCTGTGGACAGGTAGTCTTCAACTTGTGATCACAATTGAGCCCAAAATTTCTGTTGCTGAGATATTTGTTAAGACAGAATAGAATAGAATAGAATAGAATAGAATAGAATAGAATAGAATAGAATAGAATAGAATAGAATAGAATAGAATAGAATAGAATAGAGCTGGAAGGGACCTTGGAGGTCTTCTAGTCCAGCCCCCCCCCCCGCTTAAGCAGGAGAACCTATACCATCTCAGACAGGTGACTGTCTAGTCTCTTCTTAAAAATCTCCAGTGATGGAGCGCCCACGATTTCTGGAGGCAAGCTGTTCCACTGGTTAATTGTCCTCACTGTCAGGAAGTTTCTCCTTAATTCTAGGTTGCTTCTCTGATCAGTTTCCAACCATTGTTTCTTGTCCTGCCCTCAGGTGCTTTAAAGAATAACGTGATCCCCTCTTCTTTGTGGTAGTCCCTCAAATACTGGAATACTGCTATCATGTCGTCTCTGTTTCTTCTTTTCTTTAGACTAGTCAGACCCAAGTCCTGCAGCCGTTCTTCATATGTTTTAGTCTCCAGGCCTTTGATTGCTCTTCTCTGAATTTTTTCAAAACTCTCAACATTTTTTTTTGTATTATGATGACCAAAATTGGCTGCAGTATTCCAATATTACTAGGGTTTTATAAAGCAGTACTAATACTTCACATGATCTTGATTCTTTGCCTCTGTTTATACAGCCCAGGATTGTATTAGCTTTTTTGGCTGCTGCTGCACACTGCAGGCTCATGGTTAAGTGATTGTCCACTAGGATTCCAAGATCCTTCTCACAGTTACTGTTTTTAAGCCAGGTCTCACCCAGTCTGTACTTGTACCTTTGATTTTTCCTGCCTAAATGTAAAACTTTGCTTTTCTCCAGATTTCTCCATTTTGTTGGAGAGGGCCTATTGTTCAAGTTTGTCAAGATCTTTTTGGATCCTGAGCTTGTCTTTGGGATGTTGGCTACTCCTGCCAGTTTGGTATCATCTGCAAATTTGATGAGTTCCCCTTCAATTCCCTCGTCTAAGTCATTTATGAAGATATTGAAGAATACTGGGCCTAAGACGGAACCTTGTGGTACCCCACTGCTTACTTTTCTCCATGTGAATGTAGTGCTGTTGAGGACTACTTGTTGAGTACATTTTGCCAGCTAGCTATAGATCCATACTATGTCCACAGTATTTCGCTGATCTTTTAGTTTAGTCACTTTATTGAAGAATGAAATAAGATTGGTTTGGCATGATCTGTTTTTGACAAACCCGTGCTGCTTACTAGTTATATCTTTGTTTGCTTCTAGTTGTTCGCAGATCTGTTTTTTGATTATCTTTTCCAGGATCTTCCCAGGTATTGATGTTAGACTGATTGGTCTGTAGTTTCCTGGGTCCGTTTTTTTCCCATTCTTGAAAATGGGAACCACATCAGCCTTTTTCCAATCCTCAGGTACTTCCCTGGTGCTCCAGGATTTTTGAAAGATATGGTGCAATGGTTCTGAGATAACATCTGCCAGCTCCTTCAGAACTCTGGGATGTAATCTGTCGGGTCCTGGTGATTTATATTAAGTGAGATTTGCCCCATTGTACGACTTTTCTTGCCACAGTTGTTAAGTGAATCACTGCAGTTGTTAAGTTAGTAACACAGCTGTTAAAATGAATCTGGCTTCCCCATTGTCTTTGCTTATCAGAAGTTTGCAGGCTTCCGGTTCCGGATCGCGGCACACGCAGTCGCACGGAGAGATCCGTCTCTCCCACCGGCTGTTTTCCCTCTGCCGGTAGACCCTTAATCGGGTCGAAAGTCGCCCCGGAGAGGCGACCACCATTGAGGAGGCCCTCGTTTGACTGGGGAAGGGCGGCAGCTCCTTCCTCAGTCCGAGCCAGCTCCTTAGGGCCGTCGGAGAAAAGATCGGTCAATAAAATGGACGATCACTTTGCTGCACCAGCCGAAAGCCAGAAGAACAACTAAGCATAAAGAACCCCCATGGAGAATCTGGGTGAGACCTTTCCTCCCCCTTCTTTCCCTAATTACTCTCCTGTAAAAAGCTTTTGTATTTGAATTACTTCCCTGCTGTGAGGGAGCAGCATTTGGGCACTTGGGAAAAACAGCTTTGGGAATTGAAAAAAAATAAACCAGTTAACTTTTATTGACTAATCAATTTCTGGAATACTGAGGGGGCCTGAAAATATTTCTATTCTTGATCATTACTATCATAACTACGCGTCTACTATTTTGGAGAGGCCTTTCTTCATTTTTTTAACGTGAAAAACAAAAAATCTATTAACTTGGAAAGAAAGAAAGACCTTATAGCCTGCTGAGGACATCTTGTGATGAAAAGTGTTACTGCAACTGTATATTTTTTTCATTGCTGGAGGATGGCTCTAACCTTCAAAGGATGATAAGAGCAAGATAACTGAAACAGCTGTGTGGTGATTTGGTCTACTAAGAATTGGAGGTGAATATTTGTTGACTTCTACGAAATAGAGCCTTCACTAAAAGATTAAAAGAACTTTTTACCACTGACATGGAATTTAACACACAGCTGGACTATGAGCTTATACTGGAAAAAATCTTGGAAGCCACGGAGGATATGAACTCTTACTTCCAAACTTTGACAGATCAAGTTATAGGCCGAAAAACAGTGGAGAAGGAGCAGATTGGCGCTAAAGAGACTAGTGAGCAATATGTACAACCTAAAGAGGAACCATGTCTACAACTCAACTATGAAACTACACCGAGAGAAATTGTGGAAACTAAGGAACAAATTAACCTTATACAACCCCAAATGCAATCTATGGAGAAGCTTGATGATCAAAGAATAACTTTAACTGAGATGCCTGAAGCATCAACATCAACAGAGACTGACACTCAGATACAAGTTATTGAAAATTGTGATAATGTGGATAAACAACTAGTAACTATAACATGGAATAAAATGGCTTCTATCATCCAAAGGCTATTAGAAGAAAGGGAAGAGAACTTTGACCAATTTGAAGCGTTGAGGAATACTGACTTTTTAATATTGTGGTTTGATGATGCAGGAATTTTATTATGGAAACCGGTATGGCACAGAAAGAAACCTAGAGTTAGATTTAAAAATGTATTTTAAAGTTTTATTTAATGGGTCTAAAAAGGCTTTTGAGTTTTTGACTGATTTAATAACTAACGGAGTATGTGAATTCTGTAAGAGGATATCCTTTGTAATAATATTTTGTCTTAGATATGATAATTACTGGAGAGGTAAACTTTATCTACTGGGTTAAAAAGATTTTTTATAGACATAGATGAATTGATAGAATATATATTTAAATCAGATAGAAATGTACTTGGTGGATTGATATTTTTATTTTAAATAAGATAATTATTTGGTAATAGAAGAAAAATAAGAGGGATTGGTGATAAGAGAAGAAATGGTATTAATGAAGAAAACATAAGAATGATACTGTGGGAATAATATACTTATTTTAGATATAATCATTATGTTAAAAAGGGACACCCGAAGTGTTAATAATATGTCTATTTAAGGCTAATTGGAATATGGTAACTGTAAATTAGTAAAGCCTAAAAACAGGACTTGGATTTCTATAATTGAAATGCGATTGATATTTGATAGGATTGTTTGAAGTTTATTTAGAAATGTATTAATTTGAATATGCAAGACTATATGAGGGAATTAGAGAGGGAATTTTCAATGAATTAATTTGAGCTATATATCTGTGATTGTTTTTTTGGATGTTTGATATACCCATCTCCACGATGTTTCCTAAGCACCTTGATGTAACCCTTCTACCCCCATAAAAATCCAATAAAATATATTTAAAAAAAAAAAAAAAGAAGCTTGCAAAAGGTGATCACATCATTGCGTGACACTGCAACTGTCATAAATATAAGCCATTTGCCAATTGTCCAAATTTGATCACGTGACTATAAGGATGCTGCAATGGCCGTAAATGTAAAAAACAGTAATAAGTCACTTTTTTCAGTGCTGTGTAATTTCAAATGGTCACTAAATGAATGGTTGTAAATGCAGGACTATCTGTATTTTTCCTAAGCAAAGCATCTTCATGTTAACATGCCTATATATTAGTTGCCACTAGATGTCCTCTGAACATAAATCTTTAGTGCTCTGCAAAAATAATGAATCATTAACTGAGCACTTACTATACTATTATAATGCTTTCCTCTGAATGGCATTTGAAAATATTCATTTTTTGTGAATGAATCCTGTCAGAGAAATTTAATAATGGGCTCATTATAACAAACAAAATAAATACAAAATACAAAAACGAGGGATGCTTAATGCTCTCTCTTCGAGCTTGCTTGTTTTCTTGCAGATATTTCATTACAGTCAGAAGACATGATGAAAACTCTTTAATTTCACAACATATAGACAGACTTAACCATAATTTCAATTGGAAAAATATGACCATCCTAGACCAAGCCAAGTCCAAAAATACCAGGGAATTTCTAGAAGTCTGGCACTTTGACAAATCAGCCATCAATAGACATATAGACATTAACAACATTTATAGACTATGCAAAAGAGACAATCAACCAGCCAGAAAGGGGGGGGGAGACCCAAGCACCTCTCCACCAACAATCAGCATCCAGATCAGCATAGATTAACTCCAGGATTAAGATCAGACAAACAATCAAGTAAACAATACCCCAATCAAGAAACTTCCAAAAAAGCCAACCGTAAACAGCCCAACCAAAGAACCTCTAGGACCTCCCCCAGTAACACTGACAGGGCAAGTCAGCAGAATATAAACTGACAGCAAACCACATTCCTTACTAGCACTGATGATGTTCTCTGGTTTGGGTAATGAAACGTCTGCAAAAAAACAAGCAAGTTCTGAGAACACCAAAGACCCCTCATTTTAACCCTGAGTTACAAATTAGAATAGAATAGAATAGAATAGAATAGAATAGAATAGAATAGAATAGAATAGAATAGAATAGAATAGAATAGAATAGAATAGAATAGAATAGAATAGAATAGAATAGAATAGAATAGAGCTGGAAGGGACTTTGGAGTCTTCTAGTCCAGCCCCCTGCTCAAGCAGGAGAACCTATACCATTTCAGAGAAGTGACTGTCCAGTCTCTTCTTAAAAAACCCCAGTGATGGAGCGCCCACATTTTCTGAAGGCAAGCTGTTACACTGGTTGATTGTTCTCACTGTCAGGAAATTTCTCCTTAATTCCAGGTTGCTTCTCTCTTTGTTCAGTTTCCAACAATTGTTTCTTGTCCTGCCCTCTGATGCTTTGGAGAATAATTTGACCCCCTCTTCTTTGCAGCAGCCCCTCAAATACTGGAATACTGCTATCATGTCACCCGTTTCTTCTTTCTTTTAGACTAGTCAAACCCAAATCCTGCAGCCGTTCTTCATATGTTTTAGTCTCCAGGCCTTTGATCATTTTAGTTGCTCTTCTCTGAACTTTTTCCAAAGTCTCAACATCTTTTTTGTAGTATAGTGACCAAAATTGATTGCAGTATTCCAGGTGTGGTCTTACTAGGGCTTTATAAAGCGGTACTAATACTTCATGTGATCTTGATTCTATGCCTCTGTTTATACAGCCCAGGATTAGCTTTTTTGGCTGCTGCTGCACACTGCTGGCTCATATTCATTAAAAATACAAAAACAAATACTTTGCTCTGCTGTACTTTTTTTCAGATTTAGATCAAACACACCTTTTCTTGGTTAAGCCAGGAGTCTCAAAGTCAAATGAAAATAGAGTCATATTACCTAAAAAGTGATAATTGGTGACCTGCTCTCATGTACATAGAAAAATGCAATCAATATTAAAAACAAATTGAAACCAGAATGTTCATTGGAAAATAAAGTGTAATAAATAAATATTACTATATGCATTAAACATCTTGTTCCTGCTGTGACAGATGACCCTGTTTCCCTTTGCCTAATGACCATATAATTTACCCTCTAAGCCAGGGCACTTTGTGTAATAGAAGTAATGAAATAATATAAAAATTATATAACTTAAAAAAACAATTGATAATTTTTCTGTTTCCCACTGATTTTCCTGTCTATTCCAGCACCAGCAGCTTTCATTTTTCATGTCATCAGCAGGTAGACTAATTTATTGGATCAGGGAAAACAAAAGGTGCACAAGCTGGCACCATGAGGAAAAAGCAAAAAAGGTGCCAGTCATCCTTTCCTCACTATTACCTGCTCTTGGTCAGTTCCACCTTTCTCTCCACCAATGCAGACTTGCAAGGCACAGGCTTTCCTTTTCCTCCATAGTAGTTCATAGTACTAATAATAATATGAACTACTACTATATCCAGTGATGGGATTCAAATAATTTAACAATTTCTGTTTTAAGTATAAAAAAACCAATACACCAAAAGGTACTTTATTATTTCATGTATTTAATACTTAAATAAGAATAATAAGAGGTACACAAAACTAGATTTTGTTACTGTGTTTCCCAAAAAATAAGACTGGGTCTTATTTTATTTTTATTTTTTTGACCAAAAGACCCATTAAATCTTATTTTCGTGGGATGTCTTACATTACAGCAGGTGGCGAGTGCACGAGGGCAGGGCATGGCCTGCACATGCAGTGGCAGCCTAAGGCCAAAGCACCGGCGGGTCAGGGAGTGTGCTGAAGTAAGCCAATGTCCTGCCTGCAGTGCCCATGCCGGTTGCCCCTTCCCTGCCAGAGCCGGAATGCTGCCATGTTTACCATAAGTGCCGATACCAGTAGATGCTGACCTTCCGTCTGGCGGGCCTTGGCAGCTGCTAGAAAGCGACGGGCCTGTTTCAGGCCTGGCACCCTTAGGGGGTTTGCCTTTCACTCCCCTTCTGAGCCAGATTGCTGGTGCGTTTGGCCACCTGGCCCTCTTTGCAGCTCTGCCCACACAGCCACCGAAGTACCAGGTGGAGCGCCGGAGCTGGAAAGCGTCGTATTTCTCTGCCACTGTGGAGCTGGAGAGCTTGCCTCACCCACCACCACCCAGATGCCCTCCCTTCCCAAAGCATTTCTATGCTAACCTTGTCCCACAAACAAAAGAAGTTTGCCAAAGTGGATCCCCGGCTGCAATATGTGCTGCAATGGAGAGACCGGAAGTGGAGTAGCCAGTGTGAGGGAAGGAGGAGCGGGGAGAAGAGGAAAAGAGGCCGAGTGAGGAGTGGGGCCATCCTGGCCAGTCAGGCACTGAAGCAAAAACAGCGGAGTCTGTGTGTGCACCTGCTACATGCTCACCCCACATCAGCCATGATCTCCACGCCTCAGATTAGCTGCAGCACACCGTGGAGAGCATGGCCAACGCGGGGTGAGCATGTGACAGGCAGGCACATGAACTCAGCTGTTTTTGGAGGGGCTTCTCACTCCCTCGCGCCAGCTGCTCCACTTCCAGTCTCTCCATTGCAGCACACATTGCAGCCCAGGACCCATTTTCGCAGTAGCAGGGTTTGAGGGATGGTGAATCCCCATTCATGGTGTGTCCACTGACTAATCACCATGCCGCCTCTCAGGAGGGCACCGAAAAAAGTGGAGTTTGTATGCACGCCTGCCTTGCACTCGCCCTGCATCTGCCATGCTCTCCACAGCATGCTGCAGCTGACCTGAGGCATGGAGAACATGGTTGATGCAGGGCGAGCATGTAGCAGGCGCACACACAGACTCCGCTGTTTTCGGTGGCACTTGGTGCCTGACCAGCTGGGACACCCCGCTTCTCACTCGGCTGCTTTCCTCTGACCCGTGCTGCAGCAGCTGGCCAGGCACCGAAGCGCTGCCAAAAACAGCAGAGTCTGTGTGTGCATCTGCTACATGGTTGTCCCATGTCAGCCGTGCTCTCCATGTCTCGGGTCAGCTGCAGCGTGCCGTGGAGAGCATGGCAGGGCAAGTACGAGGCAGGCGTGCACACAAACTCCACTTTTTTCAAGTGCCATTTTAACAACCGGTTTGCCGAACTCAAGAGAAAATAGGTAACGGTTCTGCCAAACCGGTGCGAACCAGTTGAATCCCACCACTGACTATATCTCATTTTATCTTTTGCCTATTGCAATGTGACAATTTAGGAGCTCCAACAGATATTTTAGATTTCCTAAACAAATGCTGTAAAAGCTTGTCTCAAATGTAAAAAGCTTGAAAAATAAGGGATCTATCCAGAATACATATTTTTAGAAATATTTTAAATTTAAAATAAATAATTTAGTTGCACCTTTACACAAATTCAGTTGCACCTGAACACTTACATTTTAAGTGCTTCATTATATAACAAAATAAAACTGGACCTATATAAATATTTTCCTTTGTTCACAGTGTATCTCATGTACTCTAGGTTTGCATGACCACTCTGTGTCAGACATCAAGCCCAATACTCCCAGGCAGAAGATTGTTTCAACTGAAATGAGGATGATGACTAGAACTCAGGCTTTGGTCTATTCTCAGGAGGTCAAAAAATGCCCTCCAGAACTTAGAAGTAAATTGGACCCCTCTGTCCGAAATTATGCGATGTGAGACCCCATGTAGGTGGTAGACATGGTGGAGGAATAATGTTGCTAGAGTCTTTGCTGTTGGGATCTTTGGACAAGGAATGAAATGGACCTACTTTGAAAACAAGTCAGTCACCACCCAAATAATGGTTTTCCCACGCTTTCTGGCAATTCTATGATAAAGTCCATAGAAATCTTTCTCCATGGTACTGAAGGATTTATGACCTGCTGCAGAAGGCCTGGTGTTTCTCCCTGCCTCTGTTTTGCTGCTGCACATGTAGGGCAGCTGGCCACATAGCTCTCGATGTCCTTTTTGATAGAAGGGCACCAAAATTGTCTCTTTAATAAATGCAGGGTCTTTACAAACCCAAAGTGCCCTGCCACCTTTGAGTTGTGGCAGGTCTGCATAATCTTTGGTCTATGGCAGGGGTGTCAAACTGCCAGCCCGTGGGCCGGACGCATCATCTGGAAGCCATGCCCACCCCATTGCTGGCAATGGCAAAACTGTCCCGATACATTGTGCGATGTCACATGACGTCGCGAGTTTGACATGTCTGGTCTATGGCTGGCTGGGATGTATAACTTCCCTCCTATCCATGCCAGCCGCTCCCACATGGAACAAAATTTTTTGTGACTAAGGAACCATTTGTCCTTTTCCAGGGTTTGCTTAAAAGCCAAGGTGATAGCGTTGTCCAATGGTGAGGTGCCTTTTGATTGTACCCTCATAGTTACTGGGGCTGCTAGTTGCTGCACAGGGAGTAGAGGTTTTACACTCTTTTACACTGTTGTATAGTGGCAACCTGGATAGGGCATCTGCCAGGAAATTTCTCCCCCTTGGTAAATAGCGGAGGGTAACTTGAAGCTCTGAAAGTGTTGGGCCCACCGTGCCTGCTTGGAAGACAGCTTTCTCAGGGTTTTCAATGCTTCTAGTTTTTTTGTGGTCAGTCCAAACTTGGAAAGGGATTTTGCTCCCTTCTAGGAAATGCCTCCAGGTAAGAAGGGCCCACCTCACAGCATAGGCTTCCTTCTCCCACACCAGCCAGCGCTGTTCTGTCTCAGTAATTTTTTTCAAAGTGTAAGCGCAGGGCTGCAGTTGGCCCTTCTTGTTTTCCTGGAGCAGTACCACACCTACGGTCACATTGCTAACATTGGCCTGAATGACAAATGGTCTCTCTGTGTCTGGGTACCTTAGTACCAGCTCCATGGAAAAAAGTCTTTTCAATTTTTTGAATGTGGCTTGGCATTACATAGTCCACTTTAGTGGCTGGCTGGGTATTGGTTTATCCCTACTGTTGGTATTTAATAAGTTCATAATGTGGAATGCAATCTGTGTGAACGAGGGAATGAACTGCCTATAGAAGTTGGTGAAACCCAAGAAGCTCTGCAATTGCTTCCTGGTGCATGGGGTTTCCCATTCTAAAACAGTGTGCACCTTCTCTGAATCCATTTCCATCCCCTCATGCGAGATTCGGTAGCCTAGGTAGTCAATTTTCTCTTTGTGGAATTCGCACTTCAAAAGCTTAGCATATAGCTTGGCAGTGCGGAGTTTGTTTACGATCACTCTGACCAGTTTTACGTGCTTTTGTCTTGGTGTAGATTAAGATATCATCCAGAAACACCAAAACTCCTTTATACAGGTGCTCATGTAGCACTTCATTTATCAGTTGCATGAACACTGCAGGAGCCCTTTGTAATCCAAAAGGGAGCACTTTAAACTGGAAGCAACCGAGGAGGCAGTTAAAAGCAGTTTTTCATTCATCCCCCTCTCTAATTCTGATCCAGTAGTATCCCGTAAGTCCAGTTTAGAGAACACTTTCTCCTTAGAGAGATGAGCCAGCATGTCCTTCATGAGGGGCAAGGGGTACACATTTTTCATGCATACCACATTCAAACCCCTGTAATCCATGCAGAGATGAAGAGACCAATCTTTCTTCTCCTGGAACAATACTGGGGCTGCCACCCGGGGTCTAGCTGGCTGGATGAAACACCAGGCCAGGTTTTTATCTAAGAACTGGCACAGTTTGTCTAACTCCCTGGGAGTCGTGGAGTACAGTTTGGGCTTTGGAAGCTTGGCTCCAGGGACGATCTCAATGGCACAGTCTGTGGGTCAGTGAAGAGGGAGTTCGTCTGACCCCTTTTGCTGAATCCTTCAGCCAAATCATGGTATTCCTTAGGTATGCCTCTCAGTGACTCATTCTTTGTGGCTGCCACCATTTCTAGGTTTTTGTATATATATTTTATTTCGTTTTATATGGGTAAGGGGAGGGGAGGGTTGGTATGGGTAATGGGTGAGGGGTTGGGAAAAGGGATTGGGGTAGGGATAGGGATAGGTACAGTAGTGCCATATTTGAAGCAGGCACATGAGCATGGTGGTTCTGTCAGGGGTCTCTCTGCCTCCCTTTTTCCCTCTGGTGGGGATCGTCTTCACACTCTGCCTGAGCGGTGCTGGTTCTGGACTTGGTCAATCTCCACTTCTTTGGCCAAGATGCACCAGTCGTGAAGGCAGGCAGGGGCTCCCCAGCAATGCAGGCATGGTACAGCTCATCATTAAGCCCATCTTTAAAACAGCTCACCAGGATGTCTTCTGGCTAGTTGAGGTGGCAGGCCAGGTCCCAAAATTCCTTCGTGTACTCAGCTACCAGGCGGCAACCTTGCCTCACAATCTTAATGCAGTCTTGCACTTTCTGTTCTGCCAGGGGGTCTTCAAATCACCATCTCAGTGCTGCCACAAAGTGGTTGAAGTTCCAGAGTTCTGGCGCATTGGCATTGTGTAGGGTCACCATCTATCTGGCCGCGGCACCTTCCAGGGCTAGGGTGACAACCCTGACCCTGGCTCCTTTGTTGGGAAGCTCCCGCCCATATTCCTGCATGTACGTGAGGATGTGGGCGAGGAAGAATGCCAACTGTTGAGGGTCCCCATCGAACTTAACAGAGGAGGTGTTTTTCGCTCCGATCACAGGGCTCCCTTTCCGCTGGCTCTCTGGGCATTCACCCTGGCTGGCACGACCTGAGGTGGGATGGCCTGGGCAGTCGTTTCCCTTTCCACAGAAAAATAAGGCCATGTATATCTGTGCACTCTCCACAGCTAATAGTAATAGTAGGAAAGTTTCTTTCTGTATAAAGTCCTGAGAAAAAGTTATTGGTGTGCAGTTGATTAGCAGTTTGGCAGGTTTGGAGCAAAAAGAGGGTAAATAGACAAATGAGGCCATAGCTCCTAACATGTATTGTACCAAATTCTTTGTGGAAGAGAAAGTGTTAAGGTCAAAAATGAGAAAAACTAAGCAATTAAAAGTAAAAGTATGCTGTCTTTCATCCATTATCCTTGAATGTTTTTACCTGATAACTGTATGTTTGTTAATCTCCATATCTATTTCATGTTTTTTAAATAAATTGAAAGTGGCCATTCTATAGGGCAACTACTATAACAACAAAAATGGCACATACCATAGATGAAGCAAATTATAGGGATTTAACAAAATAAGGTTGGTTCCTTGTTCTTTATTTGAGGATCTCTTTCTGTTTCATTATCATTTATGGTTTTTCTTGTTAAGACTTAAAACCTTTTTCTGTGCTGTCATGAACTATCCCTTCCCCCAACAATGTTTTGCTGCACTGATGTTTAAGCCCCTAAGACACGTTTTTATTCTGCAGATGCTCAAAATTCAGGGGAAAAAAGTTGGCAACTGAAGGTGGGGATTTCCTGTGAAACATTCACTGAGAGGAAGAGAGAAGGCCATAGAAAGCTCAGTGAGATGGCAAGAACTTCAGACTTTTTAAAGTCACTTATTTCTCTAATTCTGATCAAGGAAATACCAGATATTAACGAGGCTCAAAATACTTGCTACCTAGTGTCTTAGGCCTGGTTCTCCCATGCAAGCACACTGATGTACTGCACATTTTAAAAAGTAAACATTACGATGGATGAAAAAAAAATACCAAGAAAGTAAAATTTGGTCTTGATCTAATTTCCTGCCCCAGATTGACTATTATTCTTTCTTTACAAAGGGTTACAGTTGTTGTATTCATATCAGTATATTCTCTGTAGCTTTTTTTCTTCATAAGTATATTTTCTTCAAATTATATATCAACCAAAAATCAATCTTAAGTATCTTAAAGGATTGTGCAAAGTAAATCAGTAGTTTCGGATACCAACTATAAAAAGTATATGAAAAACATTTTAATGAAATGAAAGTGTATTTCAGAACTGATACATTATCCCTGATTTCAAGGTGAAGGTCAATTATATCTAATCAATCAGAATAGAGCTGGAGGTCTTCTAGTCCAAATCTCTGCTCAAGCAGGAGACCCTTATGTTATGTCCTGGGACTGCTGAATGACTCAGCAGGCTCAGGAGGCTGCAGAAGGCCCGGGCAATCCACGTGGTTGCCCGGGACCAGACAGGCTGTCTCCAGATTTGTGCGCATGCACAAGGTGGGAGACTAGCCTTGCATTGATTGGCTGACGCTGTCCCTTGCAAGGGAGTATAAAAGGCCCTGGCGCCATTTTGTGTTCTGTTCTGTTCATGATCTCAATAAAGAGTTGTGTTTGTTACTCCTGCCTCGCCTCGATGTCTTTTCGGCTGAAACAGAACATTGGCGATGAAGGTGGGATCCGCTGCAAGTAGAACAACAGGAGAAGCTAGGCTGACTTACCAGAGAAGGCCTGAAGCGCTGGGAAGTTCGGCGTCCGGAGGAAGCGATTGCCTGCCAGTACGAAAACACTGGAGGTGAGCTCGGCTTCGAGGGACCCCTTCTCATTCCTTGCAGCGAGAGGCATCGAAGAGGTTACAGGCTGTAACGATGTCAAAGCTGGGCCGTCTGTCGGAATTTGACACTTCTCACCCTGAGCGCTGGAGTTCCTATGTGGCACGAGTGGAAAATTACTTGCAAGTAAATAAGATCCAGGAAGACGGTCTTAAAGCTGCTACATTGCTGTGTGTCTGTGGGCAAGAGACTTTTGACATTGCAGAGAATCTTGTAGCCCCAGCACCACTGGAGTCAATTGTGTATGCTGACTTAAAGAGGATGCTGCGAGAGCACTTCGAACCCAAGCTCTCAGTAATTGTGTGGAGGCATGCGTTTGAGCAGAGGGACCAGAGGCCTGGTGAGTCTGCTGCGGACTTTGTTGCTGCCTTAAGACAAGCAGCTAGACAGTGCGAGTTCAAGGATCTGGAAGAGAGGCTTCAGGATCGCTTGGTTTGCGGACTGTGAAGTCGTGAGCTGCAACAGAAACTTTTTGCAAAAGAAGATGTCTCATTCCAAGATGCTTTGAGAGAGATTGCAGCTGAAGAAGCAGCGGGCAGCACTGTGAAAGCCTTGCGGCTCACCAGGAACCCTCCGGCGGTGGCCTTAATCCATCAAGATGTCGCTCGAGAGGTATCTGAAGCAGATCCAGAAGAGGAGGTGGACAGGCTTCAGCAGGCAGAAGAGAAGAGGCCTCAAGGGTGCAGAGAAAAAGCGACAGCATCCCCTCAGTGTCTCGGTTGTGGAGGACGCCACAAGCAAAATGATTGCCGGTTTTGCTCCGCTACCTGCTGGGCATGTGGCAGGCAAGGCCACATTGCATCTGTCTGTTTGGGTTGCCAGAAGGAATGGTCTGCAGAAGAATTGCCTCTGAAAGGTACCAAGGTCCCCAGCCAACACAGGGTGGGTTTCTGCGCGTCCCATAGGGGCGTTTTCAAAACCGGGGTTCACAGGCCACTTAAAAAGAAGCTTCACATTGACGTGAAGTTGCAAGGGGTTCCCATGTCGATGGAGTTGGACACAGGGTCCACTCTATCGATCATTTCCTTTGACACCTTCAATAAGGTCTGCAACAGAAGTGGCCTACGAGTTAAACTCAGGCCTTCAAGTTTAATCCTTACTGACTTCCAGAATTCCAGAGTCAGCATGAAGGGGGAGGCCATGATCAGGGTGCAGCATAGGAATTTTGAGGGGCTGTTTGATGTGGTGGTAGTTGGGGGTGATCGTGCGAGCCTCATTGGACTCGATTGGTTCAAGGCCCTTGGAATTCAAGTGACTGGACTTCACAATCTGCAAATATCAGGCCTTGCACAAGTTTGCAAGGAGTTTGCTGATGTGTTCAGTTCAGAGCTTGGCTCATTCAAGGGGCCTCCCATTGCTTTATGTTTAGACCCAACCATCACACCCATCAGGATCAAGCCCCGAAGGGTGCCGTTTGCGTTAAAAAACAAAATAGATGTAGAGCTGGACAAGCTGATCCAGCAGGGCATTTTAGAGCCTGTGGACTCTAGTCCATGGGAAACACCTATAGTCATGCCACTGAAGGCCAATGGAGAAGTCCGGATTTGTGCGGACTATAAATGTACACTTAATAAGGCATTGCAGCAGCATGCCTATCCGGTGCCTGTGGTGAGCCACATTTTGGCCTCCCTCAAGGGGAGGGGGCGGATCTTTGCAAAGCTTGATTTGGCTCAGGCCTATCAACAGTTACCTGTTGATGAGGCAACGGCTGAGGCCCAAACAATTGTGACACACCGGGGAGCCTTTAAGGTCAAAAGGCTGCAGTTTGGGGTTAATGTAGCCCCTGGCATATTCCAGAGCATGATGGAGCGAACGCTCCGGGGTATTCCGGGGGTCTGTTCCTATTTTGATGATGTCCTCATCGCTGGGGAGTCATCTGTGAACTTAGCTGAAAGGCTGAGGGCTGTCTTGCTGCGTTTCCGCCAAGCAGGGCTGAAGCTGAAGCAAAATAAGTGTAAAATTGGAGTCACCTCCACTGAGTTCTTGGGATTCCGTATTGATGCTGAAGGCATCCATCCTTCGGAATCCAAGCTTCAAGCGATTCAGCAGGCCCCAAGCCCCCAGTCGAAGAGTGAGCTTCAAGCCTTCCTGGGGCTGTTAAATTTTTACCATTCATTCCTTCCCCACAAGGCTGCAGTGGCTGAGCCGTTACACCGGCTCTTGGACAAACAGGCTCCATGGAAATGGACGAAGGTCCATGAAAGGAGTTTCACAGAGGTCAAGGCCTTGCTCTCTTCAAATACGGTTTTAGCCCATTTCAATGAGCAATTGCCTGTATGCATAGCCTGTGATGCATCCCCTTATGGGGTTGGGGCTGTGCTGAGCCATCTCAAGGATGATGGGACACAAGTCCCTGTGGCCTACTACTCCAGGACTCTCTCATCTGCAGAGCGTATTTATGCGCAGATTGACAGAGAAGCCTTGGCAATAGTGGCTGGAATAAAGAAATTTCATGATTTCTTGTATGGCCGCCATTTCACAGTTTACACAGACCATAAACCTTTGCTGGGTTTGTTTACAACAACAAAACAAACCCCACACATTATATCTCCTAGAATGCTGAGATGGTCAATTTTCTTGTCAGCATATGACTACACTCTGGTTCACAAACCAGGTAAAGAAATGGGCCATGCAGATGGTCTCAGCAGATTACCTCTACAACAGATAGAGGCAGATCCTGCTCCTGCTCTTCACATTCTCTCCATTCAGGAATTGCCTGAATCTCCCCTCAATGCTAGGGACGTGGCTGCAGAAACTGCCACTGATCACACACTTACACGCGTGCTGACATGGGTGTTGTCAGGATGGCCTGACACGTGCCCGGGTGCAGAATTCCAGAGTTTCTGGCAAAGGAAGCACGAGCTTTCTACTTTCAAAGGGTGTCTCCAGTGGGGCAGCAGGGTAGTCATCCCGGCCTCATTGAGGACTAGAGTCTTGTTCTCTCTGCATGAGGGACATCCGGGAATAGTCCGGATGAAGGTGCTAGCACGTAGCCACCTCTGGTGGCCTGGGCTCAATAAAAAGATCGAGGCCCAGGTGCATGGGTGCCAAGTGTGCCAACAGTCAAGGCCAGAAATGCCCCAGGCCCCTGTACATAGGTGGGAGGAGACACATACCCCATGGTCGAGGGTACACATCGACTATGCTGGGCCCTTTCAGGGGCAATTCTTCCTTCTCCTCGTGGACAGCCATTCCAAGTGGCTAGAGGTTGTTCCTGTCTCCACTACTACTGCTAGGACCATCCAGGTGCTGAGAGGAATCTTCACCTCACATGGTCTTCCAGATGTCCTTGTCTCAGACAACGGACCCCAATTCACATCTTCTGAGTTTCAGGGCTTCCTTCAAGCCAACATGATCCGGCATGCCATATCTGTGCCATTTCATCCAGCTTCCTACGGACAAGCTGAGCGTATGGTGCGTACGACCAAAGATGCGTTAAAGAGACTCACTCATGGAAATTGGCATCACAGGTTAGCTGACTTTCTTCTTTGTCACCGCACCATAACTTGCACTGCAACTGGACAGAGCCCAGCTGAACTCCGCTGGGGTCGCAGACTCATCTTAGCTGGACAGGTTGCACCCCGACCGGGTGGCTTCACAGGTGTCACAACTGTGGGCACCTAGGAGACTACAGGTGGGCGATCCGGTCTGGGCAAGGAACTATGGACCTGGACATCTCTGGGTGACAGCAGTGGTATGCAAGGTCTCTGGGCCGCTGTCATACGAAGTGGCCTTGGATGATGGTCGTGTGATCAGACGTCACATTGACCAACTGCGCTGGAGGCTTTCCAGCCACCCTTCCGCTCCTGGCTCTGCTCTGGGGGGGAAGAGGACCACACTTACGATTGTGGACCATAGTCTCTCCGCAAAGGTGGACTTTCAAATGTTCCTGCACATGTTCCTGAAGGGAGTTTTGCCATGGAGGCGGCTCCTGACTCTGGCACAGGCACCGGGTCTATGGGACATTGCTGTCAATCGGTTACTCAGGCCACTCCAGCTGCTGGTCTTGGGCTCGAAGGACAGTGTTCCCAAGAGGGGTCCATTGTGGATTTGGGGAACTCCACCCCACCACTGGACTTGGGGAACTCCACCCCACCAAGGAACTCTGGTTTGGGTTTAGCGGATCCAGCCAGTCAGCAGTTTGGAGGGTTGCCTGGGTCTCGGGGGCATCAAAGTCCTGGTTTGCTTAGCCCAACAGGCGAGATGGCACGCCAGGCACAAACGCTGGCTCCAAGAAGGTTAGAGCAGGCCAAGGGTCCACCCAAATACTTAAAGGACTATGTGAGGTTCCTGTGATGTATTGGGGAGGCTTAATAGTTCTTTAGAACCCAGGACACACTCATAGAAGAGTGTTCTATTGATAGCCTGCAACACTATGAGGTATTCTTGTAAATACAAGAAATGGAATGAAGGGGTCTGCCAGTGTGCAGGCATAACTGTGTTAGAAATAATATCAGGATAATGACACACATGTATATGTAGGTTGCTCTAAAACTGTAAGTATTCACTTTTATCCAAGAGGGGAGGGGTGTTATGTCCTGGGACTGCTGAATGACTCAGCAGGCTCAGGAGGCTGCAGAAGGCCCGGGCAATCCATGTGGTTGCCCGGGACCAGACAGGCTGTCTCCAGCTTTGTGTGCATGCGCAAGGCGGGAGACTAGCCTTGCATTGATTGGCTGATGCTGTCCCTTGCAAGGGAGTATAAAAGGCCCTGGCGCCATTTTGTGTTCTGTTCTGTTCGTGATCTCAATAAAGAGTTGTGTTTGTTACTCCTGCCTCGTCTCAATGTCTTTTCAGCTGAAACAGAACACCTTAGAGATGGGAAGGCCTGGAAAAAACTGGAAACATGAAAAAAACAGGGTTTCCCCCATTTTTTCCATCCATCATCTATATTTTCTGGGCTAAGGCTGATTCCTGATTCCAGGTCTCCCTTTAGCCCATTAGTTGAGACTTTAGGATCTGTCTTAGTAAGTCAGAAGGCCCCATTTTTTAAACCTAACTCTAGCTTTCTTTTTCTGCCAACCAGGTTTCCATACCCATGTCTTTAAGTTATCAAATAGGTCTCCTTTCATTCTGATACATGTTACTTGAATCAAAGGAGACCATCTAGTCATCAATTTTTCAAAAGAACTGGTCCATTTATAATCATTAAGTTGTTGCCCTGGTAGTTCAAGTCTCGGTGTTTGTTCTAGTGTCTTTATCTTCAATTCGGTATGGTCTTCGTCTTCCTCAGGTTTCTTCTGGTTTAGATAAAAGGTCATGTCCAATTTTATAGTTATTGATTGATTATCTAGGTTTTCAATGTGCTGTCCTCATTGATCTTTAGCATCTTCTATTTTGGTGTTACTTTGTTCCACTTCTGTTATTTTTTGAGTTGTAGGTTCTTTGGTTGCAATCAGGATTTGATTGTTAGAATTTTCAATATATTGTTGTTGTTCCTTGATGTCCTCTGTCTTAGTATTGATTTCTCCCACTTCTGTTGTTTTCTGGGTTGTAAATTCTTTGGTTGGAATCTGGGTTTCAGTTTGTAAGTTCAAGCTGGCACCTTTGTCTTTCAGCCTGGATTTAATTATCTCAGTAGCTTCAACAATTTTTTCAAGTATAAGCTTATAGTCAAGGAAAGTTTGTTGCTGGTCCCCCTCCATTTCTGAAATATTTATAGGTAGTCCTTTAGTGGAGGCTAATTTTTTAAGCAAGAGTCAGTGAATGTTCACCTTCACAGTTCTTAAGAGCCAGTTTCAGCTCCCAGCTGCAGCTTTTTATCTTTAGATAGTATCAAGGCGAGATCTAGGTTGTAAACAAGTCTCTTTACCAGGGATATTCACTTTCTATACCAGGCTTCACCACAAGATGTCCCTGGTGGCCTTTAAAATCCTTTTCAAGCAGGCTAGACTTTTATCCAGTTTAGGTTCTTTTCGTTTCCCCCCCCAAATAGTTAAGATAGGCAGTTCCCAGGAACTTTTTGGGTCACCAGAACCAAAAAGCATGTAAGTCCAATTACTTAGATATATTTTTCAGGGCTTTATCTTCCCCTATGTAGGCAGCCTCCACCATTTTAGAGGGTGGGAAAAAGACGTTCCCTTCCCTCTCTCCTCACAGGGGGAAGCAATTTCAGAGAGCTTTTGCAGGAAAAAAATCTTGGGGTAAAAAGAAGGTAGGGTCTCACCCAGTTCCTCCGTGGTGCTTTCAAGTGCTTAGTTGTAAGTTTGGCCTCGGCTGGAAACGGCATTAATGATGGGCCATGTGGGTGGCCGATCTCTTCTCCGTCAGTCCGAAGAACTGCTCCGGATCAAACGGAAGGGCTGCTGCCCTTCCGCGATCAGTTGGAGGTCCTCTTACCTGCTCGTTGCCCCTCCAAGGCGACTTTCTACCCCTTTCAGGGCCCCCCGGTGAGAGAAAATCGGATGGCGGAGGGAGCGATCGCTCCGCACGTCCACCAGCGCCGCAATACGGAACCGTATTGGGATTTTTCTTAGGCTCTCTCTGAGTTTATTAAAATCAGCTCTTTTAAAGTTTAAGACACTGGTTAGATTATGTTCTATTGCTTGTGTTTGTTACTTTTTTCTTCTTCTTCTTCTGCCATATCCGTTATCGGACATTGGCGATCATGTTGGCGATCCTGTTTTTATCAGCAGTCGCACGAAAAAGTGCTGCTGAGTTTTGTCCAAACCAGTCCCTTAGATTTTGAAGCCATGATGTTCTTCTTCTGCCTGAACATCGTTTGCCTTCAATCTTTCCTTGGAGGATTAAATGGAGTATGCCATATTTTTCTGGGTGTCGCATCACATGTCCGAAATATTCTAACTTTCGTTTTTTAATTGTTTTGATGATTTCCCTTGGCTTTCCCAGGCGGCTTATCACCTCCTCATTTCTGATTTTGTCAACCCAGCTTATATGTAACAGCCACCTGTAAATCCACATTTCAAATGCTTCTAGTCTCTTCAGGTGGCCTTCTGTCAGAGACCAACTCTCTACTCCATAGAGCAGGATAGAAAGAATATAGCATCTGACAAGCCTGATTTTCAGTCTTAGGCTTACGTCATGACTGCAGAAGACCTTTTTCATTTTGAAGAATGCTGTTCGAGCTTTCTCTATCCTTGTCTTTACTTCAGCGGTCATGTCCCAGCTTTCATGTAAATTAGAACCGAGGTGCGTGATCCTTTCAACTTTTTCTAGTGGTGTTCCTTCTGAATTTACTGGTGGTAAGTTAACGGGTTGTTTGCTGACGACCATGATCTTGGTTTTTGAGGTGCTAAGCTTCAAGCCGTATTTTCCAGATGTTTCTGTGACTGTTGATGAGGAGCTGAAGGTCTTCATGCTTACTGGCAAGCAGAACTGTATCGTCAGCATATCTTAAGTTGTTGATCCAAACACCATTTACTTTGATGCCAGCATCGATGTTCTCCAGTGCCTCGTTGAAGATTGACTGAGTAGATATTGAACAGCAGTGGAGACAAAATACATCCCTGTCTGACCCCTCTTCTTATTTCTGCATCAGCTGAGTATTTTTGGCCTAGTCTCACATTTGTTACCTGATGCCAATACAGATTCTTTATTATTTGGATGTCTTTGTCATCTAGTCTTACTTTGACAACAATCCAAAACTAATAACATTGAAATTTATTTATTAATTTACTATGACATGTTTTGGATATTCCTCACCTAGGATACATTTGCTGTAAAAGATTAAATTTCTCCTATATGTACTGAAAAAACCCCAAAATAAATTATTTCTATAGTTTTGGGGTTATTCCCTATTGTAACAGCTGACAATAGCAGTAAGTGCTTGAATAAATTTTGTAAAATGATGCTTTCCAATTACTTATTGCTCTTCCTACTGTACGTTTGGACCAGAGTTGATCATTTCTATTTTTTGATGGAAAATAAAATATAAATAAATAATATTTCATAAAAATATTTTTATAAGACATATTTTACTCAATTTTTGAATTTCACTATTAAAAACTTTAATAGTCATAATCGTTGTTTTCCAGATCCTTTTATAATGGATCTTTGCAGACCATGCTAAAAACAAGTGGTATCAATTTAAACTCTCTTCTTAACAGATATTCACAGAAAAACATAGGGAGTGATTCCTCTTTTATCAGTGCAGCAGTCTCAAAAAACAATGTGAGGCCTGAAATCTTATATTATGCAATAAAACACAAATAGAGGGCCTTTGCTTTAAAATTATTATTAAAAAAGGTCATGTGCTTATAGTACTTGGTAGTTAGTTAACAAATTACAGTAAATCTATATTGATCAAATGCTAGATGCTAACACTAACTTACCTAAGATGTCAAGAAAGATAAGCTTTCAATGAATAAAACTAGCACTGTTGACTTCCCGAAGAGGTGCAGATGTCATATCTGTGACCAAAAACAATGAAACACATGACATAATAATGGAACTGCTGAAACCATGCAATTTATGACACTGCTCATTGTAGACAGGCTGCATATATAGTATGAATATGCTATAAATATTTTAGAAATGATTTTTCAAGTAAGAATATTGCATTGATATTGCATTAAATGTACAGTATGTTGATGGCACAATATATTTTACAGTATAAAAACTGGGGGCGCCATAGGTTCCCTCATGGTGTTCTTGTTGGTCTTTCAATTTTATACGGTAGGGTATTAATGAATTTAATTATTTCTTTACAACTGAGCTAATGGCTGAAAAAAGACAATTCTTGATAAAAGGAGAAATAGTATAATTTGGATACTACAGCAGGTACTTCCTGTGTATCAATTTCCCTAGAGTAATTTTACCCCCAAACTTTGAAGTGCTATGATCTTTCTTCTGAGGTTAATAATGTTTTGAATGAAGCTAAGAAGACTGCTGGGGTTTAGGGATAATGTGATTTCATTTGTGTCATTACTACATAATAATTTCTCCATAAATAGAAAAATTATCCATATGGCTCTAGGTATATCATTAGATACATGTAACTTCCATATTTATGTTAAACATTTTACACCACAAATCTGTGCTAAATATAAGGTTTATTGTTAGGTAATTGTAAATATGTCAAGGTGCTGAATAATTTGGGTTTGTTTTTTTTACAAATGAACCAATTATAATATAATTGTTTAAATTGTATGTATGTATGTATGTATGTATGTATAATATGTTACAAATTACATCCATTGGAAATTGAGAAGAAAAGCTCGGCTATTCACTTTTGAACAGGCTCTGAATCATGGGGTATTCCTTTCAGATTATGAATTCATTACAAACATAAAAAGATATTATTATTTTAAAATGTTAATAGGTATCTAATTTCTAACTTTCCACTTTGCAAATAGTGGGAGAATTGCAAATAGAAAAGTTAATAAATAAATGAAGCGAAGTGCAATCACAAAATAATCTTTTCCATCAACAATGTATATGTAGATCAACTTGTGAATTCTTTCCCTTTCTGGTAGAACAGATAAATAATAGAATCATAAAACTTCAAGGGACCTTGGAGATCTTCTAGTCTAATCCTCTTTCCAAGGCAGGAATCTTTATACCATCCTGGATAATTGGGTATTCAATCTTTTTTAAAAAAACCTCCAGTGATGGAGCACCCACAACTCTGAGAGGCAAGCTGTTTGATTGGTATAAAGACATAAAACCAAATAATTTAATCCTCTTCCCATGGTGTACTCCACCCAATGGCTTGGTCATTACATCTGCCAGATTGTCATCTGAAGAACAATGAAGCAAGCAAATTAGTTTACTTTTGATGGCTTCTTTGACATTACAATCCATATGCTTGCTTCTACTTTTCACTCTGTTACCTGTTGCCATTTTAATGCAAGCAGCATTATCTTCAAATACTGTTACAGCTTCTTTAACTTCTATACTTAAATCTTTTAACAGTTGTACATACCAGGTTACCTCTGAACAAAGTTCAGACAGAGCAATAAATTCTGCTTCTGCAGTAGAAATAGCTACAGTTGTTTGTTTTCTGGACTTCCATCCAATCAAAGTCCCTCCAAATTGGACTTTCTGGTTTGCACAACATTGGCATAATCACTGTCAACATAACATTTTAACTTTAATTCTTCAGAGACCTGTATTTGAAGACCCAAATTCACAGTTCCCTTCAAATACCTGAGAATTTTCTTCACACCCATCCAATGCAACTGCGTTGGTGCGGTAGTAAAGCGACTTAAGATGCTTACTGCACAAGCTATGTCTGGTCTGCACCACTGTGACAGATATAACAGGCTGACTGATATATCTCTTGATCACAGGCTTCACTTTTGTCTTCGCCGAAAGTGTTGTGAAAATCTATGCTCATAGGTGTTGGAGCAGAATTACAATCCTTCATGTTGTATCTCTCCAACAGTTGTTCAATTTCCTGTCTTTGACTGAAAACGTAGCCACCTTTCTCAGTTTTTTGTATCTCTACACCAAGATAGTTTTGTATTTCACCCAGACTTTTCAAATCAAACTTTTTCTCCAATTGATTAGCAAATTCCTTCACCTGTGCCAAATCCTTTGCAATGAAGCAAAGATCATCCACAAATGCTAATAATTGGCAATCCCCACTGTGGAACCTTGCAGTATATATGTAACCATCAGCCTTACAACTCTTGAACCCAAGACCCTTCAATGCCACATCTAAACAGATGTTCCAGTTTCTGGCTGATTGCTTCAGCCCATAAATGGCCTTGTTCAGTTTATACACAGTGCCAGGCTTTTTACTTTCATACCCTGGTGCTTGAACCATGTAAATTTCTTCCTCCAACTCTGCATTGAGGAATGCTGTGGTTATATCAAAGTGCCAAATTTTATGCCCACGTGCCATTGCCAATGCTAGTGCCAACCTTATAGTTTCACTTTTTACCATTGGTGTAAATACCTCATCATAGTGCACATTTTTCTTCTGCGAAAACCCTTGTGCCACTAATCTTGCTTTATATTGGACTTCATTGTTGGGTAACACTTTCTTTTTGTATACCCATTTACATTCTACAGCTTTGTTACCTTGTGGGAAAGTCATAGAGGTGAACACTTTACGTTCATCCATGGATTTCATTTCTTTGTCCATTGGCCTCTTTCCACTTCACTTGCTCCACTTTGGGTAGTGCCAATACTTCCTTATAATTTCTTGGCTCATACCACACATTACATACCCTTACTTTCCCTGTCAGGTGGAATCCCCTTGTTCCATTGCTCTGACCTGCATGGCATTGACTGCTCTTGACTGTCAATCTTTTCCTGCTTCATGTCAGAGTCACCATCTTCTTCTGACTCCTTTTCTTGTCCTTTTTCAGCTTCTCCTCCCTGAACGCTGACACCATCACTAAGTGAGTCACTGTCACTAAGTGGATCATCCCCAGAATTGGCATCAATTCTGCCCCAATTCTGCTCTGCAAAGCTAGCAGATCTAGAAATTACTATCCTTCTGCTCCCATCACTAAAGTGATAGCTCTTTGAGCCAGGCTCATAGCCCATAAACCTGATCTTTCTAGCCTTTTGTTGCCCTTTTCTCCTAATTGCCTTTGGAATATGCACCCATGCATTGCTTCTAAACACCCTTAAATGTGCCAGAATGACTTTCTCCCATATAGCACAGCATATGGAGTATCATTTATAGAGGAACTCCACAGCCTATTGACCAAATAATTAGCAGTCAACATGGCTTCACCCCAATACAACCTGCTCAGATCAGAATCCTCCAGCAGTGAGTCTTTCATGGTCTGCAAGACTCCATTCCATCTTTCAGCCATGCCATTCTCAGCTGCTGTGTATGGATTTGTGCATCTATGTCTTATTCCTAGCTGCCCCAACCACTGTTGAAAAATTGCTGACATGAATTCTGAACCCTGTCAGTTTGCAGCTGGCATACCTGTTGCCTAAATCTTCTTTCTGCGAAGCTCACCCATTGCTTGAACTTCTGCAGTACCTCTGTTTTGCTTTTCAGCAAGTAACAGAACCCAAATCTGCTGAAATCATCTACAATGACCAGTGCATACCTTGCTCCTCCCAAGCTGGCTTGCATTGGGCCAACCAAATCTGCATGTAACCAGCTCTAGAACCCTTGTTGTTTGCCTTGTGTTCTTCTTGCTTACTGGGAATAGCTTAGATTTTTATGATTTACATACTGCACAGTCTAAGTATGTCTTACACCCTTTTAAAGTTAATCCCTCTGCAAACTCTGGCATCCTATGCAACACCTGAAGCTGGCATGGCCAAGCTTTCTGTGCAAGAGATGAATGCATGAATCATGCTGTGCCAGATTACCAAATGTTTGGGCACATTGAATCTTTTGTGCCTGCAACACATAAAGATTATCCTGTTTTATGCCCTGTGCTCATACATTCCCATTTCTTTTTATGAGACATTTCCCATTTAAAAATGTGGTCTCAAACCTTTGTTTGTCAAGACTGGAGACACTCAGTAAATTATGCTCCATTTCAGGTACACATAATACATTATTTATTTATTTTTAATTTTTTTTTTAATTAAATGTACATTTAAAAACAAAAGTGGACATGATTCAACCTCCCTGAGTATAACACTGCTATTACAGAAAGAAAAACAGAAACTTAAAATACCTTCTATAACAGGACAGAGTATAACAAGCTGTACATATAACTTCTGTAAAAAACTTCTGTATTTACATATCTTTCCGTTGTGTCCTGATATAGATGCTAATAGGAAATCCTTGCATTATCAACTAATCAATCGATAATCATCTCAGCGATCGTCCTTATCTCTAACCAATCGTACAAATTTTTCCAAATTTCATAATACTCTGTTTCAGTTTTATTTTTGATCTCTAGAGTTAACCTGTCCATTTCAGCGCAGGACAAAATTTTATTTATTATTTCTTCTTCAGTGGGAGCTTCCTTTCTTTTCCATTTTTGGGCATATGCCAATCTTGCTGCAGTTAAAATATGCAATAGTAAGTAGAAAGATGCTTTGCTAAATTTATCATTAATAATCCCTAATAAGAAGATTTCTGGTTTTAAATCAATTTTTTGTAGTAGTATTTCTTCCAGCCAATTTTTTATCTGGTGCCAAATATTTTTCGCTTTTGAACATTCCCACCACATGCGATAATAAGTCCCTGGAAACCTTCTACATTTCCAGCATGTCAGTGAGATTTTTTTATCTATTTTTGCTTGCCTTGTAGGGGGAAGGTGCCATCTATAAAACATCTTGTATAGATTTTCTTTATAAGAGGTGGCTAGCGTTAACCTCCTATTTCTGTCCCATAATGATTGCCAATTATCTAAGTCAATACTATAACCAAAATATTTGCTCCAGATTAACATTGTTTCTTTTACCTGTTCTTCTAACAAATCTTGTTCTAATAAATATTGATATATCTTTTTTATCATTTGATCTTCTGTTCCTAGAAGGATTTTATCTAATTGGGTATACTCTAATTTTATCCCTGGTTCTTTTTTGTCTTTTCTGTATCACGACTGTGTTTGTAAGTATGCCCACCATTCCAACTCTATACCATCTTCTAATAGTCTTTTCCTTGTTTTCAGGTCTCCATTCTCGTCTAAGATATCTTTATATGTGATTACTCTTCCTAAATTTATGAATTTGGGGTGCATAAATATCTCTAATATGGATAGCCAATTGGGGCTCTCTATATAATTAATTTTTTTAATTTTTATCCACACGTCTAATAGTGCCTGTCTAATATGATGGTTCTGGAAATACTGGTGAGCCTTATATTTCCCGTCCCACATTATGGCATGCCACCCTATTTGCATATCATGGCCTTCTAATGCCAGTAGTCTTCTGTTCCTTAAGTGTATCCAATCCTTTATCCATACCAATATTGCTGCTTGATAATATTTTTCCCAATCTGGGAGGCCGAGCCCTCCTCTTTCCTTTGCATCCTGTAATAATTTTAATTTAATTCTCGGTTTTCTACCTTGCCAAATAAATTTGGATGTAACTCTGTTTAAATTTTCAAAAAAAGCCTTACCTAATTTAATTGGTACACATTGGAATAAAAAAGAATATTCATTTTGATTGTCGCTATTCTCCCCATAAAGGAGAGCTGCAAGTTTTTCCATCTGTCTAAGTCTACTGTAATTTGGTCTATTAATTTGTCATAATTTTCTCTTTTGAGTGTAATACATCTTGCCGACAGTTGGATCCCCAAGTACCTTACTCTTTTAGATGTCTGGATATTGATTTTGTCTACTAGCTCAGTTTCTTATAAATTGGACATGTTTTTAACTAACATTTTAGTTTTTTCTTTATTAATCTTCAACCCCGCGACATCTCCATAATTTTCCAACTCCTGTAATAATCTTGTTCCAGATTCTAAGGGGTCTTCCAAAATGAAAACTAAATCTTCTGCATAAGCCTGTAATTTAAATGTCTCTTTTCTAATTTCTAATCCTTTGATCAGCTTGTCTTTTTGAATTATTCTTGTGAGTACTTCTAAAGAAAGAATAAATAATAGAGGGGATAGTGGGCAACCTTGTCTTGTGCCTTTTTGTATTTGGACGCTATTTGTTAGTTCTCCATTTATAATTACTTTTGCTTCTTGTTTGGAATAGATTGTTTTAAACATGTTTATAATTTCCCCCCCAAAATCCATCTGTTTAAGTTGAGTCAACATAAAATTCCATTTGACATTATCAAACGCTTTCTGAGCGTCCACAAAAATCAATGCCATTTGTTTTTCGCTATGTAATTCATAATATTCTAAGATGTCTAGTATAATCCTAACATTATGTCTAATTTGTCTTTTAGGCAAAAAGCCATTTTGGTCGGTGTGAATGAATTCAACTAAATATTTTTTAAATCTTTCTGCCATTATAGTCATGAAAATCTTATAATCCGTGTTCAGTAAAGAAATGGGCCTATAGTTTTTAATGCAGGTCAAGTCAGAGTTTTCTTTAGGAATTAGTGAGATGATTGCTTCTTTCCATGAGTTTGGGATTTTTGCTATGTTTAGTACATCGTTAAATATGCCCAGTAAGGTTGGGGCCAAAAGTTCTTGGAGGTTCTTATATATTTCGGAGGTAATCCGTCAGGGCCAGGTGTTTTATTACTTTTTTGCTTTTTAATTGCTTCTATAATTTCCTGGACTGTTATATCTTTATTTAATATATTTTGAAATTCTTCCGGGACCTTCGGTAAGTCCGCTTTCATAAGATATTGTGATATTCTTTCCTCAGTAACCTTTCCATCCTCTTTATAAAGGTTTTTATAGAAGTCATATATCACCCGTTTTTTTTTCTTCATTTTGATATACCATCTCCCCTGCTTGATTACATAATTTACTAATCCATCTTTTATCTTTTTGTTTTTTCAATCTATAGGCCAACCATCTCCCGGGTTTATTTGCCTGTTCAAAAAAATTTTGTCTAATACTTTTTAATTTTTTTGCCATTTCTCCCTTTTCTATAATATTCAATTTGTGCTTATTTAAATCTAGCTGTTGTTTTAGGTCTCTACATTGTGGGTTTTTTTGTAATTCTAATTCTAATTTTTTGTTTTCTTCTTCTAAGCTTTTCCGATGTTGCCTTTTCTTTTTATATTCATTGGCCATGTACGCAATTGCAGTTCCTCTCATAACAGCCTTGGCCGTGTCCCATAAATTTTGAGTGCTAGTCTCCTCTTTCTTATTTGTCTGGAAGAATATCCGCATTTGTTCCTCCATCTTATGCTTAAATTCTATTTGGTTTAAGATTGCCTTTTTTAGAGTCCACCTCCTTGTTGTTGTCTTCTGTTCTTTCCATTTAATTATAATAGGATTATGGTCTGCCCAAGTATTAATGTCTATTACTACATCATCAATATCTGCATTTAGTTCTTTCGTTGTCCAGACCATATCAATTCTGGACCATGATTGATGCCGCCCTGAATAGTATGTAAATTGCTTTTCATTCAGATTTCTCTCCCTCCAACTATCCTGAATATTTAATTCTTCCACCATTTTAAAAAAAGTACCAGGTAGTATTCTCCTGCTTCGTTTCCTTACTTCCCCACTCTTATAATCTAATTCTCTGTCTATAATTGCATTAAAATCACCAATTATACAAATGTTCTCATATTCCATATCAGCAATAACCTTATGCAATTTCTTATAGAATTGTCTTTGTTTTTCATTGGGAGCATAAATTCCTACCAGGGCGACCTTTCTTTTATTCAGGGAAATTTCAATAATCAGTATTCTATCTTCCTCATCTCGATAGATTTGTCTTGCTGGGATTTTTTCTTTAACATATATCACAATTCCTCCTTTCTTCTGCTGTGAAAGCGATACAAATTTGATTCCTAACTTAGAGTAGTTTAGTAGATCCTGATCTTGAGTCTTTATATGTGTTTCTTGTAGAATTGTTATGTCTAAGTTTTTCTTACTGAGCTTATTCAAAATTATATTTCTCTTAGCCGGGGAGTTTAGTCCATTTACATTTAATGATAATACTGTTAATATTTCTACATTACTGCCTCTGTTTTGATCTTGTCACTCTTGTCGGTCTGTCTTCCTTGGGTTCTTTGTGTCTGCTTCCATCATCATTGTCATAGTTCATTCTCATTTTTTCTCTTCTGTCCATTTCCCGTTCTTTGCCTTGTGGTTCTCGTGTCTTTCTATTATATCTCTCTGTATTGTTCTCTTCTCTTAATTCTCTTTCTTCTAGTTCATCTTCATTTCCTAGGTGCTGCTGTAAAAACTCTTCTGCTTTATCAATCGAATCTAGCTTATATCTTTTTTCTTGCCAGGTCACCAGAATCCCTTCGGGCATCAGCCACCTAAAATTGATGTTTCGTCTTATTTTAATTTTGATGTAATATGTTGATAGGGCCTTCTCAGGTCTCTTACCCTCCTGGGGACTTGTTTAAGGACAGTTAGTTGTTTACCTCTGTATTCTATTGGGTCGTCTCTTGTTCTGTGCAAAATCTCATCCCTAATTGACTTCTTCACAAATCTAATATGTACTTCCTTGGGTAGGTTATTTCTTCTTGCGTAGTTTGTGTGGATTCTGTACATTTCATCCATCTCATTTGCCATCTCTTCTTTCCCTGTCCCTAGGGCCCTTGCTAACAAGTCCGTCATCATTTCTGGGAGGTCCTCCCCCTTCTCTTCTTTCACGTTTTGAAAGCATATATAATGGTCTGCTTTCTCAGTTTCAAGCAGAATGATGGTTTTTTTCTAATTCTTTGTTTGCTTGCGAGAGTTTTTCATTCATTTCGTCTACTCTTCTTTCCTCCTTATTCATTCTGTCTTCCATTTCTAATACTTTCTGTTCATTTTTCAATATTTGTTGTTGGAAACATTCAATTTTTCCGTCCATTGCTCCCATCTTCTCTTTAAGTTCTCCAGTATCATTCCTTATTTCACCTATTTCTTTTTTTAAATCCTCATGATTTCTCAGCATAACCTCTTGCATGGATTGTAGCATTGCTTGTAAGTCTTTAAGTGAGCCTGCTCTCTCCCGTGGCATCATCTCTTCAATAGATCTTTGCCCTGCTGGGCTTAATTCCGCCAATGAAGCTTGGGTTATCTGCCTTCTTCCAGTCCCAACTCTTGTTAGATTTGGGATGCTTGTCATCTTTCTAAATGATGTCAACCAACCCTCCCACTTATACACAGTCTTTATCTTTCCCTCCACCACACCTGGAGAATTTATTATTCTTCCAAGGTTATAGTCACTGGCGTCTTATATCTTAACAATGATATATTTTGTTACTAACAGAATATGAAACACTAACACTAACACTTCTAATACACTAACACTTCTAATACACAATAGTCAATCTTAATCGATTTCAAGTGTTTATATTCCACTACAGTCCTATTTTATCTATATAATAACATGTAACAATAATGTAACCATTAAATTACCTCACTATTGTAACCAGTATTCAATTCATTAACAATAAAGACCAGGTTTTACAGTCAAACCCTTGACAGTTATAGATATTATTGTATTCAACAGAGACAAATAAATCAGTTTTCTCTCCCTTCTTAGGCATTCAACCTTTCGTTCCTAGTTAGCCTCCTCCCATTCAATCATACAATAGGTTATATTCAAGCTCTCAAAACAATTAGAATTTATCCCTTTTGTTTTAGGAACTTTTTAAAGCAATTAATTCACTTCTTATGTTATGAGTATCACTCTTCCCACCTTTAATGCTAATTAGTCATCAGTTCTTATTTAAGATGTCCGCTCTCTCTACTCAGTCCATACTGTCACTCTTCAAGTTTATTTTGTTTTTTGTAACTTCTTCTTGGCTTTGCTGAAAGAGCCAGAAAGAGAAACCACCCTTAATCACCAGTCCTTGCAGCCTGTGAGTCTGTTACTTTAAGGTCAGATCTCTTTTCCCCCCTGCCTCCTTTTCGCTGCTATCTGACAGGGGAGGTGATTTCCCCCTTTCGCTCTGGGGCTTCTCCTCTTTTCTTCTCTTCTTCAAAATTCTCCGGAATGATTTCACAATCTGGAACACTTACAAGAGTTCGCTGAGTGTTCACTCTGCCAGGTTAGTTGAATCGCTGTCCCGCTGTTCCACCGCTATTTCTGACAGCAGTCATTTCTTCACGGCCGCTATAATGGGCCGTCTCCTTCACCCGGCTTTCTACTAGGCTTTCCTGCTTTCTGTGTCTCGGACCGCCATCCTGAGCCGCTCAGCTGGGCACCTCCGCTTCTGATCTCCCTCCGAGAGATCTAGGGCTTTTAAAAAACCCACCGGGAACAGAGAAATAGCTGTGAAGTCGGCACACTCATTCGGAGTGGTGTCTCAGCACAGCCATTCCATTTGACCGCTGGCTCCGCCTCCACATAATACATTATTAAACCTTTTCTCCAGACATGGAATCAGCACACTGCCTTTCCCCATGACTTTTGCCTTCTGGCCATTTGCTAAGGCCACTGCATCTCCTCCAGTTGAATCCAATCTGGAAAACAACGTAGAATTATTAACAATTGTTTGACTAGCCCCACTGTCTATTAATCATTTGTCTCTGCTATTACAATAGCTAACTTTTGCAACAGCAGCATGTCCATTTTCTGTTGTTCTTCCTTGTAAACAGTTTTTCTTTAAATGAGTTTCAGCCCCACACAGGAAGCATTTCTTTTTCTCCTGTTCTTTCCTCTTGGTGATTCTCTGCTGAGATGTAATCTGATCTCTGCAGACTGGCAGTCTGCTGCTCTGCTCTCTTTGCTCCTTGGATCCCCACCTCAGGAATTTCTCCTCATGGCTTGTTCTAAAATGGCGTTTCTGTTCCTCAGAAATCAAACAGGCTTTAAATGCTTCCATACTTAATTTCTGGTCTGGTCTGCATTCAAAAACAGCTGAAACGATGGCCCACATTTCATCAAGACTATTTAGTACCAACAGCACCTTCTGAGATTCAGGAATCTGCATTCCTCGCTGTTCTAATTCAACAAACAGTTTCTGCATGTGGAACAAATCTTCTCTGCTCTCATGTGGCAGCAGCCAGGCTCTGTACAATTGCCTTGATAATTGCACTATATTGCATGCTGAAGCACTCACATGCATGTTTTTCAACTTCAACCAAACTTCTTTTGCAGTTTTTAAGTCAGCTACGTTTAAGAATTGTTCATTTTCCACACTTAAGATGATGTAAGCCAGTGCCTTATCATGCCTCTGTTGATCTGCAGCTGCTAATGGCCCCTGAGGTGGATTAATCACAATATCCCAGAACTCCTTAGCCTTCAGGAAGCATTCCATTTTTGCAGCCCAAATAAGATAATTCTTTTGTCCCAATCAAGGCAGAGAGCTCTCTTTTAAATCAGCCATCCTGCAAGCCTTCAGCTGAGTCTCTGCCTTTTTCTTTCTTATTTAACTCAGACAGTCCTTCAGCTTAATTACAGCTCTGTGTTGAGCCTCAATCTTTTTCTTCAGTCTGGAATTTCCTGTACTGTGTGCAAGAGCTGGCTGGGATCTGGGCCCATAATCTGTTAAAGAGTTTTACAGCTTTCCAGTGCAAAAATAAGCCCCCCAAAATAAGCACACATTCAAAATGAGCAGGAGGCATAGTTCAGAAAAATTTTATCTATAAAATATATATAAACATGATACATACAGTTTCATTCAGCTATGGGGAACATCAACAACTCTTAATTTGGTGATCAGGACACAGGGAAGACTAAGACACACCCAGACCTAGGCTGGATCACATGCCTCATACAACCAATCCTGTGTCTCAATTAAATAACAGTTCCCATTGGCCGGTTCGTTGCTGTGGCTTATCCAGTTCATAAATTCTTGCACACTGACATGTCTCCAAGAGAATCCCTCTCTCATTTGCACCCTTTTCAAGACTGCTGGGCTTGCGCATAGCTGAGTTGGTTTGCTCTCTCTCTAATTTTCTCAGCATTTCCTCAACAATGTGCTGGATCTTTGATTTGTTTTGCTGGAAGGCTGATTTAGGACCGTCTCTTCCTTCCCTTCTAATCTCGAAGAGAAACACTATACTGAACCATTAAAAAGTTATTCACACCTCTTTCTGCCCCCCCCCGTCTTTGATTGGGGTTTTTTTCTGGAGCAAAAGCAGAGCGATTCTTTCAGTTTCAGTGAAGGTTTCTCTCTGTGTTCTGATTTTCTTCCAGAGCAGAACAATAAACCCTCTTCCTGTGAAGGCTTTTCCATGCCTTTATTCTAATTTTTCCCTGGAGAAAAAGAAAGCCTCTTCTAGTGAAATTTTCCCTGTGTGTTTATTCTGATTTTCCTCTGGAGCAAAATCATCTGGTGGCAGGCCTTAAGTCAGAATCCCACACTTATTTTAGTCTGTGCATGGCCTGACCATTATTTCATTTACCACTTCTGTCTGTGACTCTTTTCTGAACTGCACACTTGTTTCAGTCACAGTTTTGGTAAGCCCACACATTAAACCTAGCCAAAATGAGTAAAAAACAAACTTCACTGGAGAGCTTTGAAAAGGGGGAAAGACCAAATGATGAGACAGCAGAAGATTCTAAGACTGCCAATAAAAAGAAATCTACATTTAAAAGAAAATACCAAGAGTCTTACTTAAATTACGGGTTCATTGCAACAGGTGATTCACATGCTCCAAACCCGCTTTGTATAATATGTGGTGGCGGGTTATCCAATGAAGCCCTGAAATCTTTGTTTGTTTGTTTATTTATTTATTTAGAAAATTTACAATAAATGTGATGTGCTTGAATCATCCTGAACCCTCCCCCCCTGGGCTGTGAGCAGATCTCTTTGTCAAAAATATTCACTTGCTGTACCAAGCTTCACCACAAGATGTCCCCGATAGCATTTAGAATCCTTTTCAGAACCTGGGCTAGGTTTTTATCCAATTTAAATTCTTTTTCATCTTTTTTACAAGTAGATAAAATAACAGGCCCCTGTGAAAGTAGGAACTTTTTGGTCCCCAAATATCAAGAAAATACAAATCCAGTTACTTAGTTGTTCTTTTCAGGGCTTTATTTCCCCTAAGTAGTCAGACGCCGCCATTTTAGAGGGTGGGAAAAAGATGGTTCCTTCCCTTTCTCCTCACAGGGGGAAGAAGTTTCAGGAAGCTTTTTGCAGGAAAGTACTTGGGATACAAAGAAGGTAAGATCTCATCCAATTCCTCCGTGGTGCTTTCGAAGTGCTTGATAGTAATTTTGGCCTCGGCTGATAGCGTCATTAGTGATGGGCCATGTTAATGGCCAATCTTTTCCCCGTCAGTTCGAAGAGCTGCCCAGGATCAAACGGGAGGCCTGCCACCCTTCCACGATCAGTCGGGGGTCCTCTTCACGCTTGTCACTCCTCCAGGGTGACTTTTGACCCTTTTCAGGGTCCCCCGGCGGGACAAAACCGGACAGCGGAGGGAGCAATTGCCCCGCATGTCCGCCAGCACCGCCATCACAAACCGGAAGCCCTGATGTCCATTTTCTTGACTTATTCAATATGGCTCACTCGCTGAAAGCCTTATATTTTCAAAAATCATGACGTCAGACATGAAACACTGGAGTAGAATAAACAAGAATAAATTTAGATGCTATAAAATGCACATGTTCGTATAATGTATTTCCCAGCTGCTGAGATAATACCTAGTCTAATAATCTAAATGATGTCTAGTCTAACAAAGAGAAGGACTAGGAGTGAAATGATAGCAGTCTTCCAACTTTTGAGAGGCTGTCACAAAGAAGAAGAGGGGAACAATCTATTCTCCAAAGTCTGAGGTAAGACAAGAAGTAATGGAAGAAACTTATCAAGGAAGATCCATCCTAGAATTAAGGAGAAATTTCTTGACAATGAGACCAATTAATCAGTGGAACAGCTTGCTTCCAGAAGTTGCAGATGCTCCAACACTGGAGGTTTTTAGGAACAGGTTGGACAGCAATTTGTCAGAATGGTATAGTCTCTCCTGCTTGGGTAAGGGGATAGACTAGAAGACATCCAAGATCCCTTCCAGTTATTCTGTATTTTGTAAATAATATTTTTTCCCTCTCCCAGGGAAACAGATATCAGATATATCAGTGTGTTGAATGGGAATAGTAACAGGAAGTCAAACAGAGTGTAGTTTTTAATCAGTTGTTGATTAAATGATTAAAAGGCGAAGGAAGAATGTATAGATCTTAAATCAGATAGTAATGGGGAAATGTGAATTGTTCATAATAATTTTAAGCAAGAGCAATTAATCAGTCTGAAATTCTTTACTCTGAAAATATCCAGGTATTCTTAACTTACCCTGAACTTCAAAGATTTGGGGATTGCATTTAATATAAATATGACAAGTGTAGTATTTTAAGAAGCTAAGGAGTATTTCTTTCCAAGTGCTACAGTGCTGGGATATATGTATTTGTGCAATTATGCAAATAATATCTACCTTTAAAATCATGTCAAAAGATCTGGCATTTGCTCCTATTATATTAAATACAGATAGGACTATATTATTTTTTCTTGCTCTCTTTTTTGTCCTTTTTCAAAGAGAACTGCCATTAACAACAAAATACCTTTAATTGTAACAAAAAGTTCCATGTTAACTCTGCCTTTGCATGCCATAAAAGTCAGACCAGTTTACAAATAAAATTCTTTGCAATGTGTAATGAGATTCATAAGTTTCCAATCTTAAACATTTATTAAGGGTAAGTTAATTTTGCAATATTACTGGATAATGAAAGGTATAATGGAATTTCATGTTTCATGGATCTTCTTCTGTTCTCTGAGCTACAGTGCTCTATCCACAAGACTTGATGGAATTACATTATCTATTAGAACAAATATATTTGAATAACCATGTGTGTGTGTGTGTGTGTGTGTGTGTATGTGTGTTTGTGTATATATATATACACAATATATATATATATATATGTTTTCTGAGGTTTTCACGGGTGTTTGTATGTAGGTCTTTGGTAATTCGGGTTTTCTCCCGCGTAAAATTGGAAGTGTCTTGGCGACGTTTCGACGAAGTCTCATTCGTCATCTTCAGGCTGGTGTCTCTTCGGCCTCGTGCTTCTAGGAGCAATGTGTGATCGCAGCTGTTTCTTCCTTTTAACTGCCAGTGGGGGTATGAACTGATTGGGTGGGAGCTTGGCTGTGTTCTGATTGGGTGGAGGTGTGTTCTGATTGGTTAGGGGCTTGGCTGTGCTCTGATTGGATGGGGGGTTGGCTGTGCTCTGATTGGATGGGGGTGTGTTCTGTTTGGGTGGGGGCTTTGTTGTGCTCGGATTAGTCTGAGTTGCAGGGGGATTTGAGATGGAGAGCTGCGTTGCTGTTGTTTGGCTTCGCATTCGTGGTCGTGCCATATCTTCAAGGTGGGTGTCAGTTTGCTTCATGTATGGATTGGAGGGGTTTAAAATGGCTAATGATGCAGCTGTGGTCTGGTTTCTGGTTTGTGGTCGTGCCTCATCATCGGTGTGGGTTTGGGTTTGCTTTTTGCGTGGATGTGTGGTGGTGACATCCTGTGTGGTTTTCGTGAGTGTGGGTCTAGTGTCATTCTTTGTGTTAGGGACTCGTTTGTCAATAAGGGTGGGTTTCCAAATGGCTGGTAGGCGGGAGGTATCATCTCGTTTATTCATGCTGTGTGGGCGTTTTTCTATCTCGATGGCTTCTCTGATTATTCTGTTGTTAAAGTGTTCAGTTTTGGCGATAGTTCTGGTATTTTTAAAGTCAATTTTATGTCCTGTGGCTTTAAGGTGTTGGACCAGGGAAGAAGTTGGTTCCTCTTTTCTGACTGAGTTCTTGTGTTCTTCAATGCGTGCACTTATTCTTCTGTTGGTTTGTCCGATGTATGTGGTGGGGCAGGCGGTGCATGGGATTTCATATACTCCTTGATTTTCTAACTCAATTTTGTCTTTGGGGTTTCTTAGGATGGTGGATATTTTTCGGTTTGTGCAGAATGCTGTCTTGATGTGTTTATGGAGGATCTTGCTGATTCTGTCTGTGGTGCCTTTTATGTATGGGAGGAGGGCTTTGCCATTTTCTTGTTCTCTGTCTTGGATTTTAGTGGGGGTTTCTTTTTGGATTAGGTTGGTGATCTTATTTCTTTGGAATCCGTTGGATGTTAGTACGTTAGTGAGAGTGTGTAGTTCGGTTTTTAGGTGTTGTTCGTCAGCTAAGCGTTTTGTTCTCGAGATGAGTGTCTTGGCTACGGAGTTGATCTGTGCTGGGTGGTGGTGTGAGAGTGCGTGCAGGTAGCGGTTTGTGTGTGTTTTCTTCTGGTAGATGGTGTGTCCTAGGGAGCCATTGGATTCCTTGTAGACTAAGACATCCAGGAAGGGAAGTTGGTTGTTAGCTTCTGTTTCCATGGTGAACTGTATTTTGGGGTGTAGGCTGTTGAGGTGTGTGAGGAAGTTGTCTAGTTTTTCTTTCCCATGTGGCCAGATTATGAAGGTGTCGTCTACGTATCTGAGCCAGAGTTTGGGTTTGTGATCAGATTTTTCTAGAGCTTGGGTTTCAAAGTGTTCCATGTAGAGGTTTCCAATGACAGGTGAGAGGGGTGATCCCATGGGTGCTCCTTCTATTTGTTTGTATTTTTGTCCATTGTAGATGAAGTATGTGTTGGATAGGCAATGGTTGGTCAGATCTAGGATGTGCTTGGGGGGGTTATATTTGTTTTGGATAGCTGTCAAGGCTTCTTTGATTGGCACTTGGGTGAAGAGGGAAATGACATCAAAGTTCACGAGTAGGTCGCTGGGCTGTAAGTTTTGTTTCTTTATGATCTCTATGAATTGGAATGAGTTTTTTATGTGTGAGGTGATGGAACCCCACTTAGACCCATAGTCAACTCCATAGGCTCACCTCTACAAAACCTAGCCAAATTTCTCGCCAAACAACTACAGCCCTATGCAGAATCCATCACCTCACACATAAAAAACTCATTCCAATTCATAGAGATCATGGGAAAGAAAAACTAGACAACTTCCTCACACACCTCAACAGCCTACACCCCAAAATACAGTTCACCATGGAAACAGAAGCTAACAACCAACTTCCCTTCCTGGATGTCTTAGTCTACAAGAAATCCAATGGCTCCCTAGGACACACCATCTACCAGAAGAAAACACACACAAACCGCTATCTGCACACACTCTCACACCACCACCCAGCACAGATCAACTCCATAGCCAAGACACTCATCTCGAGAACAAAACACTTAGCTGACGAACAACACCTAAAAACCGAACTACACACTCTCACTAACGTACTAACATCCAACGGATTCCAAAGAAATAAGATTACCAACCTAATCCAAAAAGAAACCCCCACTAAAATCCAAGACAGAGAACAAGAAAATGGCAAAGCCCTCCTCCCATACATAAAAGGCACCACAGACAGAATCAGCAAGATCCTCCATAAACACATCAAGACAGCATTCTGCACAAACCGAAAAATATCCACCATCCTAAGAAACCCCAAAGACAAAATTGAGTTAGAAAATCAAGCAGTATATGAAATCCCATGCACCGCCTGCCCCACCACATACATCGGACAAACCAACAGAAGAATAAGTGCACGCATTGAAGAACACAAGAACTCAGTCAGAAAAGAGGAACCAACTTCTTCCCTGGTCCAACACCTTAAAGCCACAGGACATAAAATTGACTTTAAAAATACCAGAACTATCGCCAAAACTGAACACTTTAACAACAGAATAATCAGAGAAGCCATCGAGATAGAAAAACGCCCACACAGCATGAATAAACGAGATGATACCTCCCACCTACCAGCCATTTGGAAACCCACCCTTATTGACAAACGAGTCCCTAACACAAAGAATGACACTAGACCCACACTCACGAAAACCACACAGGATGTCACCACCACACATCCACGCAAAAAGCAAACCCAAACCCACACCGATGATGAGGCACGACCACAAACCAGAAACCAGACCACAGCTGCATCATTAGCCATTTTAAACCCCTCCAATCCATACATGAAGCAAACTGACACCCACCTTGATGATATGGCATGACCACGAACGCGAAGCCAAACAACAGCAACGCAGCTCTCCATCTCAAATCCCCCTGCAACTCAGACTAATCCGAGCACAACAAAGCCCCCACCCAAACAGAACACACACCCATCCAATCAGAGCACAGCCAACCCCCCATCCAATCAGAGCACAGCCAAGCCCCTAACCAATCAGAACACACCTCCACCCAATCAGAACACAGCCAAGCTCCCACCCAATCAGTTCATACCCCCACTGGCAGTTAAAAGGAAGAAACAGCTGCGATCACACATTGCTCCTAGAAGCACGAAGGCGAAGATGCCAGCCTGAAGATGACGAATGAGACTTCGTCGAAACGTCGCAAAGACACTTCCAATTTTACGCGGGAGAAAACCCGAATTACCAAAGATATATATATATATATATATGTCTTTGATAACTGCAAAAATACAAATCCCGGGCATATCTGTTCAATAACAATCTGTTCAATGAGTAAGCAGTTAGGCTAGCAAGGTTTATAAAAGTAATTTCCACCCCAAAACTTTACTCTGAGGACGCTGGCAGGGGACCAGCGAAAGCTAAGTTGTTTTAATATTGTAAATAGTTGTTTTTATTGTTTTAAACTTTTTAACAATAAACAGCTGGTTTATATTTCTCCCGGAGATCGAGGACTGTGTTATTGAACATATATATATATGTATATATGTATATATGCATATATATGTATATATATATATATATATATATATATATATATATATATATATATATATATATATATATATATATATATATATATATATATATATATATATATATATATATATATATATATATATACACACACACACACATACATACACACTAGTCAGTATAATTTGAAAATGTGGAAATAGAATGCATTTCCTACTTCCAGCTGTTTTTAGAAATCCCCTCCCAAATTAAAACTCTTTCAGCTACATAAAAGAACAGCCTATTTCCTGCAATATATTTGTATTGAGAGCATATGATTAAATTTGTTCAATGTGGGTATACTGGCCTTTTTTTAGCTTATAAATGATATATAAATGGTTTGATTGATCTATAAAGAGACTAATTTTTTTATGAATCTGGAATTAATTTTCTATCATTTGCTTTGAGAGAGGTGATGTAGAAATGTCTTTTTTCAGATTTTTTCACTAGCTAGCAATGTGGGTAAGACTACCCACAGACAATATATTTGATAGTGCCATTTTATAACTATTTTTTATCTATTCCATTTTTGTACTGTATTGTCAATATAATTTTCATACTCTAATGTTTTACTTTCTTCTACATCCCTTTCTCACAAGTAGAAACATATGCCACCACTTTTGGCTTAATTACAGCTATCAGGAAATAATTATGCCAAGCTTGTGCCATTTAATCAATTCCTTCCTTTAACTTTTCCTTTTAGCTCTCCAAACACCCTTGGATATACTGGCAAGGTTCATTGGTCAGCCATCCAACCAGTAAATTCTAATCTTCCACCAACATTGCCATCAATAATTTCACGAATGTATGGGTAAGTCTAAGGCACATTACTTAATTTGCTCAGATGAATTATAAAGAAAATCCTAATTATGGTTATTTTATCAAAGAACAATTAAATATTTAGATTATATTGCTGTAGTTTAGTAAAAAAAATGGGAGTCAAATCTCATAACAGTTGTAAATGAGTATTCAGAAGCAGTTTGCTCCAGGATTCCTGCATTCCATTTAAAATTTGGGGTGGAATACTGAGCACCAAAGTACCAGTGGCATGCTACGATGTTGTATAAACTAGAGTATCTTTATCTCTCTTCTAAATAACTTCTGGGGTTAGAGAAAGTTGCATCAGTTATTTTTTTCTTTAGCTTTTTTTACACAAAACATCCATATAACTTTTACCCTTCAATAGGAAAGGCACCAGAAATCCTAATCTGCCCATAGATTTCAATGCAGAATTTCCTTTTGATCAGAGTTTAGGTATTTTGAAGTTTGAACAGAATAAACTACAGTATATTAAGAATAGATATGCTAAGTAATATTATTCTAGGGAAACATTGTTCTTTCTCCCTTCAAAAGTAGGCATATGGATGCCAAACTTTACTTTTTAAAGTTCCCATAATTTCAAAAAAAGAAGTTATTATTTGGAAGGTGCAACTGTTATTCAGAAAGTAATTTTTTTACTTCAAACCTTTATTTTATACATCTATGTAGATTCTTAGTCATCCAGGTCATGATTGTGTCAAAGGTGCTTTTTCAAAAGGCAACTAGACTTTGTTTTGACTGAACTTCAGAACTGAAGAAGCTTCTTGGATGAGAAGCAAAACATTTTCCTCAAGGAAAAAACAAAATCCAGTTGCCCTTTGAAAAAATACCTTTGAGATCTTTATTTTATACTTCAACTCTAATAACATTTTTTTATCCCTTTCCCCAAAGATTGCATTCACATCTTTTTTCAGTTAGCTTATTTTTCTTAACTCTATTAACGTCACATGTAAATTTTAAATGAAATGACATCATATCTTATAATGTCTTTGTTTGCTATGGTAAACAAGCCTTACAAATTGAAGATTTCCCAGGAAACACTTCATTTTTTTCATAGATTTATCAAATTGTTTAAAAGAAAAAAAAGAACAATTACATTTGAGGGTAACATTGGTTTTAACAATGGTTTTACTGGAGATAATCAGTCTCAGATTAGACATAAACTCCTTTGTCAAAAAGCAATAGTCTTTATATAAGCACTGTTTTCTAGTAAGAGTGCTATGGTATAGAAACCATAAGATTGGTGGAAAGGTATGTTTTTAGATCAAGCTAATGAATATTAGCATATAATATCCCATATTTGTGTATATATGATATACAAACTATGTGGATAGTGTATATTTCTTTCTTTCTTATCTCTCCCAACCCACCATATACACTGAATATAATTAGTATATTGTATTATCATTTATATTTATACCATAGTAATGACATACTAATGTAATTGTATCCTGTAGAGTGTGCATAATGTGTCATGGTTCCAATAGACAAGACCAAACAAATCAGAACTCTGAGGCTAGAAACGTCCTCAAAGAACATGTTTATTGGTTACATAGTATCGGCATGGTCAAAAGTGAAACTAAGTCTGAAATCTCCTTCAAAGAGAAACACTATTACAAAGTTAAACTTCCCACCCCATTGCTATGCAATCAGTTATGTTTTCCCAATAGAATAGTTTGGCAGGCTTTCTATCCAAATGTTCACGACCCTCCACCTAATCAACAGAAATGACCTTGGTTCTCATGGGACAGTGAAATATTTAGACTAGCAGAAATCCTCCACACCACCTCTCATTCTTGTGGCAATCTAGAATAAGCAAGATGGCTCCAGCCTGGTTCGTTGTAGAGTTGACAGTCGAACCCCCCTAAGAAGAAAGCAAGTCCTGTAAAGGAAACAAAAGTGCAGGGCTTCTTAGGATGCTTGTTATAGATTTTTTTTATTATTAATCTGTCTGCCTTCACATTGGTATATTTCACCCAGGTACCTTCTGACAAGGGATAATCTTTCCATTGCACCAAATATTGTAATTTCCCCTTATGTAATCTAGAGTCAAGGATGAGTTTTATCTCATAATGAGTTTCTTCCTCCACTAAAACGGGACCAGGCCATTTCTTAGGGATTGGCCTTAAGGATGACTCTGTGACTGGTTTTAGCAAGCTGCAATGGAACACGGGGTGAACCTTCTCTAATAGCCGTGGGAGTTTTAACTGAACTGTGACAGGATTTATAATTCTGACTATTGGAAAAGGACCAAGAAACTTAGGTCCCAATTTCCTACTTGGTAATTTTAGTCTTTGATACTTAGTGGAAAGATAAACCTTCTCCCCCACATGAAATGGCTTCTGGGGAGATCGCTTCTTATCAGCCTGTTCTTTATATGTCTTAGTGGCTTGGGCTAAAGCTTTTTTTACATTTGCCCAAACAGTTTGCAAAGATGTCACCCACTGATCTAAAGTCTGTGAAGCAGGAGATTCTTGGGGGTATTTGGGCATAGGGACAAACTCCTGACCAGTAGCTATTTTGAATGGAATAAGTCCAGTGCTATTGTGTACAGTGTTGTTGTACACCACTTTGAAGAAAGGCAGGAGGTCCGCCCAATTAGTCTGTTGGTAATTAACATAGCATCTGAGGTAGTGTTCCATCATTGCATTCGCACGTTCAGTCGATCCATTCATACATTGATGAAAAGCAGATGAAAGCCCCTGGGTTTTATAAACTCCCTCCAGAATTTTGCAATAAACTGAACCCTGCTATCCGATATAATCCTTTTCGGTGCTCCCTAGAGTCAATATATGTGTTTTAAAAATAACCTGGCTTACTTTTGGGCAGATGGGAGTCCTGAACAAGTGATGAAATGAGCTTGCTTTGAAAAAAGATCAATGACAGTCCAGACCACTGTACTTCCCTTGCTCTAGGATAATTCCACAATAAAATCCATGGCTATCTCCTCCAAGGGTTGGGAAGGATCAACCACTTGTTGCAATAGACCAGGAGATTTTCCAGGGCACTTTTTCATAGTTGCACAGGTAGCACAGCTTTGCACATAACTTTCAATGTCTTTTTTCATGCCTGGCCACCAAAATTGCCGCCGTACCAAATGCAAAGTTTTTAGAAAACCAAAATGACCAGCTGGTTTTGCATTATGACTCTGTTGAAGGGCTTGAATTCTGAGGATGCCATAAGGTATAGTTTTGAACCCTTCCAGGCTAGTCCATCTCAAAAAGTCAATAGTGATCTATTGTCTCTGAACCAGGGGTCTGTTTTTAGTTCCTCTTTGAGTTTTTGAGTTAGTTAACTTTGGGGCTTATCGGATTTTCTCTGCGTTTGCCCTCTCTTGGTTACTTGAGAGGCTGATTGTGGTAGAGGAACGATGGAATTAATAATTTCTTCCTGGAGACTTTTATATTGGGGCATTCTAGACAGAGCATCTGCCAGGAGGTTTTTCCCATCAGGGAAGTATTTGAGGTGAAATTAAAACAGTTGAAATACTGCATCCACCTTATTTGTTTAGGGAACAATTTTCTATGAGTTTTTGGTGCCTCAGTCCACACTTTGAAGGGCACTTTGCTCCCTTCCAGGAAATGGTGCCAAGTTAGCAAAGCCCATCTCACTGCAAAAGCCTTCTTCTCCCAAACAGCCCATCATCACTGTGTCCAAAAGTTTTCTTGAGGTGTAGGCACAAGATTGTAGGTCCCCCTGTTATTTCTCTGTAAGAGGACAGCACCCACAGCAACATCACTTGCATTGGCCTGAATGACGAAGGGTTCCTCCAGGTTGGGGTGTTTAAGAACAAGTTCTGCTACAAACAGTCTTTTTAATTGTTCAAAAGCTGCCCGGCATTCTATAATCCATTGTAAAGGCTGACAAGGGCAGGATTTCCCTCCCCCTTTTACAGTCTTTAACAGTTCAGTAATTGGCATAGCAATTTTCACAAAAGAGGGGATGAATTGTTGACAGAAGTTCGCGAACTCCAAAAAACTTTGAAGCTGCTTGCAGGTCCATGGAGGCTGCCACTCTAGCACTGCTCTGACTTTGGCAGGGTCCATTTCCACTCCTTACAAGAGATTCAGTAGCCCAAGAGTGATTTCCGGGACGTCGCTGAGCCTAGACCTAGGGAAGCGATCGTTCATTCCCTAGGTCCGTTATTCTTCTGCTGGTGGGTCCGTCTGGGCCGAATGCCACCCCGGAGAGGTGGCCACCGAAGGGTGAATCTTTGAGGAACACGGGCCGGTGGTAGCCGGCTTGCTGAACTCAAAGCAGCCCCTGGAACCAACAGAAGAAAGGCGGACCGCATCTATGCATTCCGCCATTAACAGCTGTTTGCCGGAGATGGAGAAACAGCTGATTTTGACAGTAAGCAGTCAGGCTGGGTGAGAGTTTGCTTCCTTTACTTCGGCAATGTGGACTTTGACTTTAAATACCTTTTAAACAGTCTGTCTTCAATTAAACCGGGAAGGCTGAAGGGAGGAAGGAGGGGTTTTTCTTTCCCCCCTCCTGTACAAGCGGCGGTTTAAGCTTTTACTACAAAAAGAAGAACAATTTGATCTATTTTAAAGTCTTTAAAAGTGCTAAGAACTGAGGAAATTTATTTGCTTTTTAAGAGAAAAGATATATTTAATTGGGAAAGCCATCCTTGTTTTAATTTGGTTTTTTTAAAAAAACTTCAGAACTCTTTTTCATCTACTCTGAATAACTTTCTATTTTGTTTATATTATATATATATATATATATATATATATATATATATATATATATATATATATATATATATATATATATATATATATATATATATATATATATATATATATATATATATATATATATATATGTTTTCTGAGGTTTTCACGGGTGTTTGTATGTAGGTCTTTGGTAATTCGGGTTTTCTCTCGCATAAAATTGGAAGTGTCTTGGTGACGTTTCGACGAAGTCACGTTCGTCATCTTCAGGCTGGCGTCTTCGGCTTCATGCTTCTAGGAGCAATGCGATCACACATTGCTCCTAGAAGCACGAAGCCAAAGACGCCAGCCTGAAGATGACGAATGTGACTTCGTTGAAACATCGCCAAGACACTTCCAATTTTACGTGGGAGAAAACCCGAATTACCAAAGACCTACATATATATATATATATATGTCATAAAGCAAATAAATAAATGCTTCTGGTTCATTGTTCTCTCTGGGGATTGTGGTAGTCCTCCTTTCTGTTGCCTCATCCTTCCAGTTGTGCCTGGTGTGGGCAGGTTGTTTGTGTTGCCAGTTGGTATGATGCCCTCCCCATCCCTTTAACATTTGGTACGCAGGGCCAAGCTCTATATGCCGGTTGATGGAGTTTTTATCCAACATCCAGGCTTCTTTGAGCAGGCGGCCTCCCTTGGTGACATCACGGGATAAAGTCTCCGCGTTGGCGAGGTCGAACTCATGGCCATAGTTGGCCATGTGAGTCCACACCTGCGAGTGCTGTTCCTTCCTCTTAATCACCAATTCATGTTCGTGGACCCTGGTTATAAGTCTCTTGGAGGTTTCTCCAACATAGTTACAGGGGCAGTTTTTGCACCTAATCCTGTATATCACTGAGGACTGCTCCCCAGTGGGGTGTGGATCTTTTGGGCGCATAATCCTGGCGCGTAGGGTCTGGTCAGGTTTGTGGGCCACCTTCACATTAAAGGGGGCCAACAGTCTGGATATGGCCTCCAACACGCCATTGATATATGGCAAGGTTGTCCGTGCCGGTTGGGTTGGTGCCCCGTCGGTTTGTGCGCTCGTACCAAATGTTAAAGGGGTGGGGAGGGCATCATACCAACTGGCAACACAAACAACCTGCCCACACCAGGCACAACTGGAAGGATGAGGCAACAGAAAGGAGGACTACCACAATCCCCAGAGAGAGCAATGAACCAGAAGCATACCCCACAAACAAAACAACGCCCCAGACCCAGCGGGGCACAAAAAGGAAAAGGGAGGGGCGATCGAACATTACCAGACAAACAACCCTCAGGAACCCACATACAAGGAGACACTGGGGCGGTGAGTAAAAGAACGGAGGAAGCCTACCCCATAGGTCCCCCAGACGCACACACCCCGATCCATACAAAACAGGGGGAGCAAGACAACGAACAGGAAGGACCAGACAGCCAATCTCGTGACACACACACAGACGAAAGAGGGGCAGCGGAGGCTGGGAAGAGAAGGGGAACAGCAAAGATACGCCTTGCTAAAAACCAGATGATAGGGACACGACCGCACTCAGCAACGAAGGAAACAACGAACAATGTGTGCAGACCGCGAGACGACTATTTCCTGCGCCCCCGCACACACGCTGAAGAAACTACACGCTCCATGGGTAGCTCAGGGACATGGAGACAGACTAATATGAACGGGACCATGGGGATGGGAGGGGGAGGAGAGAAACAAGAGCGATTTGACACCTGATCCCCCGGCACGAAACGGGAGGAGCAGGAGCGATTGGACACTCGACCCCCTAACACCAACACACATGCCCTAAGAACAACGGCAACTGGAGGAGAGAGGATACCTGTGGAAACGGCCCCTTTAACAATGGTGTGCCCGACACCGAGGAGTGGACCGATGACTAGGTCGAGAGCCTGGGCGCAGAAACAGCCAGTCATATAAGAACGGACTCCCAGATTTTACGTTATATGCTCTGATGATGTCGGCAGTGTGGCCGACGAAAGCTCAGCTTTGTAAACTAAACAATCTTTGTTTTAAGATTTTTATCCCGGTGATCATTTTTATTTATTTGCTTTATGACATGTGTTTACCTGGGATTCGGATTTTTAGCATAATTAAGAATATATATATATATTCCTCTCTGTCTAAAGCCTGGGAAGGCTATATTGTTGCTTTTATGGCTAGTTTTTTCCTTTGTTCTCTGGCAGCTGTTGTTTGCTTAGACTGAGAATTTGGCTGAATGCCCAGACACTTGGCTGAATGCCCAGACATTCTTATCTGTTGTTACAAGTTACCTAAAGAGACTTTTTTTTCTCTGTCTGTGGCTGTATAACTCTTATTTTAAGAAGAATTGAACATCAAGAATTGAACTAGTTGGATTATAAATTGGAAAATTTTTACTACAGAGGTTTTTTTTGTTCTTCTCCTGTTGTGTTATTTTTAGCCTTTGTTTTCTTGTTGTTTTTTTATTCCTTCCTGTTCTCTTTTTTACTATTTTTATCAATTTGGGGTTGCTTTTTTTTCTTTTTTTTCTTTTTTGGGTTTTGCCTTCTGGAAAAATTTTTCTCCTCTTTTTCTTAAAGATTTGGGGGGGCTTCCTGTTACCCCTCGTCTTCTTTTGGAACTATTTTTTTTCTTTTTCTTTTTTAATTATGTTTGGCCTCCTCTCCTAGCAATAGGAGAGTAGGGGATTACAATTGGCCATCGGGCCATCTGGTGGATTACAAAACAACAGAACAACTAGAAGATGGCGACTTCAAATTTGGCGAAGGGGAGCAAAAAGGGAGCCTCTGCCCCCGCTTCATCATTTGCGAGTCCTGTCCCCCAAAGATCAATCACTACATTTCTACAACAAGAAAAGGTGGAACCCCAATCAAAAGATATTCAAGTGATATTACAAGCAATTGCAGAGATGAAAATGGATATGAAAAAGGAGTCAGAGAAAAATTTTGAAGATTTGAAAAAGGAGTCAGATAAAAATTTTGAGGATTTGAAAAACAATCTCGTTAAAATGGATCAAACAATGGATCAAAAAATGGAAACCTTCCAACAGGTGATTATAGACAACCAGCAAAGAATGCAAAAAATAGAAGACAAGTTGGTAGAAGTGGATCAGAAATTAGAATACCTCCAAGGAGAGAATCAGAGATTGGCGGAAGCAAATGCGGAATTGGAAGACAGCATGGCTGTGGCGGAGATGGAAAGATCATCATATTTCTTAAGATTTCAAAATGTTATAGAAGAGAAAGACAAGAACCTGTTAGATCTGATGAGTGAGCTATTGGTGGAGTTGCTTGGAATAGAAAAGAGTCAAATGAACGAGAAATAGACCAGGTCTTCAGAGTCAATTCAAGCTATGCTAGAAAAAATAGAGTCCCTAGGGAAATCCATGTAAGATTTGTTAAAAGATCCACAAGAGATGAAATTTTGAGAGCAATAAGAGATCAATCACTGAAATATAAACAAAAAGAACTTGTAGTTCTTAAGCAAATTCCTAGAAGGATAAGAGAAGCCCGAAGAGAATATCAATTTTTAACAAAGAAATTGTTCAATAAAGGAGTGAATTTTACATGGATGATCCCAGAAGGATTGCTAATTTTCTGGGACACGAAAAGATACAGATTGAACACCCCAGTTCAAGCAGAGGAATTTTTCAACAACCATAGAGATTTTTTGGAAAGAGGTGAATCTGAGCCTAAGAAACAAGAGGAAATGACCGCTGCAGGAACGTCTAAACAGATGGAGGAGGATGAACCCAAAAAGACCCAATCAGAGGAAGATGTAAGACCAAAAGATCAGAGGCAGATAAGCTTTCCTAGAAGATTGAGGGCTAGATATAACTGAAGCTATGGAGGAGATTGGAATTTTTTCAATAAACATAAATGGTCTGAATTCTCCTTCAAAAAGGAGTAAAATATTTACTAGACTACAAAAATTGAAAATGGACATAATTTGCATTCAAGAGACACATATTAAGAGACAACATTTTAGAATTTTAGAACAATCTAAATTGGGTAAGCTTTATGCTTCTTTGGCACTTCAAAAGAAAAGAGGTATAGCTCTTTATATAAAAGAAAAGATGAATCCAAAACAAATTTATGCTGATGAAGAGGGGAGAGTATTAATAGTAGAAACTACGTGGAATCAAAAACAAATGTTGATGGTTGCAATATATGCACCTAATGAGAAGCAAGATCAGTTCTACCAGCAACTATATGACAAACTAGTGGATTTAAATTACCAAAATCTTTGTATATTAGGAGACTTTAATGTAGTAGCTGATGCAATACAGGACCATAAAAGCTACAAACAAGGGAAAAAAGGAGGAAATGTTTTACCGAAGGCCTTTTTAAAAATGAAGGAGGAATTGTTTATACAAGATGTTTGGAGAGAGATGAATCCGGAAAAGTCACAGTATACATTCTGCTCAAATAGGCATAAATCATGGTCAAGAATTGATATGATATGGATGTCCCAAAATTTGAAGACTATAATACAAGAGGTTGAAATAGAACCTAATATTTGGGCAGACCATAATCCAATTAAAATGATCTGGAAAGGATCATCTGGTCATTAAATAAATCTATATTGAAAGAGAAAGAATTTTTACAATTAGCAACAAAAGAAATGGAATTTTTTTAAAAAATAAATAAGAAAGAAGAAACCTCTCTCCAAAATGTATGGGACAGGGCGAAAGCATATTTTAGAGGTTTGGCTATAACGTATACTGCTAAAAGAACAAAGAAAAGGTACAAGTACAGTTGAGGCTGAAAGAAGAAATCAAAAAATTGGAATTTGAATTCTGAACTGATCCACAAAAGAAGGAATTGAAGGCACAAATGGAACTAATAAAACATAAATTAAACCTATCTGAGATTGATATGATGGCACAACAGATTAAATGATCTAAACAGAACTTCTTTGAAAATGCTAATAAACTGGGAAGATGGCTTGCATATAGACTGAAGAAAGAAAGAGAAAAGAGAATGATAAGTAAGTTACAAGACTCAAAAGGCGAGATATATTGCCATAATGATGTGATGAAAAAAATTGTTAAAGACTACTATGACACACTGTATAAGGCGGAGGTGGTCTCTAAAGAAACAATACAGGATTATTTAACAGGAGCTGATCTTCCAAAGGTGCCACAGAATATGCGACATATTTTAAATGAGAAAATAACAATGATGGAGATCACAGAGGCAATAAAAAGACAAAAGAAGGATAAAACCCCGGGGCCTGATGGGCTCCCTGCAGAAGTCTACGTAGCTTTACAAGATATAGTAAGCCCGATTTTGAAAGGATTGTGCAATGAAATTTTCTTAGAGACAAAAATACCAAAGTCGTGGACTGACGCTACTATTACTTTGATACCTAAAGAAGATACTGATCTCACACTATAGACCAATATCGTTATTAAATGTGCATTATAAAATTTTTACTTCAATAATGGCAGAAAGAATGAAGAAATTCCTGACTGATTTATTCATACAGACCAAAATGGCTTTTTGCCTAAAAGACAGATAAAGAACAATTTAAGGATTATTCTAAACATTTTAGAATATTATGAAAATCACCCAGGGAAACAGATGGCACTCATATTTCTTGATGCACAAAAAGCTTTTGATAACTTAAATTGGCAATTTATGTTTCAACAGTTGACGGAAATGGACTTTGGTAAAAACTTTATAAATGCAATTCAAGCAATTTACAAAAAACAAACAGCAAGGATATCTTTAAATGGAGAATATACAGATGGCTTTGACATCAAAAAAGGCACAAGACAGGGATGCCCACTGTCTCCCCTGTTATTTATTCTTACATTGGAGGTCTTGGCTAGAGACATTAGACAAGATACAGAAATTAAAGGACTGGAAATAAAAGAACAGAAATATAAACTACAGGCTTTTGCAGATGATCTAGTTTTTATTATAGAGGAACCATTGGAAACAGTTACTACACTTCTGCAGAAAATAGAGGAATTTGGAGAAGTAGCAGGCTTGAAGATAAATAAAGAAAAGACTAAAGTATTAACAAAAAATCTAACAGACAAACAGAGAACTCAACTTGCAGAAAGATCAAATCTTCAAATAGCCAAAAAAGTTAAATATTTAGGTATTTATTTAACATCAAAATATACAACAATAAAAAAGATAACTATGAAAGATTAATGAAACAAATAAAAGTAGATTTGGAAAAGTGGAAAAACCTCCAATTGTCATTGTTAGGTAGAATAGCGACTGTGAAGATGAACATTTTACCGAAACTACTTTTCCTATTTCAAACGGTCCCTGTTAAACTGGGTAAGAAATTTTTTGATGATTTAAATTCAACAATATTGAGATTTATATGGCAAGGGAAGAAAGCACGAATCAAAACTAAACTACTACAAGAAACAAAAGATAGAGGGGGCTTTGGACTTCCGGACTGGAGACTTTATTATCAAGCATCTATTTTGCTTTGGCTCAAAGAATGGATTACATTGAGAAATAAACGACTTCTTTATTTAGAGGGGCATGATTTGCAATTGGGTTGGCATGCATTCTTATGGTACGATAAAAACGAAGTACATAAATATTTTCAAAGCCATGCCATAAGGAATGCTTTGTTTTCAGAGTGGGAGAAAATCAAACATAAAATTTATATGAAAATACCTGATTGGCTTTCAACAATGGAAGCATTTGCTTATCCAAATTTAATTAACTATGATAAACTTGTCACTTATAAAGACATTTTGGATAAGGATGGAAAACTTAAAGACAGACAAACTCTTTATCAACAAGGCATTGACTTAACATGGTGGTCCTATCTGCAAATTCAAACAAGATATGAAAAAGATGTAAAATTAATGGATTGTTATAAAGAACAGACACTATTTGATAAAATACTTTTGAAAACAGATGAAAATTTGATTAAGAAGCTTTACAAATTTCTACTAAGATGGAAGATGGAAGAAGAACAAGTAAAAGAAACAATGATAGTGTGGGCAATTTTTTTTTTTTGTATAACAAGTTTTATTGAATTTTTTTAATTTTACAGCCAAGTGCTTAAGACTCATCGTGGAGATAGGGCATTCCATAAAACAAGATAGAACATACAATCATACATAAACAATTTACACTTTTTTAAATCTTCCCTCTCTATTTTATCAATCAAAAGAGCAAGAACAAACAAACAAAACCAAACTATCAACGATATTTCCACCCATTTTAAGCTTAATTAACTATTAGCATATTCCAACTAGCATTACATAGACATATAGAATACGGTTCGAGTATCCATATAATAAAGACCATATTATTCCAAATATTCAGTTTATATTTCTCAATTAAGTTCTATCTCTTATTCTATCTCACATACATATTTTATCAGTAAATATAACTTTATGTTTCCAAACCATTTTGGATTAGCTTAAATTGTTTCTAATTATTTCTAAGCTAAACATATATAAGTATATATATAAGTATATTTTAAAATTTCTCCACTATATTCTATTTCCTATATTCTAAACATTTTTATAAATCAATCCATTCTTCAGTCATTGCATGTAAAGATATCATTAGTATTTCATCGGTCTCAATACAACTCCTAATTTTAACTTTCCCAGTTTTCCGTAGTTACCATTCCTAACCATTCCAAATATTCAGTTTGTATTTCTCAATTAAGTTCTATCTCTTATTCTATCTCACATACATATTTTATAAATAAATATAACTTTACGTTTTTAAACCATTTTGGATTAGCTTAAATTATTTCTAAATTATTTCTAAGCTAAACATATATAAGTATATTTTAAAAGTTCTCCACTGTATTCTATTTCCTATTTTCTAAACATTTTTGTAAGTATCATTGCATGTAAAAATATCATTAGTATTTCACCAGTCTCAATACAACTCCTGATTTTCGCTTTTCCAGTTTTCCATAGTTACCATTCCAAACCATAATCAAATCCAAAATTCAAATCAATATTGGTCAGACTAAAATCTTAAACCTTAAAGATCTCAAAAATATTAGCTCACTTAAAGTCTTTAAAAACCATTTTACCCATCAAATAAATTTTTAACACTCATTTTAAACCTAATTCTAGCTTTCTTTTTATGCCAAGCAGGTTTCCACAATACGGCTTTCAGCTCCTCCCATCTTGGTATTTGGTTATACACATTTTCCCACAGTTGCGTCTGATCATAGTCTTCTTCTCTTTTCCCCAATATTGTCTGCACTATATACTCAGTCTTAGCCAGTGTGGTGATTATTCGTTGTTTGTATGTACTATCAGCATTTTTAATGTCTCGTATTAGAGAGTCCATTTCTGTTGTTTTTACATCTATAGATGTTTCAATTAAGTTCTGCTTTTGGTCTTCAAAAGTCTCCATCCTTTGTGTATAAGGTGTAACATCTTCCTCTTCAGTAGATTGTAAATATAGATCCTCCATCTCATTAAATTGTAAATCCAATTGTATATCATGCTCAGTTAGAGTTTGAAATCCAGTTTTTAGCTCTAAACCAACCTCATTCCTTAGTGTCCTAAAATGATCTTTTAGTTCTTCTCTTGTTTCCAAAATTTTTGCTAATATCAATCCATAATTGAGCTGTGAATAAGCTTCCATCCTTCTCTCCTTTTTTTTTCTATAATAAGAAAACAGCAGTGTCTGGGCGTAGCACCAGGTTCAAAAGTTCAGCTACCATGGCAACGTTACGATAAGACTTTCTGGGCTTCATGCCAGTTTCCAAGATACAATGTAGATACAATGTAGCCCTCCAATCCACATAGCTCCTCCCGGTAGCCAAGGCAGTTTTTTTTTTTCCTTTTTAAAGTGGATAAAATGTTCAGAAGGGGGGGGAGGAAGAAAAAACACTCCACCCCCTCCCTAAAATTTCCACTTAAATTTAAAACAAGCAAACAGAGAGGAAAAGTCACAGTAAGGCTTTTTTCTTCTCTTTTTTTTTTTTCAGGATCCCCCGAATTCCAACAGCTCAAATACACAATAGCAAAGTCACTTTTTTTTCCCCAAGTATTCAAACGCTGCTTTTTTAAGGAAGGGAGTAGTTTCTAAAAGCTTTTCATAGGGAAATAAGGAAGGTAACAAGAGGGAAGGAAAGTTCTCACCCGGATCTTCCACGGTGGTTCTTTGTGCTTAGATGTTGCTGTGACTTTCGGCTGGAGCAGCTGAGTGATCGGCCATGTTACTGGCCGATCTTTTCCCCGTCGGCCCAAAGGTGATTTTCTCGGACCTCAGAGGGAGCCGCCGCTCCCTCCGAGATCAACGAGTGCCCTCCTCTACGGTGGTCGCCCCTACAGGGCGACTTTCGACCCTGTCCAGGGTCTACCGGCGGGGGGAAACCGGACGGCCAAGAGAACGAATTCTCTGCACGTCCGCGGGCGCTGCCACCGGATCCAGAAGTCGTGTGGGCAATTTTTTTGGGATATTCTATAGACTTAGAAGATTGGGAAAAGCTTTGGGAGAGAAATATTAAATTTACTAAAGCAGTTTCATATAAAGAGAATTTATATAAAATGTTTTATAGATGGCATATGACACCAGTTAGATTAACAGAAATGTTTAAATATGTATCGAATATTTGTTGGAAATGTAAAGAAAAACCAGGTACTTATTATCATATTTGGTGGATATGTCCTAAAGCTAAGAAATTTTGGTTTAAAATTCATATATGGCTAGAAAAGATGACTAAAAGATGACTTTTTTGAACATGCTAATAAGACTGGAAGATGGCTGGCTTATAATTGAAGAAGGAAAAAGAAGGACGGATTATTCAACAATTATATGATGAGATGAGGACCTTACAAAACAATGAAGAAGAGAAAAAGAAAATTGTACAAAATTATTATGTGAACCTTTATAAACAAGAAGAAATAGCAATAGATAAAATTGATAATTATTTGTTGGAAGAAGGGATCATACCATTAGAGGAGGGAAAAAGAGCAATGCTAAATAGAGAAATAACGCCAGAAGAATTGAGAGGGGCAATTTTAAGACTTAAGAACAACAAGACACCAGGACCGGACGGCCTCCCAGGGGAAATTTATAAAAAGATGAGTGAGATTATGGAACCAATATTGTTGGAAATATGTAATGAAGCACTACACGAAGCGAAAATACCGGAATCATGGAAGGAGGCGTAGATCACTTTAATCTCGAAAGAAGGTACAGATAAAAATCAAGTCAGTAACTACAGACCGATATCCCTCTTAAATGCAGACTATAAAATATTTATGAATATAATGGCAGACAGGCTGAAAAGAGTATTGAATGAGATAATACATTCGGATCAAAATGGCTTTCTTCCAAATAGACAAATAAGAGATAACACAAGAACAATAGTAGATATACTGGAATATTATGAAGCCCACCCAGAGAAACAAGCGGCCCTTGTTTTTCTGGATGCTCAAAAGGCTTTTGATAATCTAAATTGGCAATTTATGATTAGGCAAATTAGACATATGGAATTGGGAAATAAATTCAAAAATATGATAGCAACAATATATAAGATGCAGAAGGCTAGGGTAATAGTAAATGGGGACATTACCAACACATTTCAAATAACCAAGGGGGTACGTCAGGGATGCCCACTGTCGCCACTTCTCTTTATTCTAACATTAGAAATACTACTAAATAGAATTAGAGCAAACCGAGAAATAAAGGGAACAAAAATTAAAAGAGAAGAGTACAAAGCACAGGCCTTCGCAGACGATATGGTATTTATTATTGAAGAACCTTTGGAATCGGGTCCCATTCTAATACGAGAAATAGAAAAATATGGGGAAATATCTGGACTTAAAATTAACAAAAGGAAAACCAAAATGATAGTTAAAAACTTAACAACAAATAAAAAAAAAGAATTAGAAAAGGAAATGGATTTACAAATTGTTAAAAAAATCAAATATTTAGGGATATGGCTGACTGCGAGATGTTCGTCCTTAAAGGAGGACAACTATATGGTATTAGTCCAACAAATAAAGAAAGATTTGGAAAAATGGGGGAGGCTACAACTATCGCTTTTAGGTAGGATCGCGACTATCAAGATGAACATTTTACCCAAATTACTATACTTATTCCAGACAATCCCCATATCATTAGACAAAAAGTTTTTTGGAGAAACTCAATAAAATTACTACAAAATTTGTTTGGTTAGGAAAGAAGGCGAGGATAAAATTACTCTCTCTCCAAGACAGCAGAAGTAGGGGAGGCTTTGGACTCCCGGAGTGGGAACTCTATCACAAGGCAGCAACCCTGGTCTGGATAAGAGATTGGGTTAACCTAAATAACAGAAGAATTTTAATATTGGAAGGGCACGATTTACACAAGGGGTGGCATGCCTTTATGTGGGATAAAGGGAACAGGACACATTCATATTTCTATAGACATAAAATAAGAGATGCATTGTTACGAACCTGGGAATATATAAGGAAAAAACATTATATGAAAATTCCTGGTTGGCTATCCACCATGGAGGCAATGATCCACCCCAATACATTAGATATAAACAAAATGCCCAGATACTCAGAAATCTTAGATAAACAGGGAAAGCTTAAAAATAATCAGGTACTAAAAGAACAGGGAATATCTATTGATTGGTGGCCATATTTACAACTGCAATCTAGATACAAGAAAGACATGGAAGAGTATGGAATTGACAGGGAACCAAAACAACTAGACAAACTATTGATAGGCCCTGAAGGAAAATTAATATCCAAAATATACAATTATTTATTAGAATTTGATAGAGTAGAGGAGATGGTAAAAGAACCGATGATTGCATGGGCAAAAAACATAGGGCACAATATAGAATTAGAAGATTGGGAAAGAATGTGGAACAAAAATTATACTATAACAAAATCTGCTGCATATAAAGAAAAGCAGAATAAAATGCTATATCGTTGGCACTTAGTTCCAGCAAGGCTGGCCAAAATGTATTCGAATCAAAGCCCAAAATGTTGGAAATGTAATCATCATCAAGGTACCTTCTTTCATGCTTGGTGGCTGTGTCCTGAAGCGAAAAAGTATTGGACTAAGATACAAGGGTGGCTACAAGAGTTAACAAAATGCCAAATAGAACTAAACCCGGAAACATTTCTCCTGGGAATACTTAAAAAGAAATTTGACAGGAAAATAAGATATTTGATTTTACACATATTAACTGCGGCAAGAATTGCGTTCGCGCAATATTGGAAGGAAGGAATATACCACCAGAGGGATTGATCATTCAGAAGATATATGAATGTGCCGAAATGGATAAACTCACGCTAGAACTAAAAGAAAAAGACAATTCGGAATTTTACGCGGTTTGGGAAAAATGGATAGATAATAGAAACAAAAATTGGAAATATACATAAGGCTACTGTGTGGTTAGATATTGAATGTATATAGTGTATATATTGTATAGAATGCTGATCCGAAGTATATAAAAATGACACAGTCTGCTGAATATGTATTAGAGTTGTATAAAGGAAAATGGTAATAAAAATTATTAAAAAAAAGAAAAAAAAAGAAAAAAGAAAAGATGACTAAAATACAGATAGAATATAAGCCAGAATTGTTTCTGCTAGGAATATTAGGACTTAATTACGGCAAAGAGAATGAATATTTAATATTACATGTATTGACAGCTGCGAGAATTGTATTTGCCCAATTTTGGAAAAATGAAAATCTACCACATGACCAGATTATAATTACAAACATTTTAGAATGTGCAGAAATGGATAGATTAACGTTAGAGATTAAAGAGAAAGAGGATTCAGTGTATTTTAGAACATGGGAAAATTTTTATCAATGGTTAGCATTACGTTAGAGCAAAAAGATTGTGAAAGCTAATAGGATGAATTATACCTAATTAGTAAGCTTTAATTTTATGACTATTTTCAGCATAATGATTATAATTGTTTAGTATTGTATTAACTACTGTTATTTAATATTTGTACCCCGACGAGAGTCTGCTTGTTCAAGCGTTGGATTTTTTTGTGGGGGTAATCCCACTACTGTACCTATCCCTATCCCCATCCCAATTCCACTTCCCAACCCCACCCTTTACCCATACCATCCCTACCCTTCCCATACCTATATAAAACCTAATAAAATATATACAAAAAAAAGAAAAAAAAAGAGATTTGATAGCCCAAGTAATTGAGGCACGTCTGATGAAACTCACATTTAAAAAGCTTAGCATAGAGGCTAGCTTTCAACAGTTAAGAAAGTACCTCTCAAACTAACTTGACGTGCTCCTCCATGGTCTCAGTGTAGATGAGGATATTGTCAAGGTAAACCAAAACTCCCTTGTAAAGGTGATCATGCAACACCTGGTTTATCAGTTGCATAAATATGGCAGGGGCTCCTTGCAGTCCAAAAGGCATTACTTTGAACTGAAAACTCCCCCATTCATCCCCCCCCCCTAATTTGCACCCGGTAATAAGCGTCTCTTAAGGCTTATAAGATCTTTTGTGAAGATCTTTCCTTTAGCCAGGTGGGCCAGCATGTCTTTCATCAGAGAGAGGGAGTACATATTTTCTATACTGACAGCTTTTAACCCTTTAAAATCCATGCAGAGCCTCAAAGACCCATCTTTCTTTTCCTTGAACAGCACCAGGGCGGCCACACATGATTTAGCAGGCTGGATAAAGCCCTGACCAGGTTCTTGTCGATGTATTCTCTCAGTTCCTCCATCTCTCTAGGCATGATAGAATACACCTTGGGCTTTGAGAGTTTGGCACCTGGTAGAATTTCAATTGCACAATTGTTAGTTTGGTGAGGAGGAAGTGTGTCACATACCTTTTTGCTAAAATCCCCTGCCAAATCACGATATTTGCTGGGAATAAGTTGGATCTCTGGTATTCATTCTATGGTGGCCTTTAGTGTCTCAAAGGGTTCCCCCTGGCTTCCAACTGCAGCAGCCCCCTTTATTTCACTAAGGTCGGTGGGTGGGAAGGGTCCTGTCACCAATCTCAGAGTTCTCCCACCATTCTCTCACCAGATGCTTGGTTGCCACTTATCTAGTCATGCCAAGCCTAGAATCACAGTCTCTTTCGTGTTAGGGAACTCCACAAAGTGAATGATCTCCCAATGCTATTACATCTCCAAATGTAACAGCTCGGTTAGGTGCATCGCAGGGGAATCTCCGATAAGGAACCCATCTGCCTGTTCAAACTTCATCGCTAGGGGCAACAGTTTGGCATGAATTCCTAGTTTAAGTACTGTAGGGAGGTTTATTAGGCACCTAGTGCAGCCTGAGTCTATTAGAACATCTAAGTCAGTCTGGACCCCTGTCTTTGGCACTGTAATTTTGGAGGAAATAGTGAAAGGTGGGATGGGTCAACTTACTATTGGATCATCTTCACCATCCTCATTGCTCTCATAAGGTGACGGAAGGGGCAGATACTCAGTTGGAGCTTTTTCTTCTCCCCGGGATGAAGAGGAGATTTTGACAGCTTGTTCTTGTTGGGCCCAGTTAGACTTCTCTCGTCCAGCTCATGGTGGTTTCCTCAACTTGGCAGCTGGAGTGGGTGCACTCTTGATTTCGGGAGCAGGAGCCAAGCACTCTGTGGCTCGGTGACCTTGCTGATCACATCTGAAGCACTTTATGGGAGCTCTGGCAGGTGGTTTGGGAGTGCTGGCTGCAGAGGCAGATTGGGGGCATTAACCAAATAAGTGCTTCTCTGGTTCCTGTCTTGGCTTTGACCCCATGACTTCCAGCTTCTTTGGTCAATCCAGATCGATGTATAGGGTCACTGCCATGCTGTACCACTCTCAGAGTTGGTTTGGAATTCCCTGGTAGATGCATGCTTGGAGTAGGTCACGGTCCAGCCCTTGCTTGAAGTAGTGGATCAGCAATCGCTCGGGCCACTGTCCCAAGCGACCAGTGACTCTTTGGAATTTCCAGACATATTCCTTGCCAGACAACCACTTTTTTTTTTTACATACATTTTTATTAGGTTTTTTTTATATAATCACAGTACTTAAAATATTTATGAGCAACATATTGTCTGGATTTCAATATCTAATTTACTAATTCATATTAAGTTCCTTTCTCGCTATCTCATTATAAAAAGTATTCCATGTTCTAAAATAAACTGAATCTTCTTTCTCTTTCATTATCAATGTCAATCTATCCATTTCTGCACACTCTAAGATTTTTTTAATTAACACTTCCTCCGTCGGTAATTTTTCATTTTTCCAATATTGAGCAAATACAATTCTTGCTGCAGTTAATATATTGAGCAAATACAATTCTTGCTGCAGTTAATATATGTAAAATTAAATAAATACACTCTTTCTCATAATCACCTACAATTATACCTAATAAAAATAATTCTGGCTTAAACTCTATATCAATAATAATATCAATAAATCTTTATTGATTAGCCCTTGGGCCATATCAAAGTGCAAAGTTCCAGCAACAAATTATTACTTAAGTTTGATAAAAGCAATTTAGAATGAAATTTGATAAAATACAGTTTAAAATGGAATTAGAGTAGAATACGACTTAAAAATAAAATTGGAATAAAATACAGTCTAAAATGAAATTAAAATAGAGTACAGTAATTTAAAATATAGATAAAATATGATAAAATTATATCTTAGAGTCACCCTTGCAATCTACCCCAATCAGTCCCAGATATGAAGATCTCAACCGAATCATTTTGTTTAAGTACTGTGCTGCGTTAAATGTTATTTTCAAGTTCTGGCCGCACATAAGGTAAGTTGTTTTGATATGGGGATCCCAATGAGTCATTCGTTTGGTATATAGACCAAGGTACCTGTCTCTTGTACAGGCAACAATCAAATAGTATGTGAGCCAGGTCTTCTACCTCTGCCGCTCCGCAAATGCAAAGATGCTCATTGTAAGGTATAGAATGGAATCTCCCATATCTGACCATTGTGTCAAGCTGTTCAAATCTCGTTCGCGTAAATATCTCCCTAAGATGTTTTGGCAGTTGTAACTTCAAATAGCTGTCTACCTGAAAAGTATGTTTGTATTTACTCAGCCATTTCAAGTTACCCACCTTACTAAGGATCACTATATCATTTTGTGCTTCTATATCCTTAATTCTTTGGGCAGCTCTTTTTTTGAATTGTTCTCCTGTTATACAAGAGACAGGAAGACCACAGCTTCTTAAAAATTTGTTAGTTTGGTGATCCAGGAGATTTGTAATTGTATTTGCTCTAGTAGACATAACTTGGGGAGTCTATCAGTCTCCATTTCATTGACTTTGCACCAGTAGTTATAAGCTCTAATTTTGGATAGAGCATGAATTATATGAATTCCCAATTCAACTCTAACTGCTGCAGCAGATGTTCTTGGATCTACACCCAAAATACATCTCAAATGCTGGGACTGTGTTTGTTCTAAGACTGTGGTTGAGTAAAGACCCCAAACTTCTGCTCCATACAAGAGCATAGTGGTAAGCTTAGCTTTATATACCTTAATTAATGGGGCTAGGGACCCTGGGTAACTATGGTTCTTCAGTTTAAGCAGTAGATTCAAACGGGCTTTTGCTCTAAATGTACTTCATTGATGATGGCAAGCCCAAGATCCAGTCTTGGAAAAAGTTATGCCCAGATATACAAAGGTGTTAACCTGTTCAATTGGTTCACCATCTAATTGCCACTTATGGTGTCTTCCAAACACCATTATTTTTGATTTAGTTTTACTAATGATTAGGGAATTATCCTGACAGTAAGAGCTGAATCTTCTTAATAGCCTACGTAATCCTACTTGTGAATATGATAATAAAATCATATCATCGGCATAAAGCAAGTTGTTACAGTAAGTATTTAGGATCATCGGCATATGTACTATGGGATCCTTCATTAACCCTGGCAAGTCATTGATATATAAACTAAATAACAATGGGGCCAGGATACACCCTTGCCTTATCCCTTTATTTCTGTGAATCCTGTTAGTCAGCGCCCCATTAATCCCATACCGCACCCTCAAACAAGTACTTGTGTAAAGGGCTTTAATCAAAGCCAGGAGTCTAGGTTCTATTTTAAGAAATGTCAATTTACTCCATAGTACTTCTCTGTTTACCATATGAAATGCTGTTGTAAGGTCTATGAAAGCAGCAAACAGGGATCTCCTCTTATAGGCATATTTGGCAATTAGATGGCTCAAGACAAAGCAGTTATCAATAGTAGATCAGCCTTGTCTAAAACCTGCTTGTTCTTCTGTGAGGATATTGTTTTCCTCTACCCAGATTTCAATTCTGTTCAAAAGGTACCTAGCATATATTTTTGCTGCAATATCAATCAGGCTAATGGGCCTATAATTACTAGGGTCCTTATTATTCCCTTTCTTATATATGGGGACAACTATTGCCATCTTCCACCCATCTGGTATATGGCAGGTGTTATTTATGTGTGTAAAAAGACCTGCCAATACAGGACCCCACCAATTGGGAAATTTCTTGAATAATTCTGCTGGTAAAAAATCCTCACCTGGGGCTTTATTGCTCTTTAAGCTTTTGATGATGGATTGTATCTCCTTTTCTGAGACTGGTGGCCAAGAGGGGGAAGTTCTAGGGTTTACTAACTCACTGCTTAAAGACAGTTTCTCTATCGGTTCCGTGGAAGCAAACAAACACTGATAATAATTCTCCCAATCCTCAGCAGAGATTGGTATGTCAAACGCAAATCTCCGCTCCTTCAGGACACCTGCTACAGAGTGCCAAAATATTACTGAGTTATGACTTCTGGCAGCCAACTCGAGTTCTGACCAGATTGAAATGGCAAAACTTTCTTTCTTTAATGTTATATTTTTTTTATATTCCCTTCTTTTGTACAACATCTTAGTTTGTATATGAACAGTAGGATTCCTCTGGGCAAGCCTCACGGCTGCCTTCAATTTTTTTTTCAGTTGCTGGCATTCAGGATCAAACCAGCGGGGTCTACCCACTCGGGCTCTTTTTGTAGCAGGTTTAGCTGTTAGGTGTTTCTTCAGAATATTACAGAGATTGGAGAATGCATTGAAGTAGTAGATGACTGGATTGTTCTAGCCCACTTAATAGCATTCTCTGTTTTAAGGCATTCTAATATTGCCTTAGTATCAACTTTGGCCCAAATTAACCTTTTATTTTGGTTCACCTCTACCTTTTTCGTGAGCCATCTATCAGCCATATTATATGGTCTTAAATCTGAGCGGCCTCGCAGTGTCACGTTTACAGGCTGATGGCCGCTATTGTCGCTAAGGTGTACTGTGACCTCTGAAAAGAGGTCAACTTTATCTCTAGACACACAAAAGAGATCCAGTACACTGCTTGAATTGGCCGAGTGGTATGTATAAGGATATGTGTAATTTTTATCCTTACCTCCCAGAATTTGGAGATTACGTTTAAAAATTAAGGAGACTAGGAGCAGGCCAGCAGCATTATTTTTGCAGTCTCTCGAGAGCCACTGAGGATGGTTATTAAAAACTTCCCCTGGGACTCCCTTCTTCTGGGCGAGCTCATACAAAGAGGGACCCAGCCGAGCATTCAAATCTCCTAGTAATGCCACTATGGACTGAGGGTACAATACAGATATATCTTCTAGAATAACTTCCAAGCCCATCCAACATTCAGAGTTATAATACCGTGATGTGTTTGGAGGGATATAGACATTTACCATTATTAACTCAAACTTTTCATATTCAAATTTAACAGCTAGAAAGTGCGAATACTTATCTTCATTATATAGTTTCTCCCCCTGCCACTGCAACACTTGCTTTATAAGAATGCATAGCCCACCAGAGGGTCTCCCTTTGTTCTTTGTTTTTTGGGCTGGGGAGGCCCATCCCTGAAATCCTGGCAGTTGTACTGGTTCATCCACTTTGGTTAACCAGGTTTCTTGAAAGGCTATTACATCAAATCTAGGGAGAAAGCTCATTAGTCCACTATCAACCATCCCTTTCCAGCCAGCTACATTCCAGGTCATCATCTGTATGGGCTTCTCGGAGGCAAGGTGGTCTGGCTTGATTGATTGGCTAGATGGTAAAAATGCCAGATGTCAACTTGACATTGGAGCCGGGTCGATATCATCTATGCTTCCCATATAAACACAGTTGTTGTGAGGTTCGGTATTTCTTTTCATGGGTTGCAGAACTTGTTGTTGCTCGTCTATATCTCGATTGCCAGTGTGCCTCTGCCCTTGCTCCAAGAATATTTTTTTTCAAATGGGCAGGTACTCCAGCTTAAATCTATAGATATAGATTTATGTCCATTTTTGGAGGGGCATAGCTGAGAATTCATCTTGTAGGAAGATGTTGTGGGAACTTCTAAGTCAAATGAGGATGGAAGCTGGATTATATCCTTAGTGTTTGTCAGTTTAGGAGGCATTGTGTGATGAAGCCCTTTGTCTTTCAGTTGTTTCTCAGAGACAGGGTCAGTCAGTGCAGTTACCCCACTGTCCGCCTGTGTGACACTACCTTTTTTTATTATTGAGGTAAAGGCAGATTGTTGATTAAATATATTGTCACAAGGTTGCGCAATTAGTGGAGTCAAATTAAATAGAGGCTTTGCTGTAAATTGAGTTGTTGTCAGTGCCTCTTTTAGCTCATCCAATCTTTGAATGATATTAACTTGCTCAGGTTCCGGCAATGCACTGAATAGGTCAATCAGCATTTCTTCTGGCACATCTTCAACAGTTCCTGCAGCTGTGGGCAACACCGTTTGTGTATCGCTCCTCTGTCTTCTCAGGGTCAATTCAGTTGCAGCAGCCTCAGGCTTAGCAGTGTAAGGGCTGTTGCAGCCTGGATTTAAAGCAGCAGTTCCCTCTTGGTGACGCTGTTTCAGGAGTGAGAACACTTTGTCTGAGCGAAAAACCCTTATTGGGAATATTGAAAAGGTACTCAGAAAGGGCTTCATTTTAAAGAGCATGGAGGGAATTGTGGGCTGCTTAAACAATAGGAGAATTCTCATATATTGCCTTCTTGCTGGCAGCCACTCTGCATGTAGTAGATCTATCAGAATGAGTTCACAGTGAAGCAGCTGGCTCAGGGACAGCTTAACATCTTCTCTATTACCCCAACACCCTCTATTCACTCTCTTGTCATAAATTTGTAAGGTAACCCGGTTAGTCTGCAGGCTAATTGGTCATCTCTTAGGCCTTTACCTGATTGGATGTTTTCTCTATGAGTGTTCAGATTTTTGGAAGGAAGACAAGGCCCTTCTCTAGTTTCATTTTCTGAATTAGCCATCCCATATCTATCCATGGTTGTCCTCCCACGTCCTTCTGCAGTATTTGGGTGGCTCCTAACAAACTTTGCAAAAGATTCTTTCAAGGAGTCAACCTTATTTATGACAGTTGATAAGAGTTCATATATTGAGTTAACAGTTTGAGCTGTAAGCAAACATTGTCTAGAGAGGAAATCTGTCACATTTCCCCCCCCCCTTTAAATTTATTATGTCTCCCTCCTGTGCAAAGAAGGCTGAGCTCCAAGAAGGGGAGCCATTCTCCAATAAGGAGGACAACTCTACATGCTGTCTGCTTCCAAGTTCGGCTTGTAAGTCCCATTCCAATAAGTCACATAAATTAAATTTATCTGATAAGGCGACTGCAGATGAATTACTTACTGGAATAGACTGTCTGTTTGCAGTGTAATCTTCCATTTTCTGCTGCTTCAGTGGCTTGGATGAACTCTCTGCTGCAGAGTCCTGTCTCTTTCTCCTTTTCCCCATTCTTGGTAATCCTGGCTTATAGAGTTGTTAAGATGTAGGTAAAACAATGGTGGCCTCTCCAGTATATATCATTTGTAAAATGTCTTTGACTATTATAAAAGTCAAACAAGGGTTAAAACAGGTTTAAAAATAGGTTAAAAAGGATTAAAAATAGGTTAAAATAGGTTAAAAGTGGGTAGATTAAAAATGCAGTGTTAAAAGGTGTTAAAAAGTTAAAATTAAAAGAAAAGAAAAGAAAAGAAAGCTTTTGCTTTTGGAGGAGCTCCTTACAGCCTTTGCTGCCTGTCCACCATCTTGGCTCCGCCCCCACTTAGCTTTCTAACCATGTATGTATTCTTAACCAAAATCTTTTAGCTTTAGAGCATGTCCACCAAAGATGGTAATAAGTGCCTGTTTTTTGTTTATATTTCCAACAATTGTTCGATACATCTTTAAACATTTTTGCTAATCTCACAGGTGTTAAATGCCATTTATGAAACATTTTATATAAATTTTCTTTGTATGCTACTGCTTTTGTTATTTTCAAATTTCTTTCCCAAACATTTTGCCATTTTTCTAGTTCTATGTTATGTCCGAAGTTCTTTGCCCATGTTATCATTGTTTCTTTAACTTGTTCCTCTTCCATCTTTAAGCTTAGCATATATTTTTGGTAAATCTGCTTTTTTAATATAGTGCTTTATCTTTTCTTGTGAAATTTCCTCTGTATTATAAAGTATCTCGTAAAAGTCTTTAATTATTTTTTTAATTGTATCGTTGGATTGTGATCTGCCCATATATTAGGTTCTATCTCGACCTCTTGTATAATCGTACTTAGTTCAGGAGATATCCATATCATATCAATTCTGGACCACGATATGTGTCTATTTGAATAAAAGGTATATTGTAGTTTTTTTGGATTCTTTTCTCTCCATATATCCTGAATACAAATTTCTTCTGCCATTTAAAAAAAAGTTTTAGGGAGTATATTTTTCCCTTTCCCCCCCATTTTACTACTTTTATAGTCCAGTGTTCCATCTACTATTGCATTAAAATCTCCCATTAAACAGATATTTTGGTACTCCAATTCTACTATTTTTAAATGCAATTTTTGATAGAACTCTTCTTGTTTGTTATTAGGTGCATATATTGCTACTATCAATATCTGTTTTTGGTTTATCATTATTTCCACCATCAATATTCTTCCCTCTTCATCTATGTAGATTTGTTTAGGATTCATTATTTCTTTAATATATAGAGCTATTCCTCTTTTCTTTTGTTGGGCTAATGCGTAATGTAGTTTCCCAATTTTCGGTTGTTCTTTTTTTTATAATATTTTATTAGTTTTCTAATTTTACAATTAAACATTTAAAAAGCAATGTGGTGACTGATGGTCAGTAATTCCATAACATATATAAATCTTTAGCACAAATCTCAAGTTACAACATCAGATATTTCCTCTCTTTTTCTCTTGATATCTACTATCTCATATTGAACTAATATAGTTCTTATTGTTATCAACTAAGTAAAACCATCTTTGTTACATTTATCAACAATTTTTAACTTATGCATATCTTAATTGTATTTGCATTCAATCTTTATATACAATCAATGTCCTGTTGTTGCTTTTTTCCCAGGCTTTAATTTCCCCTCAATATTCAACTTAACATCTGGTATGTTATAATTTCCAAGCTTTAGGTGACCAGAGTTTCCCTTATCTCAACTTCTACATTTTCCCCTTTTTATATAAAAAAAATCTAATATTCTAAATACACATCTTATCTATTTGTATATAATCTTATTCTATTTTCTAAAAAAATTCTATTTTTCACCATATTAAACCAAAGTCTATTAATCTTATTACACATCTTACCTATTCAATTATAATGTTTCTTTATTTTCTAAAAATTATCTATTTTCCATCATATTCAACCCTTCAATAGCATAGAATTCCCTCTAATAAATCAAAACCCTAGTTTCTTTCAGCCTTACTCTGGCTTTTTTCCTTTGCCAACTAACCTTCCATGTCAATACTTTTGAATCCTCAAACAGTTCTCCCTCTATTATTATATGTATTATTTGAAATAAGAAAGACCATTTAATTACAATTTTTTTGGAAGAACTAGCCCAATTGTATTCATTTAATCGCCTCCCTATTGCTCCAATTTCCCACAATTGTCCTGATAAGTTTATCTTCCATTCAATCTATTCTTCTTCCTTTTCCTCAGGTTTCTTCTGATTTATGTAAAAAGTCTTTTCCATTTTCAATGTTGTCACTCTCTTTTCAAATTTTCCCGTTGGCTGGATCTGTTGGTCAGTTGGGTCCTCTGTCTTAGTATTTAGTTGTTCCACTTCTCCTGTTACTTTCTGCATTATTAGTTTTTGGGTTTGATCTGGGTTTGTATATCTAAGCTGGCATCTTGTTCCTTTATTTTACCTCTTATTTTGTTACACGCTGAAAGAATGGTTTTGTGTATTGATTTCAACATAAGGATTTTTTCCTGATTTTCATCCATGTTCTCTTGATAATTTATTAAGTTGAAGATTTTAAAATCAAACGTTAAAAATAGTTTTTTGTTTTTTATAGCTAGGTATGGGACAACTATTTCATGTGTTGTAGGTAGTCTTTATAGTGGAAATTGTTTGCCAAGTAAGAATTTATAGTCCAAAGTATTCCATCATCTCGTGTAATAACAGATACTTCTCTTTTTTATGATTTAAGATTTTATTAATTTTTTCCATACATACAATAATAATTTTTCAACCAATGTGCTGTCTGAGTTTAAGTACGCTAATACATATTTAATTCCTAATCCTTTATTCTTTCCTCTAACCATCAGTAAAATAAGTCCCAAGTTTGATAATATTCTGTTTCTTCTTTTTCTTTCAGTCTCATAGTCAATCTGTCCACCTCTGCGCATTCTAGTGTTTTTTTAATTATTTCTTCATCTGATGGTATTCCTTTATTTTTCCAATATTGCGCAAATATTATTCTTGCCGCTGTTGTGACATGTAAAATCAAATATAGGCTTTGTTTGTTAGTCTTTTCTGGCATTATACCTAATAAAAAAAGTTCAGGTTTAAAATCTACATGTTCTCCCAGCATCTTTTCTAACCAAGAATGTATCTTTTTCCAATAATTCTTTACTTTATCACATGTCCACCAAACATGATAATACGTGCCTGACTTATGTTTACATTTCCAACATCTATCTGACATATTTTTAAACATTTTTGCTAATCTTGCTGGTGGCAGGTGCCATCTATAAAACATTTTATATAAATTTTCTTTATAAGAAGTTGACATTGTCAGTTTATAATTTCTTTCCCATAAATTTTGCCATTTTTCTAATTCTATATTATATCCAAAAAATTTCACTCATCTTATCATTGTTTCTTTAACTTGTTCGCTTTCCATTTCCAAAATTAATAAAAAATTATACATTTTCTTAATTAATTTCTCATCTGAAGTTAACAAAGTCTTATCAAATGCTGTTTGTTCTTTATAAAATCCATATAGTTTAACATCTTTTTCATATCTAGTTTGCATTTGTAAATGTGGCCACCACGACAATTTGATGGCCTGATTTTCCATTTCTTGTTTAGATTTTAAATTCCCTTCAGAATTTAGAATATCTCTATATGTCCAGATTTTTTCAAAGTCCACCAAATTTGGGTGTACAAATGCTTCCATAGTTGACAACCACCCTGAAATTTTCAAATATATTTTACTTTTTATTTTTCCCCATACTGTTAACAATGCGTTTCTTATATAATGGTTTCGGAAATATTTATGAATTTTATTTTTCCCATACCATAAAAAGGCATGCCACCCCAATTACAAATTGTAAATCATGCCCCTCCAGATATAACACCCTTTTATTTCTAAGAGTTATCCATTCTTTTACCCATGTTAATACAGATGCTTGATAGTACAAAACCCACTCCGGTAAACCAAACCCTCCATTTTCTTTAGCATCTTGTAATGTTTTCATCTTTATTCTAGCTTTCTTTCCTTGCCAAACGAATGTCAAGATTAATGAATTTAAATCTTGAAAAAAAAATTCTCAAGTTTTATGGGTATTGTTTGAAATAAAAATAAGATTTTCGGCAATACGTTCATTTTCACTGTAGCAATTATTCCTAGTATTGACAATTGCAAATTTTTCCATTTTTCAAAATCCAGTTTTATTTGATTCAATAATTTTGTGTAATTATCTTCTTTTATTGTTGAGCATCTTGCTGTTAAATGTATACCCAAATATTTAACCTTTTTAACTATCTGTAATTCTGTTTTTTCTGACATTTTTTTTTTTTTTGTTTATCTGTAAGATTTTTAGCTATTACTTTAGGTTTTTTTTTTTTTTTCAGTCCTGCCATTTCTCCATACTGTTCTACCTTTCCCAGTAATTTAGGAATCATCTCCAAAGGTTCTTCTAAGATAAATACCAAAACATCAGCAAATGCTTGTAATTTATATGTTTTGCCTTTTATTTCCAGTCTTTTAATTTCTGTATCTTGTCTGATATTTCTATTTAAGACTTCCAGAGTGAAAATGAATAACAATGGAGATAGTGGATATCCTTGCCTTGTACCTATTCTTATCTCAAAATTCTCAGTATAATCTCCATTCACAATCACTTTCGCTGTTTGTTTGTTTGTTGTATATTGTTTTTATCATATTTATAAAGTTCTGTCCAAAATCCATTATTTGTAATTGCTGAGTCATAAATTGCCAGGAAATATTATCAAATGCCTTTTGGGCATCTAGGAATATTAGTGCCAGTTGTTTCCCTGGATGTAGTTCATAGTATTCTAATACGTCCATTATCACTCTTAAATTGTTTTTAATTTGTCTCTTTGGTAAAAAACCATTTTGGTCTGGATGTATAAATTCAATTAAGTATTTTTTCAGTCTCTCTGCCATTATTGAAGTAAAAATGTTATTGTTGTGTCCTGGGCCTTGCTGAGTCATTCAGCAAGGCTCAGGAACTCTGCAGATAGTTGCAGAGACCCGGGCAGACCACATGTCTGCCCGGGACCCAGACGGGCTGTCTCCAGCCTTGCATGCATGCGCAAGGCAGGAGAATGGCCTGCAATCATTGGTCGAGCATCCCCTTGCAAGGGGAGTATAAAAGGGCTTGTTGCCATTGTTCATTTGCTTCTGTTCAATGAATGTACCAAATGAAACATCTTTTGGACCAACTGCCTCGTCTCCATGTCTGCTGTGTGAACAGAACAGTTATAATCCAAATTCAGCAACAATATTGGTCTGTAGTTTTTTATCTGTGTCAAATCTGAATCTTCTTTTGGTATTAAAGTAATATTTGCTTCCATCCATGTGATTGGGAGTTTAGCCTCCAGCAAAAGTCCATTACAAACGTCTTTCAACGGTTCACTTAATGTATCTTGTAGGGTTTTATATAACTCCACCAGTAATCCATCTGGCCCCGGTGTTTTTTCATTTTTTTGCCTTCTTATGGCCTCTGTTATTTCCATCATTGTAATTTTTCCTCTAACATAGTCTTAAATGTTTCTGGAATTTTTGGAAGATTATTTTCTTCTAGATATTGAATTGTTCTCTCTCTTGGAGTTTCTTCTATGTGATACAGTTTCTTGTAATATTCCTTAATTATCTTTTTTATTTCTTCATTTTTAAATTGAAGACAACCTTTTTCATCTAGTAAGTTGTATATCATTTTCTTCTCCTTCTGTTTTTTAAGTTTATAAGCTAACCATCTTCCTGGTTTATTTGCATTTTCAAAAAAAAATTGTTTTGCTCTTTTTATCTGCTGTGCCAATTTTTCTGAATCCAACAGATTTAGTTTGTGTTTTATTGTTTCCATTTCTCTTTTCAAAGTCTTTTTCTGCTGATTTTTTTGTAGTTCTGATTCTAACTTTCCAAATTTTTCTTTTAGTAGTACATATTGCTGTGTTCTCTGTTTGTTTTTCTTTGCCATGTATGTTATAGCTATACCTCCAAAATATGCTTTGGCTGTGTCCCATACATTTTGTAATGTTGTATCTTCTTTTTTGTTTTCTCTAAAGAAAAACTCCATTTCTTTTTTTTGCTAATTCTATAAATTCTCTTTCTTTTAATATAGATTGATTTAAAGTCCATCTTGGTCTTTTTTGTATTCCTCTCCATGTCACTTTTAAAGGGTTATGGTCTGCCCATGTACCTAGTTCTATCTCAATTTCCTGAATATTCATCCTCAATTCAGATCATCCAAATCATGTCAATTCTTGACCAGGATTTTTGACTATTTGAATAAAAAGTATATTGTAGTTTTTCTGAATTAATTTCCCTCCAAACATCTTGTATTCCAATTTCTTCTATCATATTAAAAAATGTCTTAGGTAGTCTTCTTCTTCCAGTTTTCCCTGTTTTACTGCTTTTATAGTCAATTGTCCCATCTACTATCGCATTAAAGTCTTCTACTAAACAAATATTTTGGTACTCCATTTCTATTATTTTTCTATGGAGGCTTTGGTAAAATTCTTCCTGGTTATTGTTTGGTGCATAGATTACTACTAACAATGTTTGTTTTTGATGTAGATATATTTCTACCATCACAATTCTTCCTTTTTCATCTGAGTAAACCATTTTAGAATCTATTGTCTCTTTAATATATACAGCAACACCTCTTTTTTTCTGATGCACTGATGCATAATAAAGTTTCCTAATTTTTGGGTATTCCAACAGTTTATGATGTTTTTTTATATGTGTCTCTTGCAAGCAAATTATATCTATATTTAATTTCTGTAGTTTCCTGAAAATTGTGTTTCTTTTTGATGGGGAATTTAGTCCATTTATATTCACTGAAAAAATTCCATTTTCTTTCTCCATTTCCGTTATTTATATTTAGGTCTAGTCGATCTCATGGTCCTCTGTTCTCTGGCAGTTCCTTCACTCTCTTGTTCAAATTTCTCTTTCTGTTCTCCTGTTTGTGTAGTTACTTCCTCAATTGTCTCTGATGTTGCACTCCTTCATCTAAGACTGCTCGGTTTCTTACTTCAAAGTCTTCTGCTTTCCAAATTGAATCCAGTCGATATCTTGTATTATTCCAATTGATTAAAATCCCTTCTGGCATTAACCATCTGAAATTTATGCCTTTTGCAATCAGCTTTGTAGTTAAAAAATGATAATGTCTTCAAGTATCTCTTACTCTCTTAGGTATCTGCTTCAAAACCACAATTTCTTTATTTTTGTATTGTAATGGCTCATCTCTCACTTTTCTCAGTACTTCATCTCTTGTTGTTTTCTTTATGAATCTCACATGTACTTCTCTAGGTAGTTTATATTTCCTTGCATAGCTTGAATTCATTTGAAATATTTCATTTATCTCCATTTGTATTTCCGCTCTGTCTGCTTTCAAAGCCTCTGCCAGGAGCTCAATGACCACAACTGCTATATTTTCTTCTCTATCTTCAGGGATATTTTGAAATCTCAAATAGTGTTCTGCCTTCTCCATTTCTAAGATTGCCACCGCACCTTCTAGATTTTGGTTTGCTTGTTCTAATTTTTCATTTTCTTGCAATAGTATTTCCATTTTTTTATCAATATCATCTGATTTATTTTCCATTTTCTGGATTCTTTGTTCATTTTTGGCGATCATTTGATGGTGAACTTCAAATTGTGCCTTTATATCCAAAATTTCTTCGCTTAATTTTTCAAAATTGCTTTTTGTTTCTTCATGATTTTTTTTGCATTAACTCTTGAATCATTTTTAGTATAGTCTGCATTTCATTTTGGGCAGTGCTTACTTTCTCATGCTGCAACATTGTTTCAATAGATCCCTGAGTTGTTGGGCTAAGTGTTCCAACAGAGGGTGCAGAGGAAGTCTTTTTCATAAGTCTGGTGATGTTTGATGTACTCATTTTTCAGCCAACAGTCTTAGAGTAAAATCCAAAATATAAAAAGGAGCCAACTACTTTAGGCTAAATCCAGTATCTCAAGGAAAAAAAACAAAATAGAGCAGGCACAAAGAAAAAAAGAAAAAAAGCCAACTGTCTTAGGCTAAAATCCAATCAGAAAAAATGAGCCAACTACTTTAGGCCAAATCCAACTCCTCCAGTCAGGTCTCAGATGTAAAGTGTTCACTGTCTCCAAATAGTTCCTGTTTTAGTTATATCCAGAGTCAACAAATATAGTTATGAGAAGTCTTTTCCATTGTAGACTCATACCAAGGCACTTTGTTTACACCAGGTGGTGTATCAAGGTCAGATATTTCCAGATTCTTTTAGTATTTAGTAATACTGTAATTTCTTCTTTCGCCACCAAATGTCCTCATACACTATTTTATCAATGTCTGATTTTAGAAAATTTTTACAAAGTTTTTTCTTTTAAAGTTCTTTATGAGTTATTTACCCCTGAGATTATATCTAGAAAAATTTTCCACCTCTTGTAAGTGTCCTTCTTTGAATCAATCTGAGTTCAATTTTTAGAAGTTTTTTTGTATTTCTTAAATATCTTCCCCTTATGTAATTACTCGCCGCCTTTATCTGAATCCTTCTGGGGTCTTTACTTTTTAGCTCTTCCCAGTCAGGGGCTCAACATTTTTAGTCCAAAGGAGAAGGAAAAAGCACTAGCTCACCCACCTTCAGCACGCTGTTGGCAATCAGCTGTTTGGCGGAGCGCCGTGGCTCCTCGCTTTCCTTCCGGCTGGCGACGACTTGGGCTGCCTGAGCTCATCCTTTCCTCCATCCTTTCAGAGGGTTTCTTCGGTCTGCTCAGACTGACTGCCATCTGGTCCGGGCTCCTGAAGTATCCCTCCTTCTTTGTTGCCCCTCCAGGGCAACTTTCCTTTAGGGTTGCTGGGCAAAGCAAAATTGGGCTGAGAAGCTGGAGCCCCGGCTTCTTCCACCTGTCTCGTCGGCCACCAAAACCGGAAGTCCCAGATACTTCTCATGTAATGAAATAGGAAAACAATTTCCCACATATAACTCTGAAAATCAGTAAAGGTTTATCTTCATAGTTCCAACAGGCCAGATATACCACCCTGTAGTTCCTTCTTTACAGCTGAGTTTTTCACAGCTGGTATCTGTCAAGGTCGAGAGAGTTTTTTCTAAATTCTGGGCTTCAAGCCAAGTCTCTTTTAGTCAACAACAAGTTGTTGTATCATACTTCGCCACAAGATGTCACCGATGCTGTTTAAAACTTTTTAAGTCCCGAGTTTTAATAATAGTTTTTCAAGGTTTATTTCTTTTCTTTTTAGATAAAAACCAATGTCTCCAGTAAAAATAGGAAAACTTTTAGTCCCCAAACTTCAAAGTTATATGCATCCAATTAAATTAAAGTTTTTCTTATAATTGTTCTATTTCCCCTGGGTAGTCAGTTGCCGCTGTTCTTAGAGGGTGGGGTAAGAATTCCCTTCCCTCTCTCCTCACAGGGGGAGAAATACTTTGGGCAGCTTTAGCAGGAAAAACATTTAAAGCCTTAAAGAGAAGATTAGATCTCACCCAGTTTGATCCGCATTGTTTTAAAGGTGCTTGGTAGTAGTTTTGACTTCAGCTGTCAGCAGCTTAATGATGAGCCCTATTGCTATGGCCGGTCTTTTCCCCGCCGGTTTGGAGAGCTGCCCCAGATCAAGCGGCAGGGCTGCTGCCCTTCTGCAATCAAGCGGGAGTCCTCTCCTTGCTCATTGCCCCTACAGGGCGACTTTTGACCCTTTCCAGAGTCCCCCATCAGGATAAAATTGGACGCTGAAGACGGAGCTTGCCTCTATGCATCCGCAGGAGCCGCGATGGCAAACCGGAAGTCTGTAGTGTTGTTTCTTAATATGTGTTTCTTGGAGACAAATTATATCCATTTTTAATCTTTGTAGTAATTATTTTCCCTTTTTATAGGGGAGTTCAATCCATTTACATTTATTGTAAGAATCCCATTTTCCTTCTCCATCTCTTTCAATTATATATAAGTCTTAGACTTCTAGGTATTCTCATCTGTCTCTGTTCTCTTGGTCTTACCACTTCTTCTGTCTTTGTATTTTCAGTTTTTCCTTCTTCCCTTGGCTTGGCTGCTCCTTCTATTGTTGTTTCTTCCTGTCTCTTTGTTTCTCTCTCTGGATAGGATTCCGAACTTTTCCCTTCCATGAAAGCTCTGTGGTTGTCATAGAACTCCATTACCCTATATGGTATGTCCAATCTGTATGTTTTCTCATCCCAATTAATTAAAATCCCTTCTGGAATCAGCCATCTGAAATTCACTCCTTTTTCAGTTAATTTTCTAGTTCAGGAATTGATATTCTCTTCGTATCTCTCTTATTCTCCTTGGGATCTGTTTCAGGACTACAATCTCTTTTTCTTTATATCGCAATGGGTCATCTTTCACTCTTCTCAAAATCTCATCCCTTACGGATCTTTTAACAAATCTAACATGTACCTCTCTGGGGACTTTATTTCTTCTTGCATAGCTTGAATTGACTCAGAATATTTGATCTAACTCTCCTTCCATTTCTTGTTTCCTGATTTCCAGTGCTTCAGCCAATAGCTCCATTATCAAGTCCACAAAATCCTCTTCTTTGTCCTCTATTATATTTTGAAATCTTAGAAAGTAAGATGCCCTTTCCATTTCCATAATTGCAATTGAGTCTTCCATTTCTCTATTAATCTGCATCAGCTGTCGATTCTCATCTATCAGTTCTGCCAACTTTTGATCAGTATCTAGTGACTTATCTTCTACTTTTTGAATTCTTTGTTCATTTTTTGTAACCATCTGTTTGAAGCTTTTTACTTGAGAGTCTATGTTGTTAATTTTTTGGTTCATTTTATCAAGATTGTCTTTTGTCTCCTCATGGTTTTTCCTTGTATCTTCTTGATTTGGGGAGCAGGATCCAAGCACTCTGTGGCTCGGTGACCTTGCTGACTGCATCTGAAGCACTTTATGGGAGCTCTGGCAGGTGGTTTGGGAGTGCTGGCTGCAGAGGCAGATTGGGGGCATTAACCAAATAAGCGCTTCTCTGGTTCCTGTCTCAGCTTCGACTGCACAACTGCCAGCTTTGTGGGTCAATCCAGCTCGATGTCTAGGGTCACTGCCATGCTGTACCACTCTCAGAGTTGGTTTGGAATTCCCTGGTAGATGCACGCTTGGAGTAGGTCACGGTCCAGCCCTTGTTTGAAGTAGTGGATCAGCAATTGCTCGGGCCACTGTCCCAAGCGACCAGTGACTCTTTGGAATTCCTTTGCCAGATGACCATTTTGTTTTAAATGGTAGATCTCTTTTTCCACCTGCAGGGCTTGGGATTCAGGCTCAAACCTTGCCTTCAATTGCTCCATGAATAATTCTGGAGCTTCCTCATCATGCAAGTTGGTCACCCACTCAGTTGCTTCCTTCTCCATGTGGCATCGTCAGGGTAGGCATAAGCATAGTGATCGAAGTGGGCCCACACTTGGTTTAGGAAGAAAGGTAACATCTTGGGGTCTCCATCAAATGTGGGCTTGATAGGGGGTGGCTCGAGGTGTTGAGAGGCCAGGTACACTGGCTGATGGGCTGTGGCCATATTACTCTTTGTATTACTCTCCAGAATCCCCTCTGTGGGGCTCTGGGGCTTGCGGTTTGAAGCTGTTGCAGAGGGCTTGGTTGGGATTGGGGACTCGAGATTGCTGCTGAATGGGGAGTGGGCAATGTAGCACAGGTGCTAGCTATGGTGCTGGGACTCCAGCGGGGAAGTGGAAGCAATGGATAGGTCCTGGCCTTACTCCCCATCGAACACCTGCACTGGGCTGCAGGAACCACTTCTCTGACTTCCAGCCAATCAAACTTCTCTTTCAGCTGTTCAACCAAGGGACTGTGGACTGCAGTTTGGTACCTCCACTCTGTGGAGCTGTCCCAACCAGTTGACCCCTTTCCCTTCTTCTGCACTGCGGATGATGATCCATGGACTGGAATTAACAAAAGCTCCTCTTCAGTAGTCTTAGCGGTGCTTCGGCACTGAGGGCCACCTCTGCCTGATAGAAGTCTGCCAGAATCATGGTTCTTTCTTGTGGCACCAAGTTTCCCGGTTGAATTATCTGGCTCCTTGGCCAGGCCCCTGTCATCAGCTCTTCTTCAATAGTCAGAGCAGCCACTTGTGCTCTGCCAGCCAAATCCCCGCTGCAACCAGCATCGGATTCCTCTTTTTTCCATATTGAAATTTTCATGGATTCTTCGCTGTCCTTCCAAAGCGGCGGGTAGGCAACCAGGGCTCAGCACCCCAGGAAAAATAGCATTTTGAGTGAGACTTGGTTTAATGTCATGGTTCCGATAGATAAGACCAAACAAATCAGAACTCCGAGGCTAGAAACTTCCTCAAAGAACATGTTTATTGGTTACATAGTATCGACATGGTCAAAAGTGAAATCAAGTCTGAAATCCCCTTCAAAGAGAAACACTATTACAAAGTTAAACTTCCCATCCCATTGCTATGCAGCTATGTTTTCCCAATAGAATAGTTTGGTAGGCTTTCTAACCAAATGCTCATGCCCCCCCACCTAACCAACAGAAATGACTTTGGTTTCCACGGGACAGTGAAATATTTAGACTAGCAGAAATCCTCCGCACTCCCTCCCATTCTTGTGGTAACCTAGAACAAGCAGGATGACTGCAGCCTGGTTCATTGTAGAGTTGACATAATGCTTTTAAAAAATAATAATTTTAAATCCAAAACAGAATTCTAAAATCATATTACTTTTGATCTGCAGTGTTATGAAACCCAGAAAATTCTATCTACTGTCTTCTGACATGAGTGGGAATGACTGAGTTTGAAATTCACATTCACATGTAAAATATTTTTTTTGTAATTGCAGATACTTAGCTGAACATGGACAGCCAAAAGAATTTCCCCATTGGGGATCCTTGTCACAGATCGTTACAACTACCGAACCACAGAATTCTTTCAATAAGAGGGAAAAGGAACGACTTACAATTTGAAAGAACATTTGTCTCAGTGGCACAATTCTAAGTTTCAAAAGATAAATGTGCAACAATAAATTGTAACATGGATTTCTTTTTAAAAATCAACACCCTTTCAGTATTTGTCTTTATGACATAGAAAAGTTGTGTTCCATATAATAATGCATTCCTTTTTGGCTTTCAATTTATCAGAGATATTATCAGAATCCAATTATATTTTATTTCTAGCTATCTACTCTGAGAAAACCCAATTCTTACTCTCTTTTGGATTCTGTCATACTACAAAGGGGGGGGAGTAAACACGGGTGTTTATGACTGGCATTCCTCCTATCAACTACAAAGGAACATCCTCTGTGGATTCCCTTAGAGAGTACTAACAATAATAATGCGGCCATCAGCCTTTGATCTCACTCCCTATGAAGCCTCCTTTTACTGGCAGCAAGGAAAAAGGGGGGGAAGATTGCAACGTTTGAGATCCGATGGATTTAACACCCAGCCATCTGCCAATTTGAATTGACCGGAAGGAATGTGGAGTGGGGCTGCCTGGGAACACTTTAAAACATTGAATGGTCAATGGGGTTCCTCAGATCCTGTCTAGCATGCCTTCAGTCAGTTTTTCTTAATAAAGATTCCTGTTGGAAGAACCATTCCAAGAGTTCTGTCTTCTTAAGATGTAAATTGAAGTGGGTCCTTACAGATATCTTTGTGCAACCATGCTGGTTTCTTCTTGGATTTCTTGCTTTTCTTTTTCAGTGGTATTGTGCTGGACTGGGTTCTTATTGATCATATTTTTGAGAGTTTCCCAAGCTTCTTGAGTTGTTTCCCCCCTTAGGATTTTCATCCAAGGAATCTTTCTCAAGCTCTTTCTGAGTTTGTTAAAATCAGATCTTTTAAAGTTTAAGACACTGGCCGGAATAAGTTCTATGGCAGTGATGGCGAACCTTTTAGAGACCGAGTGCCCAAACTGCAACCCAAAACCCACTTATGTATCATTGGGTGCCGGGTGGGCGTGGCCCATTGGGTGGGCATGGCCCATTGGGTGGGCATGGCCCATTGGGTGGGTGTGGCCCATTGGGTGGACATGGACCATTGGGTGGGCATGGCTGCGGTGGTAACGGCAGACTGGGTGGGACTAAAAAGTTCAATCAATCAATTCCAACTTTGTGAGATCTTTTTTTTCCCCATGAGAAGTTGAAATTGATTGATTGAAACTTTTTTTTCTCTTGCACATGGCAGCGGAGGTCTAAAGCGAAAAGATTTTATAAAACCCAGCTGAAGGCCTAGGACTGGGGCGACGGCGCGCGTGCCCACTGAGAGGGCTCTGTGTGCCACCTGTGGCACGTGTGCCATAGGTTTGCCACCACGGTTCTATGGCTTGTGTTGAATTCCAATATGACGTAGTCACTCTCACCCAAGGTTTCGTCAACTTCAACTGCCTCTATCACTTGTTCTCTATTAGTAAGAATTAGGTACAGTATAGCTTTTCTTCTGGTTCCTTTCTCTAACTTTTGAATAACAAAGTTGTCAGCTAGGTTGGTTAGGAATCTGTTTGATCTTCCATTTGCTGCAGAGCTTGTCTCCCAGTTGATATCAGGGTAGTTAAAGTCTGCCTTTACTACTGTGGTATGGTTCCTATATACATTTGTTAATTGTTAGCAAAAAGTTCATCTGTTTCTTATGCTTGGTTGGATTGCCTGCAGTATACACCTATAGCAATGTCATTTTTTTTTCTTTTATATTGCCTCATATCGATTCTAGGAGGTTTTCCTCCTTGGTTTTGTGGATTTCTGTGGAGATATAGTAATCTTTTATATATAATGCTCCTCCACCTCCTTTTTTGTTAGGTCTCTTGCTTTTGAATAGTTTGTATCCTTCCAATACATTCCAGTCATGACTTTCATCCCACCATGTTTCAGTAATAGCAACTATATCATATACTTCATGTACTAGTACTTCAAGTTCACCCTGTTTGTTCCCTAAACTTCGAGAGTTTGGGTATAGGCATTTGAATCCTTTTGGGTCTTGGGTATGTTTCCTATATTTCCTACTATGCAGTTGGGTTTTCCCTCTTTTCCATCACTCTCTACTTCATTGTGCTTTTCTTTTTTTCTTTTTCTTTCTCTTTGCTCCCTACCCTCCTATCTTATATGATTGGTTATTTAGTGGGTTTTAATTGGAATTATGTTCTAAAGGTCTTGAAGATGCCCCTGGCCCCTCAATCAAATAAAACCCTGTTTTACTCCAGATGTTATTACGAAGGGCTCCAATTGATTGATTGTTCTAACTACACTTCTGCAATTGCTATATAAGATTTTAATCTAATAAGATGGTCACTTACTCCATATTGGGTCATTGTTTGCCAAAATAGTTTCCTATCAGCTCTATTAAATGCTTTCTCTTGGTCTACAAATGCATTAAAGAGATTCTTTTGTAGTCAGTATTCTTTTCTATTAGTTGTTTAAGCATAAAAATTGCATCTGTGCAGCTTCTGTTTCTTCTAAAGTCCATCTGTTCTTCTGCTTATTGTGGTTTTATAACTGGTCTTAACCTCATTTCTATTAATTTGGTATACATTTTCCCTGCATGGATCAAGAGTGAGATACCTTAGTATTGTGTGCATTCTCATTTGCTCCTTTGTTTTTTCATAGTGGTGTTATTATTGCTTGTTGCCAGTCAGTAGGTGCATCTAGTTTTGTGCATGCTACATTAAAGATTCTATGTAGACATCTTATGTTACTTCTCGTACTTCTCGGATTATTTCTGTTGCTAGCCCATCTGTTCCCTGTTCTTTATATTTAGGTCCTTTCACAAATCTTCAATCAATATTTCTTCTTCTAGCACTGTTGTAGTGGCAGTCTTATGTAGTTTCTTTATGATACTCGTCTAGGGCAGGGCTTTTCAACCTTTTCACCAATTGTACCACTTTTAGGATATGGCAATATTCGAGTACCACCAGTCACCTAGCAAGGTGTCAAAAAAAAAAGGAAAAAAGTGATAAAGTACAGGTAGTCCTCAACTTACAACAGTTCGCTTAGTGACTGTTTGAAGTTACAACAGCACTGAAAAAAGTGACTTATCACCATTTTTCACACTTATGACCATTGCAGCATCCCCAGGGTAATGTGATTTGCATTTGCATGCTTGGTAACTGATTCATATTTATGATGGTCACAGTGTCCCAGGGTTATGTGATCCCCTTTTGCAACCTTTTGACAAGCAAAGTCAATGGGGAAACCAGATTCACTTATCAACCATGTTATTACAACTGCAGTGATTCGCTTAACAAATATGGCAAGAAAAGTCGTAAAATAGGGCAAAACTCATTTAATAAATTTCTTCCCCTTCTCCTTTTATATCCTCTCCTCTCTCCCCCTCCTCCTCTTATATCATCTCCTCTCTCCCCCCTCCTCCTTTTATATCCTCTCCTCTCCCCACTTCGTCTTTTTATATCAGGGATGTCGAACCTGATTTCATTGAGGGCCGCATCAGCATTGTGGTTACTGTTGGGGGGGAGGGGAGTGCGGCTGTGTGGCCAGCTCTATGTCGCTCAGGTCAGGGGGCGCCTTTGGGGGGGATCCGGTGCTCTCCGGTGGAGGGGGTTAGGGTTAGGCTCCTTCCCTCCCTCCTTTCCTCTTTCTCATTCCCATCTCCTTCCTTCTCTTCTCTTCTCCCTTTCTCCTCATGGCTTCTCTCACAAAAAGCCTTTTCTCTCTTTCTCACGCACACATCTCTCCAAAATCCTCCCCATTCTCATGCACATATTCTTCCAAATCCTTCCCATTCTCATGCACACGTCCCTCTAAAATCCTTCCCATTCTTACACACACATTCATCCAAATCCTTCCCATTCTCACACACACATTCCTCCAAAATCCTTTCTCTCTCTCTCTCTCTCTCTCTCTCTCTCTTCTCTGCTCTCTCTCCTCTCCTCACAACACACACCACACACACACACACACACACACACACACACCACTTCTCTGACAAAAGCCTTTTCTCTTCTGCCTCTTTCTCCGGCGTCTTTTTTTCCTCTCACTCTCCTGCCAAAACTGCCTCCTTTTATATCCCTTCCTGTCTCCCTCCTCCTTTCTCTTCCTGGTGTGCCAGAAGTGCCGATCCTGAGACCTTTGTCTCGCCCCAGCAGCCCTGCAGCTCCTGAGGACTCCCTCATGGCAAGTCCTGTGCTGCACCACTTTGGCTCATTCCCTCCCCTGCTAACACTTGGCTGGGCTGGGCAGGGCCGCGTACCACCTTTCAGGTGCCAATGTACCCCTGGTCTAGGGGTTGAGGAATTCTTTGAAATGTTCTCTCCACCTTTCTATTACTTCTGATGATTCTATTAGTGGTCTTCTTATCATTAATTATTTCTGTGGGGTTATAATTTTCTCTTTTCTGTACACTTTTGATTACTTAGTAAAATGTTCTGCAGGCTGTTCTCTCATTGTCTGCTAATGATTTTCTGAAGCAGGATTGTTGTTTTGCTTTCTTGATTATCCTGTTGATATCTCTGGATTGCAATCTATAGTTTATATAATCTTCTTCTTTCCCTGATTTTATTCAATATTTATATAACTCTTTTTTCAACTTTACTGCTTTTTATCCTCTTCACATCATGTGTTTCATCCCATTCCATCTTATTCCACTTTTCATTTTTCTACATAGCTTTCTGCAATGTTAAGCAGGGTAATTCTGTATTCTTTCCATTCATCCTCCGCGTTTCCCACCTCTGGTGGCAGTTGATTAAATGCTGCCTCCACATTTTATTGTAATTGTTCTATTACTTCTTGTTTAATTTTTGCTCTCTTAATTATTTTCTGGTTTTTATTTGGTCTTTTTTGTTAATATTAAATCTATACTTTCTTGCTGTTAGCTCTACAATCTTATGATCAGTGTCACATAGTCCACTGAAGATTGCTTTTGCATCAAGTTTTCTGTATTTTCTTTTTACTCTTGTTAATATGTAATCAATCTGACTTTTAATAGCAATGTCATCCCATTTATGCCATATATAACATTGTGAGCCTCAGTGTTCAAAAAGTGTGTTTGCATTAAATCCAGTATTTTTTGCCCATTCTTGTTCCTTTCACTGTTCTTAGCAGCATGTGTCCTTCATTAGCACCCACTCTACCACTGAAATCTTCCATTACATACTATATACTGTTAGCTTCTGCTTTCTGTACCTCCTCAAATAGTTCATCGAAGAAATAATCCTATTTTTCTTCTGTGTATTTATGATTACATGGGGCATACAACTGTGTATTTGTTTCAATTTGCTCTCCTCTTTAAAGTATTATTATTATTCTGTCCAAATAGTTGTTGATGTAGTATGCATTTTGCAGACATGCATTTTGCTATGACTAGATGTACCAAGATGTCCACTCCATTTTGCTGTGTCCCCTCTTGAGTAGATAAATGTATTCTTTATTAATTTTCTTACTATCATGTCCTTTGCGTCTTATATTGGCTAGTCCTATTATCTCGATCCCTCTTCTTTCCATTATTTCCAAGATTTCTTCTTTTTTATTTCCCAAGCCGGTTGGTTGTATTCAGAATTCCTGTTTTATATTTCGCTGTCCTATCTCTTGGGCCTTTGACATTGCTACAATCATTTCTTATTGGATCAGTCCATTTGTAACTCATTTGGATTTGTGTAGCTAGATATTATCCATTGCCGGCTTGCTAGCTGTGTCGCAATTTCACTAGAGCCCCTTAGGCTGTTTTCAGGGTGACTTAGGTGTGGACATTGCTCTATAGTAGCTGTGATCCCAAGTAGTGCAGGGCTTTTCAGCCTTTTCACCAATTGTACCACTTTTAGGATATGGCAATATTCGAGTACCTCCAGTCGCCTAGCAAGGTGTCAAAAACTTGGATGACCAAAAAAAAAAAAAAGGAAAAAAGCGATAAAGTACAGGTAGTCCTCGACTTACAACAGTTCACTTAGTGACTGTTCAAAGTTACAACGGCACTGAAAAATGTGACATGACCATTTTTCACACTAATGACCATTGCAGCATCCCCAGGGTCACGTGATTTACATTCGGGCTTGGCAACTGATTCATATTTCTGATGGTCACAGTGTTCCAGGATCATGTGATCCCCTTTTGCAACCTTTTGACAAGCAAAGTCAATGGCTGGAGGGTGAGGCCAGCTCAACGTCGCTCAGGTCGGGAGGCGCCTGTGGGAAGGGGCGAGGGGGCTGTGGAACGAACCAAGGGTCTCCAGTGGAGGGGGGTGGGACTGGGGTGGGCACCAGGGCATGATCCACCAGAGGAGTCTCGCACCGGGATCCTGCAGCTCAACCCAGTTCAGGCCCACTTCCCCAAGGGGGCATCCGGCTGCGCTTACCTCCTCCTCGAGGCTGCTGCTGCTGTGCTCACTCTCTTTGGCCAGGTTGCTCATGGTGGGTGCAGGAGGGCAAAGTGCATGTGTTAGAGGGAGGCCCACTCCCTCTCCATGCGAGGAGACCCAGCTTTGTAACCAAAGCATTCCTGGTGGGAGACCACCAGGATAGGCCAGGAGGAGGGCAAGGGGATGGCAAAAGGGCAGAAGGGCTGCTGGTGGCCAAGTGCTAAGGCAGGACTTCCCTCAGAGCTTCCCTCCCTCTCATTCCAATCTCCTTCCTTCCTTCCTTCCTTCCTTCCTTCCTTCCTTCCTTCCTTCCTTCCTTCCTTTCCCTTCCTCCTTTCCTGACTCCTTCCTTCCCTGGCTCCTTCCTTCTTTCCTTCTTTCCTTCCTTCCTTCCTTTCCTGCCCTCCCTCCCTTCTTTCCTGACTCCTCCCTTCCTTTCCTCCCTCCCTCCCTCCCTCCCTTCCTTTCCCTCCCTCCCTTCCTTTCCCTCCCTCCCTCCTTCCCTCTCCTTCCTTCCTTCTTCCTTCCTTCCTTCCTTCCTTCCTTCCTTCCTTTCCTCTTCTTCTTTTCCCCCTCCCTCCTCCCTCCCTCCCTCCCACCCTCCTTCCCTCTCTCCTTCCTTCCTTCCTTCCTTCCTTCCTTCCTTCCTTTCCTTCCTTCTTTCTTCCTTCTTTCTTTCCCCTCTCCCTCCCTCCCCCCTCCCTCCCACCCTCCCTCCCCTGCTTTTTTTTTAAGCTACCAGGTGGCAACAGGCAGACAGCGATGGGCAGAGGCTTCCCATTTTCAGCCCTCTCCTCTGTCATTGCCTCTGCATGGCTCTCAGCTCACCTCTCCCAGACCTGCGCACTTGTTTGTTTGTGTGTGTGTGTGTGCGCACACATGGGGGGTCTCAACCCTTGCAGCCCCATGCCCTCAACAGAGACCTTCTGTAATGGGAGGCTGCAAACTAATGAAAGCTGTTTTTTTTGGAGTACTTGTTTCTTTTTCTCAACATGCCACCGATCACATCACGCCCTGCCCCCCTCAGTTCCTGCCCCCAGCCCCGTGGATCACTGCAAAAAGCTCGCATCGCAGCTTCTCTTACCTCTCTCATTCTTTTCTTCCCCAATGTCACAGCGTGGGGCTGCAAGAGGTGAGACTCCCCTCCCACGCGTGCATGTGCAGACAGATACACTCACACAAACACGTGCACAGGTGTGGGAGAGGTGAGCTGAGAGGCTCTTCAGGAGGAAAGGCAATGGGGGAGGGGTCAAAATGGGAAGCCTCCTGCCCGGAACCTCAGGCAGCTTAAAAAAATAAACCTGTGAAGCATCAGAGTGCAGCCCCCAGGGACACCCAGGTCCCCCGCGCTTGCTCACCACCTCCTGTGCGCATGCACAGGGGGTGAGGCAGCCCGTCTGTAAGGACCCACCTCAATTTACATCTTAAGAAGACAGAACTCTTGGAACGGTTCTTCCAACAGGAATCTTTATTAAGAAAAACTGACTGAAGGCATGCTAGACAGGATCTGAGGAACCCCATTGACCATTCAATGTTTTAAAGTGTTCCCAGGCAGCCCCACTCCGCATTCCTTCCGGTCAATTCAAATTGGCAGATGGCTGGGTGTTAAATCCATCGGAATCCCAAACATTGCAATCTTTCCCCCCTTTTTCCTTGCTGCCAGTAAAAGGAGGCTTCATAGGGAGTGAGATCAAAGGCTGATGGCCGCATTGTTATTGTTAGTACTCCACAGAGGGAATCCACAGAGGATGTTCCTTTGTAGTTGATAGGAGGAATGCCAGTCATAAACACCCGTGTTCATTCCCCATCCCCCTTTGTAGTATGACAGAATCCAAAAGAGAGTAAGAATTGGGTTTTCTCAGAGTAGATAGCTAGAAATAAGATATAATTGGATTCTGACATCCGGCTCCCCTTAAAAATAAGAGAGGTCCACCTGTAGAGAAAACAAAACAGGTATAAAAGTTAGTCTGGCTTGTTAGGATACTCTGTATGAAACTTCTTTAAAAGTTTCGGGGCTTTGACATGACGTTTATGGACCCACTCGTTTTGAGAGGCGGGGAGGTGCTTCCATGCTACTAGGTATTGAGTTTCCCCACGATATTTTCTAGAGTCCAGGATTTCCCCTATTTCGAAGTGTTGCTCCCCTTCTACCATGATTGGTGTTGGTGGGGGGGGGATTTTTGGCCGTAAGGGTGACTGTTGTTCTTTTTTCAGCAAACTGCAGTGGAAAATTGGGTGTATTTGCCTAAGATTCTTGGGTAATTCTAATTCTACTGTTACTGGGTTTATGATTCTTTTAATTGGAAAAGGCCCTATATATTTTGGTCCAAGTTTTTTACAGGGTTGTATGGATTTTAAGTATTTTGTAGACAAGTACACCATTTCTCCTATAATGAATGGTGTGGGCTCCACCCTTTTCTTATCTGCTTGTGCTTTGTATGCTTGCCTAGCTTCCTCTAGAGCTTTTCTGTAATTGTAATTCTGTAATTGTAATTCTGTAATTTGTAATTGTTCCATCCATTCTTTCAGTGATGGGATTGCCGGTTCGTTTGGGGTTAGTTCTGGCATGGGGTTGAAACTTTGACCGGTAGCTATTTGAAAAGGAGTGTAACCTCTGCTGGAGTGGACTGCATTATTGTAGGCCACCTCTGCGAAAGGCAATAGGTCCGTCCAATCTGACTGCTGGAAATTAAGAAAACATCTTAAATATTGCTCAAGTACTGCGTTACATTTTTCTGATTGACCATTTCCCTGAGGATGATGGCTAGACGTCAGTCCCTGGGTGGTCCCTAAAAGGGATAGAAATTCCTTCCAAAATGCAGATGTAAATTGCACTCCCCTATCAGATATGATGCGTTGGGGTGCCCCATGCAATCTGTAAATATGTTGCACGAAAAGTTTCGCTAAAGCTTTTGCGGTGGGGATCTTTTGGCAAGGAATAAAGTGAACCTGTTTGGAAAATAGGTCCGTGACCCTCCAAATGACAGTATTCCCATTGCTTTCTGGTAATTCCACTATAAAATCCATGGCTATTTCCTTCCAGAGGGCTGAGGGATTTGCTACTGTTTGTAACAGTCCTGGCGATTTCCCTTGCAACCTTTTTGCAGTTGCACACTTTGGACAGCTGGCCACGTAACTTTCTATGTCTTTTTTCATGGATGGCCACCAAAAGTGCCGTTTAATTAAGTGCAATGTTTTTACAAATCCAAAATGCCTTGCTGATTTTGTGTCGTGGCAAAGTTGCATGAATGTGATCCTTTGGGTGGTCGGTATATATAACTTCTCCCCCACCCTAGGCAGTCCGTCTTTCATTCTGCACATGTGTTTATTTTTCTGGAACCATTCATCTGTTTCCAAACTTTTCCGGAATTCAATTCCGGTCTGACTATCCAGCTGTGGTTTTAATTTAACTCGGGCTCTGGTAGTCACTGGTGCTGCCAGTTGTGATTTTCCCATGATCGGTTTAGAGTCAGTGGCTCGCGTGCTGTTATATTGGGGCATGCGAGATAATGCATCTGCCAGAAAGTTCTTTTCCCCCGGCTAATGCTTGAGCTTAAAATTGAATTGGTGAAAATGCTGGGACCAGCGGGCTTGCTTGGGGTTGAGCTTTCTGGGTGTTTTCAAGGCTTCCAAATTTTTGTGGTCTGTCCACACCTGGAAAGGGATTTTATTGCCTTCAAGGAATTGGCGCCATGTAAGTAATGAGCAACGTATCCCATATGCCTCTTTCTCCCACACGGGCCAGCGCTGTTCCGTTTCAGTGAATTTCCTGGACGTATACGCGCAGGGTTGCAATATTCCTTCATCATTTTCTTGTAATAGTACAGCCCGCACTGCCACATCACTTGCATCCGTCTGTATTACGAAGGGTTTGTCCATGTCTGGGTGCCTCAGTACTGGTTCGGCAGAAAAAAGCCTCTTTAATCTCTCAAATGCCGCTTGGCATTCCATTGTCCATTTTAGTGGCTGGCTAGGTTTCACTGAGGATTCTCCCTTCATTTTTAGTAAGTTCGTGAGGGGCAGGGCTATCTGGGCAAATGAGGGGATGAATTGGCGGTAAAGGTTTGCAAAACCCAGGAAACTTTGCAATTGCTTTCTTGTGCGAGGTGGTGCCCATTCTAATACTGCCCTGACCTTTTCTGGGTCCATTTCAATGCCCTGTGGGGATATGCGGTAACCTAGGTAGTCTATTCTTTCCTGGTGAAATTCGCATTTTGATAATTTGGCATATAGGTGGGCGGCTCACAGTTTCTTTAAAACCGCTCTGACTAGATTGACATGTTCCTCTTTTGATTCGGAGAAGATAAGGATGTCGTCTAAATACTCCAGGACCCCCTTAAATAGGTGCTCCCTTAGTACCTCATTGATTAATTGCATAAATACTGCGGGGGCCCCTTGTAATCCAAAAGGCAAAACTTTGAATTTGTAGCACCCCATTGGGCAATTAAATGCGGTTTTCCATTCATCTCCTTCCCTAATTCTCACACGGTAATACGCTTCCCTTAGATCTAGTTTAGTAAAAAAAATTCCTTTCGAGAGGTGTGATAACATGTCTTTCATGAGGGGTAGAGGGTATAGGTTGCTTTCACTGATTGCATTCAAAAGCCGGTAGTCTATGCATAAACGTAGAGAGCAATCCTTCTTCTCTCTAAAGAGGACCAGAGTGGCCACCTTAGGTTTGGCTGATTCAATGAACCCCCTTTCTAGGTTTTTCTTTATAAATCTCTCCATTTCCTCCTTCTCCTTTGGGCTCATGGAGTATAATCTGGGCTTTGGGAGTTTTGCCCCGGGCTTGATTTCTATGGCACAGTCCGTGGGTCGGTGGGGGGGAAGCTCATCCGCCCTCTCCTCACTGAAAACTTCAGCCAGGTCTCTGCATTCCTCTGGTATTTCTGGTAGCCCCTTTTCTTCACCCATGGATGCTATTTCCGTTTTTAATTTTGGTAGATCACCTTGGGGTTTTAAGTCTGTAGGGTCCTCTTTCAGGAAATTGATTTCTTTCGTCCTCCAATTTACCCAGGGGTTCCATTTTGTTAACCATTCCAGCCCTAGGATCATCAGTTATTCCATGCCTGGGGTCACTACAAACGTTATGTCTTCCTCATGATTTCCCAGGGATAGGTGAATTGGTAACGTGGCTAGGGTAGCTAGCACCCCCCCTGCTATGGACCCATCTAACTGGCCAAATGAGATTGGTTGTTCCAGCCTCCTCACTGGAATACCCAAATTTCCCACTAGTGTCGGGCTAATTAGGCAGCGGGTGCAGCCAGAGTCTATTAAGGCTTTCACTTTGTCAGCTTCGGGCATGGAGGGGGCTAATATAGTCACTGTCTTGAGGATGGGTGGGATGGATCCACTTACCAGTGGTTCGCCCTCCGAGCTGCCATCTGAGGCGTCCACTTGCCCTGCGGTGTAGGCTGGAGCTCTTTCCCCACGATGGGCGGAGGTAGGGGATTCCACAGCCTCTATTCCTCTCATGGCAGATTCTTTTGACTTAGCTGGGGACTTCCCAGATTTGCTGGCTGGTGGTCTGTCTGGGTTGTGCTGGGGGGCTTTTGAGCGGCATTCTACAGCCTGATGCCCCTCTCTCCCGCATTTGAAACAGCCCATTGGTTTCTTGGCCATAGCTGATGGCTTCGCTGGTTCACGCGTCGGTTCAGGCGGTGAGCGGCTCCATTGTTTTCCTCGGCGGTGCCTCTTCTGTAGGTTGATCTCTGCTTCCTCTGCCAGGACGTACCATTCGTTGAGTTGGTGTGGATCCCCCAGGGGCAGGTGAGCATCATATAGGTCGTAATTCAGACCATCTTTGAAATGGCTAAGGAGTATGTCTTCCGGCCAGTTCAGCTTGCTGGCAATGGTTCAGAATTCTTGCATATATTCGGCTACTGGCTGTCTGCCTTGCCTCATCGTTTTGATTCTTTCGCGTGCTTTGCAATCAGCCAGGGGGTCTTCAAATCGCCTTCTCAGAGAGGACATGAAATGGTTAGGGTTAGGTTTAGGGTTAGGGTTGAAGTCGTTTAGCTCTGGGGCATTGGAATCATGCAAATTCACCACCCAATCGGCGGCCAGTCCATCCAGAGCAGATTGCACGATCTGGATACGGGCTTTGTCGCTAGGGATGTGTTGCCCATGTTCCTCCATGTAGCCAAGGACTTGGGTTAGGAAAAACCCCAAGCTTGTCAGCTCCCCCTTGAATTTTGCGCCCAGTGGTGGAAGTGTTTGAATGGATCGGTGCCTTCTTCATCGGTATTGTCTTCCATCCGGATCGCCATCTGCAGGTCGGCGGGGGGTGGGGACTACTGGATCAGCGGATGTCCCCGGGGCTGCAGGTTCCAATTCCCCCTCAGTGTCTCTCCAGTTGTGGTTCCAGGAGTTGGTGCGGCCGTGGGGCTCAGGATCCTCCTCTCCTAGGGAGCTGAGGGTTCTCTTCATTAAGTCGATAGCTTTCTCTAGGATCCAGTTCGAGTGCTGTGCCCAGCTTCCTTCATCTTCGCTTGTGTGCAAGGATCTCTCCATCTCCTGCTTCCATCCTGGTTGGTTGGACCCCCTTCTCAGGATCACCTTTCCTGATTTATTTTCCCACTCGCCTTTCTTTCCAACGCCCATTGACCACCGAGGCTTGTGGTTACGCATCTCCACCACCTCTTCTCCTGAGGAATCTGACCCTTCAGATCCAGATATTTGGCAGGTTTCCAGTCGGGGCAACCGCTCCCTCTCCGGAGGGCTTTCCCCCTTCCCTGCTTCATCGTCTGACATGCTAATTTTTGCAAAGTCCCCCGGCAAGATTCTTCCTTCCAGGGTGACCAATTTTGCAGATCCTGTCTAATGTAAGGACCCACCTCAATTTACATCTTAAGAAGACAGAACTCTTGGAACGGTTCTTCCAACAGGAATCTTTATTAAGAAAAACTGACTGAAGGCATGCTAGACAGGATTTGAGGAACCCCATTGACCATTCAATGTTTTAAAGTGTTCCCAGGCAGCCCCACTCTGCATTCCTTCCGGTCAATTCAAATTGGCAGATGGCTGGGTGTTAAATCCATCGGAATCCCAAACGTTGCAATCTTTCCCCCCTTTTTCCTTGCTGCCGGTAAAAGGAGGCTTCATAGGGAGTGAGATCAAAGGCTGATGGCCGCATTGTTATTGTTAGTACTCCACAGAGGGAATCCACAGAAGATGTTCCTTTGTAGTTGATAGGAGGAATGCCAGTCATAAACACCCGTGTTTACTCTCCCCCCCTTTGTAGTATGACAGAATCCAAAAGAGAGTAAGAATTGGGTTTTCTAAGAGTAGATAGCTAGAAATAAGATATAATTGGATTCTGACATCGTCACTGGTTCCAGGGCTGCCCCGTGGATCTAAGGATGAGCATATTCTGGCTTTGATGGTAGCTACAAGGTGATAAATCTGCACCCGGTTGGCCTGGGATGGCCTCTTTTCTTTCCGAGCAGTCAGCAGGAACGTGGAGTGCTCACCATCCCCTGAGAGCATGTCCAGGGCCGGGGCGGGGACAGCCCTTCACTGGCCCTTTCCCACCAAAACCTCCTCTTTTTACATCCTTTCCTCTCTTCCCCCTCCTTTTCCGTGCACCTCCAGCTACATGCTGCTTTTGGAAGTGCCAATCAGCAGGAGTCCAGCACTGATCCTGGGGCTTCTGCCAAGCCCCGACAGCCCTGCAACTCCAGCTGTCTCTCTCTCAGGCTTGTGCAGCGCTGCTGCCACTTCAGCTCATTTGTCTCCCCCCGCTACCACTTCTCTAGGACCCCCTAGTAAGTGGCCCAATCATCCCAGTGACAATCCCTATTGAACTGATAGTCCAGTCCTTGGGATGTAAAGCCAGCCTAATGGGCGTTCTGGACTTGGAGTTCACCAGGTACTTGGTCAACCCTGCCCTAGTGAAAAAGCTAGGAGTGAGACTTAGACAGCTCAAAGTACTTGTGGCATTCTGCCAGTTAGATGACTTCATAGCGGGGAGGATCTCAGCAACATTTATCGCTGAGCTGATAGAAATGTGGATGGGGGTGCACACAGAGTGTGGTCCCAGGCATGGAGAGACATATGATGCTGGGATTTGCATGACTACATAAATGAAACCCCTATGTGAACTGGAGGAGGGGGCTGTGCAAAATCCGGTGGGCTGAGGCTAAAATGAAGTCAGAAAAATGTTAGTGATCCCAAAGCTGAGGTAGGAAGTGGGGGCTGAAATGCAAGAATTGAAGAAATCCATTCTCCAAATTCTGTTGGAGTACCGGGACTTGTGGGACATGTTTAGCGAGAAAGGTTCAGATGAATTCCCACCTACGGACTGCTCCATAGAGATCTTGTTGGGGGCTAAGCTACCCAAACCCAAATTGTACACAATGAGCCCTAGGGAGTTGAAGGAACTATGGCTTTTTATAGAAAAAAACCCCCCTGAAGCGGGGGTTTACCTTTCCAGCATGACCCAGAGTGATCACCCCAGTACTGTTCCAGGAGAAAAAGGATAGGTCCCTGCACCTATGCATGGATTATAATGGGCTAAATGCTCTGTGCATGGAAAATGTCTACCCACTATCACTAATGGAAGACATGTTAGCCCGTTTGGTCAAAGGGAAGATTTTTACTAAATTGGACTTTCAGGAAGCCTATTACTGAGTTTGAATCAAAGAAGGAGATGAGTGGAAGACAGCTTTTAACTGCCCTTTAGGGTGTTTTCAATTCAGGGTCCTCCCCTTCAGACTACAGAGGGCTCCCACTGTCTTCATGCAGCTGATAAATGAGATGCTGCATACAAAGACGTGTTGGTCTATCTGGATGACATACTGATTTATATTGAGACTATGGTGGAGCATGTGAAGCTGGTTAGAGCTTAAAAAGAGCTGCTCAATTATATGCTAAACTCTCAAAATGCGAGTTCCACCAAAGTAAAATTGACTACTTGGGCTAACGCATCTCCCATGAGGGGAGACACCTCATGTGACACCTTGCTAAGCACTGGTGGTACTCGAATATTGTCATGTCCTAAAAGTGGTATAATCTGTGAACAGGTTGAAAAGCCCTGCACTAGGACTCCAAGATTCCTCTGAGCCAGGATCCACCTATTGTATACTTGTACATTTTCTTGTCTAAGTGTAAAAGCTTATTTTTCTCACCATTGCATTTCATTTTATTAGATAGGGTCCAGTGTTTAAGTTTGGGCCCTTCTGGATCTTGAGCCTATCTTCTGGAGTGTTAGCTATTTCTCCCAATTTGGTGTCATCTGTAAATTTAATGACTTTCCCTTCTATTCTTTCATTTAAATTGTTTCTAAATCTATTCCATCATCTAAATCATTTATGAAGAGTAATGGGCCTAAGACAGAATCTTGGGGTACCCCCGTGCTTCCTTCTTTCCATATAGATGTAGAAGGACTACATGTTGACTGAGATTTGTCAGCCTGTTATGAATCCATCTGGTGGTGATGTTGTCTATCCAGATTTTTCTAACTTACCAACAAATAGGTTGTGGTCTACTTTGTCAAATACCTTACCGAAATCCAAGTATACTATATAAATAGGCAGATTAGATCTAGCCATGTATTATGCCTTATGGAGAGCGTTATAAAATTTTTGCTGAAAAAAAAATTCACTTGATCTGGGACATCTCTATAATTATGTTACATTTCTGAGAAAAGCAATTGAGAAAGGGTAGTAACCCATATCTCTGGACATATTTGAATGATACTGATCTTTTAAAAAATCTATTTCAGCTGGTCTTTCAGCAAGGATATATTACTCAAATTTCTTTTTTGTCAACTTGTTGCATGATGTGTGATGGAAATTAGGTAAAGTGCAGCTTTCACCTAGTTGTCTCAGTAGCTTTTGATACTATCAATTACAATAGTGTTTTGAACTGCCTGGTCGCAATAGGCCTTAGGGGCCTTGTTTCACAATAATTATGGTGCTTTCTATTGGGTATGTCCAGAAGATGGTGCTATGAGATTAATGTTTAACATATTGGCACCTATAGTTATCTTGTCCCCCATGCTGCTCAACACCTACATGAAATTACTGAGGAAAGTCATTCAAAGTTTTAGAGTGGGATACCATCAATTTGCTGATAAAACCTAGCTGCCAAAAAAGCCAATAGCTTCAAGATCATGAGAAGTGATAATAGTACCACTTTATATTGCACTAATGAGGTCACATTTGTAATATTGTGTCTGGTTCTGATTACTATGATACAAAAAAGATGTTGAGACCCTAGAAAATATCCAGTGCATAGAACAGCAACAAAGATGATAAAGGAGTCTGGAGGCTAAACTGTATGCTGGACTATATATATCTAGCTTATCAAACAAAAGGATTATGGGTGACATGATAGCTGTTTTTTAACATTTGAGGGGCTGTCACAGAGAAGAGGGGTAGACTTATTCTCCCAAGTCCCTGAGAGCAGGCCAAGAAGTGATGAGTGGAAACTAAAGAGAGATCCAACCTAGAACCCAGGAGAAATTTTCTGACAATGAGAACAATTAATCAATAGAAGAGCTTGCCTCCCAAAGTTGTGGGTGCTCAATGCTGGAAGTTTTCAAGAGTAGACCGGACAACCATTTTACTGATCTCCTGCTACTGAGCAGGGGTTTGAACTAGAAGACCTCCAAGGTCCCTTCCAGCCCTATGATTCTTTGATTGTATTATTTATTGCTCTTTATTAGCCAATTCCAAAAAAGCAATCAGTACCCTTGAATGTTGCCTAAATTCAGTAATGAACTAAAAGAAAGAAACAGTATAAACTGTCAATGGAAATGTTTTGCCATTGCCTCTTTCCTAGGGCTGAGAGGGAGGGAATGGCACAAGGAAATCAGCTGGCCTTATACCTAAAATGGGATTAGAGCTCCCAGTTATAGTAGAATTACAGGTAGTCCTCATCTTACAACAGTTCATTTAGTGACTGTTTGAAGTTACAATGAACTCCAAGCACTGAAAAAATGACTTATGATCATTTTTCACACTTATGACCATTGCAGCATCTCCATGGTCACATGATCAAAATTCAGACACTTGGCAACTGACTCATATTTATGATGGTAGAAGTGTTCAAGGGTCATGTGATCACCTTTTGCGACCTTCTGACAAGCAAAGTTAATGGGGAAGCCAGATTCACTTAACAACTGTCTCACTTAGCAACAGAAATTTTGGTCATAAGTTGAGGACTACCTGTATGATATGCTTTTTTACAACTTGGTGATAAATAGGTTATGCCTTTTTTCCTGTTCCTTTTTGGCTCAAGATGGCCAATGAAATCCACCATTTTCAAGCACGCTATCTTTGTGGGTTTGTCATTTTAATTCTAATGCTTCTCATCTGCTACCCAGTAAAGGTCACACAAATATTAATGTAAGAGGACCAAACAGCTTAGCTTTCAACATAACTAGTGCTCATGAAAATTGCAAAAAACCAGTGGCCTGTATCTTCTCAGTGAATGATTTCATAATGAATATACAAAGTGAAAGAAAATGTCTCATGGATAAACAATACACAGAAACAAATGGATGACTGAAATGAGATAGTGTAAAAAGGAGCTGGTACTCTTCATTCTCATGTTATAAAATGAACTGGAAGAAAATAATATGCTTAAAGGGAACAAAAATGCATGAATGTAAGTTTAAATCTATTTTTTTTTAAATCTGGATAGCTCTTTTTCCAGAACAGAAATTATCAGAAGCAGGAGCATGTCGAAAGAGGTAAGGAGGTGGAGTATCCATCTTGCAATAAGTTCAGAGTAAACGAAGTACCAACTGCTAGAATAAATTGTTCTCCAGCATGACGAATGGAGAATCCACAGATGGGTTGATCTTGCCTTTCTGCCCTAGAGACTAAGTCAATCAACCTTTGCCACGCCTCTCTTCCTCAGGCTAGGAATCCCCAGTCACGACTTAGTCTTAGCCCAAGAGAGACGTGGTGAAGATTGGCTCTTGGTCTTTAGCGGAAAGACTAAACGGTGATCCATCAGGTTGTACCTTTCCCTTCCCTTCCATTTCCCTTCTCTGTACTGATCTCAGTGCTGTGTTTAAACCGCTCAATTTCAGAGCGGTTTGGCAGGCTTCGGCTGAAGCCTTAAGCTCTCCCAGCTCTCAGGCAGGCCAGAAGGCTAGCGGTCGCCATTTTGAGCACCGCGCGTGCCGTTCCTGGTTTGGGGGGGACCCTCCCTTCCAGCGGGCCTATTTTGACTCAAACAGAGTCATTTCGGCAAAATTTCAGCTAGCGATTTCATTAGCCTGGCCATAGAAGCAGCTGCCGCTTCTGCTAATTCGGCCCAAACAACGGAGCAGGAGGTCATTCTAGCGGCCGCCATTTTGAATGCCCGTAAATCACACAGAAGGCCAGGATTAAGGAGTGGCATTTCGCGAGTGCCGCTTCTCCAGTTTAAGGCCCCTTAGCAGCTTGCTGCATACTAAGACTATTGCAATCAGGCAACAGAAACAGCCTCCAGCCTCCCAGCCATTAAGGACATCTTCAGTCGGTCCCAGCAACTAAAAAAACAAAACAAAACCCAGCCTCAACTGCCGCCATTTCAGCGCTCCTACACACCACCTATTTGGCTGCTTATAGGTGTCCTGGCTGTACCATTAAGTTGGTCTTGCTGCCACCAACTGGATCACAAGTGTGCTGGCCGTACCATTAAGTTGGTTTTGCCGCCACTAAGAGGATTACAAGTGTGCTGGCTGTACCATTAAGTTGGTCTTGCCACCACTAAGAGGATTACAAGTGTCCTGGCCACACCATTAAGTTGGTCTTGCCGCCACTAACAGCTTTATAAGTGCGCTGGCTATTCCATTAAGTTGGTCTGCCGCCACTATCAGGATTGTGAGTGTGCCGGCTATTGCCGCCACCACCGCTAGCCACAACTTGGCTCCTTGCTGCTGGGATCAACTCTCTGTTACATTGCTGTGATATCTCTTATTTGCAATGGCAGACAACACTGCAGCTCAGATGTCTCAAGGTGCCTCCAGCAATTCTTCCAGGCACAAGAAATCCAGATCGGCCAAACAAGAGGCTGCTGGGAAACTCATAGCCAGAGCTATCTCTGGCAAAAAAGATCGTCTAAGGCTGCTGAGAAAGAAGCAAACAGAAGGCACCAGGCATTGGAAAAACAGTTCTCCAAAGCTGCAAAGCAACAGAACAAGGCAAGAGTTGGTCAGGTTACTCCTGTTCCCATGGAAGCATTGGTTTTTGGCCCTCAACACGCTCCTTCAACCCTTGCTGCTCCAAGTGCCTGGTCTCCAGAAGGGGAAACAGGTCAGTTCATTTTTCCCATGACAGAGCAGGTAGAGATGGTTCCCCTTTCCAGTGAGGGGCTTGGCCTTCAGATCCCTGCTCCTCTGAATACAGCTAGGCCTCTGGGCCCAGATGCCACATTCACCCCTACAACGGCAGGGCTTCGCCCCTCAGAGACTCAGGAGACAGTGTTATCAGAGCAACTGCAGGTTCTGATTTCTCAGGTTATTGCCCAAGGCGTAGCTTCGACCCTACACCAGAGATCTCAACCTGAGTCAATAGCATCAGGGATCCCATCTTATCTCTCCCAGGCGGAAGTAGCCACATACCAGGAGTCGGTTTCCCCCTCCCATTCCTCCAGGAGCAGAAAGTCGTTCACAGGGGACGAAGAACAGACGGAGCAGGGGATGTCAGAAGATGAGGACTTATCCCCTGATCCTCCGCCTTTCGTAGGCCTGTTTAATCTGGTCCTCTTTAAGTCCTTACTCCACAAGGCCAGGAGCACCACTCAAATTGGTTCTGAAGGGGTCCCTCAGGCTGAGCCTTCCACCAGCCAGGGTCCTACCAGTACAGTCTTTTCAGAACCAACCTTTACCCAACAAGACATTCCCTGTCCTCCTCAGTACAGTCCAAAGACAATGGGGTACGCCTGGTACCTTTCCATCCCCGGGGGGGGGGACTGATAAAAAGTTGTTTAATGTGGCCCCAGCACTGTCACAGGTGCTAGCAGTCCCCACTGTAGATGAGCCCTTAGCACCATTGTTTTCTTCCTTCACAGTGTCTGGAGATATGGCGGAGGCCTTGAATTCAGAACATAAGAAAGTGGAGCTCAATTTCCGCAGGACCCATCAAGCCTCAGCATGGGCAGCTACATTCACTTCCTTTTTCGCCAGAATCTCACTCCTCTGGCTTCGCCTGTTGCAGGCTATAGTCCCGCCAGAGGTGGTATGGATGCACCACGACTTAAACAAATTAGTGGCTGCATCACAGACCTTTGTGGCTCACACAGTGGCGAGCGGATGCTAGGTCTAAATGGCGGTTGGCCACAGCCCCTTACAGGGGAGGCCAGTTATTTGGAGAGGCACTAAATCCTTATCTGATTGAAAATAAGGATAAATGCAAGGTCATGTCCCATCTTATTAGAAGGGCAGATAGGAGAGTTACTCCCTACGCCCACAAGCAGTCTTTTCGCTCAGCCGAAACAGGGTCGGAATTCACTCATTTCTCCCACCCTTATCCTCCCAGACCAGGCCATCAATTCAACAGATCTGGTAACAGGGACAGACCCAGACAGCAATTTCAGGCCAAGCAGCCCTTTCGGGGCACAGGAGGCCATCCTTTTAGAAGGTCCAAGTGACAGCAAGGGTACCTTTCCCTTGAAATTTTGAAAGCCTTACAAACACTCTCAGGCCATTCAGAAGGCCAGAGTTAAGGAGCGATATTTCGAAGATGCTGCTTCTCCAATCCCAGGCTCCTTGGCAGCTCGCCACATACTGAGGCTATTACAATTAGAGGCAACAACAGCCTCCTTTCAGGACACAATTTCCAAAGACTTCAGGGCATGTTCTGAGTGCCCGCTTTAACTGCTGCCATTTTCAGCACCTCTTCCTATCACCGATTTTGCTGCTTATATGGAGAATCCACTCCCCCCCTAAGGTCCATCCGGTCCTGTGTCAGGGGAATTTGAGCCACCACCTTGAAATGTCATCAACTGCTGCACCTTCGTTGTGACTGGGGATTCCTAGCCTGAGGAAGAGAGGCGTGGCAAAGGTTGATTGACTTAGTCTCTAGGGCAGAAAGGCAAGATCAACCCATCTGTGGATTCTCCATCGTCATGCTGAGAAAAGGCGTTCAGGTAAGACAACACCCCATTCATCTTGGTGAGCAGGGATGGAGAAGATTTCTGTGGCTTACAGCTTACAGCCACAGATGTGAAGAGTGGTTTCTGTAACAAGGGACATATTCTATTGAAACAGACTCAATTTAGGGAAAGAAGACAGAGCTCAACTAGCACCACAAGTATCAGCAGTGTTAAAGGAAGAGGAAGAAGACTTCACATTTCAGCTCATTTCTAAGTATAATAATGAGAACTAATTTAGTCTATATCCTGACGGAGGGAAAGTCCAATCTTATTTTCATTACAAGCTCTCTAAGACTGGCCTTGTCCAAGCACTCTAGTCTGCAATGCATTTGATGCCACAAAGCAAAGACTCTGACATCACTAGCATTGTCTCCCTATATCTATCTGTCTTGTGACTCCAGTGACTTCTCTAGTAGAACTCGTCTTTTTAGAACCATATAGTCTCCAATTTGGTTGGTTATCTGCATCCTGGACAATGGTATTGTAATCTTAACTGATCATCTCATACCCTACAGCAGTGATGGCAAACCTTTTAGAGACTGAGTGCCCAAACTGCAATCCAAAACCCACTTATTTATCGTAAATTACCAACACGGCAATTTAACCTGAATACTGAGGTTTTAGTTTAGAAAAAACAACTCATACATTAACATCTTTTGTCTTAAAAGAAAAACACAATAACAAAGCTTTCAATGATACAAACAACTTTTTATTGAAAGGTAAAAGTTTGCATTTGGCATGCTTTTGAATAATTAATGTGATTTTTGCTGTTGTATGCATGCTGATAATTTGCCTAAGCTTGGCTCATAGTTTGTAAGTTTCAGAGCAACACATGCAGCACTCAGGTCATCTGTTAGTCTGTTTCTGGTGTCAGATTTGATATAATTCAAAGCTGAAAACAGCTGCTCACAAGCATAAGATGATCCAAACAAAGTAATGAAAGCAATCCCAAGTGCTTTCATTGACTTAAAATTATTTGGCAGAGAATTCCACACAAGGATTTCATTTTCAGAACTAACTGTGCTGTCCTTTGTCATCCTTGTTTTTGCAGGATTGCTCTCAATAAGAGCAAGGCACGCTTTGGCTCCGTTTTCACCAGGAAAGGGCTTGGGAAATGGCTTCCTCCTGGCGAAAACAAGCCTCCAAGCCCTGATGCTGGTGGAGTGAGGCAGTGAAGGCCAGAGCAGACCCTTCCAGATCTCCCCTCGCTTCCCCAAAGCCTCCCTTCACTAACCTTTTCCAGCTCTGTTCACCACCACTGTGTGCAGGGCAACAAAAGAAGCTTGTGGGACTACCAGTTTTAAAAAAAGTTCAACCAGACGTTCCAACTTTGCGAGATCCTTTTTTTTTGTGAGAAGTTGAAAGGTCAGATTGATCTTTTTTTTTAGTCCCACAAACTTCTTTTGTTGCCCTGCACATGGAGAATGGAGCTGGAAAGAAGGTTAGTGAAGGAATGCAGTTGCCCTGGAGTGGGGGTTAGGATTTGGCATTATGGATGCCTTGGGATGTGGTGGGGGTTAGGGTTTGGCATTGTGGATTGTGGAGTGTTTGTGCTCTGGTGGGGCTATTCAAAACGTGGGGATTCCCTGCATTTTGAACCACCCTGGGTGCACAGAAAGGAGCACTCTGTTTCTCAAGTGCCCCATTCCAAGCATACAGAGCTTGCAGTCTCTGCCAGTTCTCTGTTGGGATAAAATCTTTCAGCTCCTATAGAGCACTTCCAAATGCAGCCAGTCCCTGCATTGGAAGCACTCCATAGGTGTGGAAACATTTTTTTATCCCAACGGAGATCTGGCAGAAGGCTCCGTTTCTCAAGCGCCCCATTTTTTTTATCCCAATGGAGATCTGGTAGAAGGCTCCGTTTCTCAAATGCTCCATTCCAGGCATACGGAGCTTGCAGTCTCTGCAAGATCTCCACCAGATCTGGCAGAGACTGCAAGCTCTGTATGCCTGGAATGGGGCACTTGAGAAACAGAGCCTTCTGCCAGATCTCCGTTGGGATAAAAAAATGTTTCGGCCTCTATGGAGCGCTTCCGACGCAGAGACTGGCTGCGTTTGGAAGCGCTCTATAGGAGCTAAAAGACTTCATCCCAATGGAGATCTGGCAGAGACTGCGAGCTCTTTGGCTATGTTTTCACATTTCTCAAGCCTCTTCCTAACGAAAACAAGCCTCCAGAGCGAGCACACCTCGCTCTCCTTAAGAGCAATCATGCAAAAACTAGCATCCGGAGCAAGCACGCTCGCTCCAGAGGCTTGTTTTGGCTAGGAAGGGGCTTGAGAAATGGCTTTTTCCTGTGAAAACTTAGTCAAAGAGCGAGGTGTGCGTGCCCACAGAGAGGGCTCTGGCACGCGTGCCATAGATTCACCATTACAGCCCTACAGGCTCTTAGATATAAGTTGCTGAGAGTCACAGACAATACAACCTTAAAGAATTTGGTGCCTTGTGTACCCTAATCCTGCCATCACTGTTTGAGTGAAAAGAGTTACCTCTCCATTAACTAGAATTCTGTTCAGATGCATACTCTCTGTTGTAGTTACAGAAAGAAGGATATTATGCTTTTTTTTCTTGGAAGCAATATACAACCTATATAATTCATTCCTATAACTCTTTAATATTGAATTCTCCTAGTCAAATCAACCCAAGAGACCAATCAGAGTAAATTTTACTTTGGGGTTTATTCTTAAAGAGAGCCAGCTTATCATGTTAGGTAAGATAGCCATATATCTCCTTTTTTCCTTTCCTGAACATTTTCATCCAACTACATTTTCTCATTCACAGTAATCCCCCCTTCTTGATAAATTTTGTGATAATGAAGTTGTGTTAACTGGTGAAAAGCAGTTTGAAATAATATATTTCAACAATTTGTGCTGAATTGTAATTTCAGTTCAATAACCTGCTTTAGATTTTGCTAAGAATTAAAGATTTAAGGCTACCAAGGAAATATCTGAAATAAGCCTGTCCTACTTCTAGCAAAATTCTTTTGGCATTTTGAAGCAATTTTTCATCTCCTTCACACTCCTTCTTCTAGGAACCTTAGAGGATGCTTCCATCATAAACTGGCACAGGCAACTGAGCTCTCAATGATCTTGGACTATATTTCATTTGGACATTCTTTCATATAGTGATCTTTGATTACAGTATTCACTCTTCTGTAATTTTCTATAATTGATTTTATGCTCATATAGCTTCTTATGATTCTCACTTTGTCTTGATAATGTGTATTGGGTTTTATTAACATTACTTTTATTTTGTATTGATTCTCAAATGTCATTCCAGATACAATACACTTACATTTAAGCTACTTCTGTCCTGTGTTCATGCTGGTTTGCTAGGGTTTTTTAATCTCAGCAACTTTAAGTGTTTGAATTTTAATTTCCAGAATTCTCCAGTCAGCATACTGGCTGAAGAATTCTGGGAGTTGTAGTCCACATTTTAAAATTTTTACCATTATTCTATTTTTTCAGTGGCTGGCTTGCAAAAGAATTAAATATTTGACTAAACATTCACCCCAACCAAAGTGTTTTTCCGGTCAATTAGCAGATCAGATATTGGCAAGGAAACATAATTATATTCACTACAAACACTTTGAGTCAGTAAATAAGCTCATATTTACATAATTGATAGGTCCTTAAAGGAACTTCAGAATAGAGGTGAAGATGGGAGGTGAAGATGACTGCATAGCATACATGTTCTAAGCAAAAGGTCATCCTTACCTCTGTCCCAGCCTCCAATATAGTTTTTATTGTTCTCCATACCTGAAGTCATTTCATCCATTTAAAGCCTCTTGAAAAATTAAATCAGCCTTGGGCAACTTTCTCTTTTTAAACAAGATATTTAAACAAGATTACTGAGTGGAATCACTGCTATAGCTTGGCCTCTGACAATTAACATTAACTAATGGGCACTTGATGCAGCAAATCACTTCATCATAATTTAGACTATTATTTGACAGCCACTTGCAAGATGGAAAGAGAGGTAAGTATGAAGGGAAATATTCTTGGTTGCCCAGAAAGGTGAAAAAGAATCCATTTTGTATACAGGCATGTGTGCATGCATATATGGAACTGATTTCAATGTGTCATTAATTGTATTCAATAATGTAATTGTTAAGTCACAGAACATATAATTCCTTGAAAATTTTCAAAAAGAATACAATCTGAGTAAAAACTAGATAAATTTGAGTGTTTATCTTCAAATATTAATGATGGAAACATCTGGCCATATATTTCAGATAATTTCAAATGATTGACTGAATTTCAACTGTCCAATCACACCCCTGCACACAAAATAATTATTTGCAATACCAAGGCAGGGCATCAGAACACCTGGGAAAAAAACAAGTCATTTCTAAGAATATACAGAAGTGGTTGCATTCATGTTAAATTGAAGTTGTCTTCTATAAGGAGAGAACTTGAACTTGTAGGGAAAAAGAGTAGTTTTAACCAAAAATGTAAAGAGTAGTTTTTTCAAAAATGTAAATCCATGCACCTGTTCAACTTTGGCTAGTCCAGAGGTAGGCAACTTTGGCTCTTTTATGACATGGCTGGTTCAGGAATTCTGGGTATTGAAGTCCACAAGTCATAAAAGAGCCAAGGTTGCCTACCCCTGGGCTAGTCTGTCTCCCTCCTTAGTACTACGTTTGGGATACACTGAGCTACCTGAAATACAGATCTTAGAAATTTGGATTGCACCCTTTCCAGAGGAGCAAAAGAGGAATAAGATCCCAGCAGAACACTAAAGAGTAGTTGTTCGCAAGCCTTAGCTGAATATAACTTCAGTGTTGCTGGAATATACAGTGCTCCTCTGAAAAAATAACAAGATTGAATTGCTACCACTGTTTTTGGGCATTTTGCATAACATAGTTTTGATGTGCACTGTGTGTAAATGGAAATATGGAAAATCATGCCCAACTATTTAAAGGATTTGACTTGCTTGATGTTCTGGCCATTTATTTTCCAGGTGTGCAGTTTAGGTCTTTTTGAAAAGATCATGGTCTTAATTTTATTATAGTTGATTTCAAAAGCCTCTTCAGAGCAGTAACTAACAGCGTTTAAGGCTCGCCTAAGTCCAATTTGCATTTGTGATAAAAGTACTATATCATCTGCATATAACAAGGATGCAATAAGTCCATTAGCTAATTTTAGGAGATGGTGCCCTAATTGGGGCACAAATGGATTTATATACAGATTAAACAGCAGAGGAGCTAGAATGCACCCTTGCCTTACACCTCATTGGTGTAGTGGCCTTGCATGTTGCATCCAATTTTGATTCTGGAGTTCTTACCAAGATTGTGCATAAGCAATAATAGAACTCTGTCAATGGTTATATGCAGAAGCTTAGACCAGAGCCTTTCTCTGGGAACTAAACCAAATGCAGACCTGAAATCAATAAATGCAGTAGATAAGGATGAACCTGATATGAACATGTATTTTTTGGCCAGGTGTTAAAGAATAAGTGCATAAATAGAGCTGAAACCTGTTTGTTCATCTCCCAGAACATGCTCTAAGCTTTCCAATCGATTAATTTGTTGTATAAACGTTTAACCTAGAGCAGTGATGGCGAACCTTTTAGAGCCCAAGTGCCCAAACGGCAACCCAAAACCCACTTATTTATCGCCAGGTGCCAGGTGGTTGTGGCCCACTGGGTGGGTGTGGCTGTGGTCATGGCAGATGGTGGGTGTGGCCAAGGTGGACGTGGTCACCTCGATGCTGCTCATGGGAAGGGACACCTGTGGGGGCCGGGCAGGGTTAGGGAAGATCCAGGGGGTCTCTGGCAGGTCGGGTGGTGGGCAGGAGGCTTGTCCTGCGGGGTGAGGAGAGGCAAGGTGAGGTAGGGTGGGGGTACCATTGTCGCAGGGCAAGGTGAGGCTGGGGCAGCTGCTGCCTGACACTGTCGGCCCCTGCACACAGAGGCCAGCGAGCGCATGGGGGCCGACAGTGTCCGTCAGCAGCCACAGCCTACCGGCCCCTCAACCAGCGCACTCTGGGGCTCCGCAGCCCACTGCCAGCAGTTCAGAGAAGCCACCTCTGAGCTGGACGGCTGGCCAACAGCTGAGGAGGCGATACAGTGGGTCGTGCCCAGGAAAAGGAGAGCATGCAAGGCCAGGAGGGATGGGATGGGGGGAGGGAAACCAGCCATGCTGGGATGCATCCGGCCACGTGGGAGCTCAGCGAGTTAGCAGGCGGCTGGTTGAAGAGGGATGGTTGCCATCTCCAAGGCATGGTGCACGTGCCCACATGGAGGGCTCTGAGTGCCTCCTCTGGCACACGTGCCATAGGTTCGCCACCACTGACCTAGAGCTAACTTATTATACTTAAGAGGCTGATAGGCTGATAGTTATCTGCCAGGTCTTGGGTGCCCCTTTTGTAAATAGACACAGTAATGAGTAGGCCTCTCCAAGTTATGGAATTTGTGCATATGATCAATATAAGTAAACAGGGAGGCAAGAAATGGAGGTCCACCATTCCAGATTATTTTATAGTATTTCAGGCATGATAAAATCATTGCCTGCATCTTTACCAGGCTTTAGCTGATTAATGAGTGTCTTTATTTCAGCACTTGTAACTGGGGCCCACTTTGGGAGCAGGTTGGTGTTGAGAAAACTCTTCTTGTGACTATAATGCTCTTAAGTGGTCCTTCCATACAAAGGCAGGTATATGATATAGAAGTGAAAAGGGTGGGAAGCTATCAGGTACCAAAATAGAGTTCCTGGCTTGGGATACTGTTATCAATCACTGCCAGGAAATTCTGGTGAGCTGTCTCTCTTTTTGTTTTCTAGAAGATTTTTGTATTGTTTCTTCAGGAGCATAAGATTTTGCATAGGATGCGCCGCTGGGTTCTCTCTGTATAATTTAAATTCTCTAATCAATTTACTTTTAGACTCAAAACATGTATCAAACCAGAGTTGATAGGGGGTAAGCACTAATTAGTATGCTATAGTAGTAGATTGTCTTTCCTTGGACAATATATATTGATATTTTTAAAAAAGTACCACTTGTTTTGAAATTAATTTGCTTTTCATATAAACCTGAAAAGAAGAAATGCCTATCTTGAATTCATGCCTGCTTTTGATTTATTTTTGAACTGATATAATGAAGCTGAGTACCATAATTCCATGTAAGGGGAAAACATTCCAAAAGAGAAGAGGAAAGAGATTAGAATGGGACAAAAATGAAATCCTATCATGTTTATAAAAACTTTCTCAGGATGAAAACCTGTCAACTTCCAAAAACTTCCTCATCCATCCAGGCATTTCACTTAGAGGTCAGTTTTTTGTATATAATAAATTGCTTCTAGTTGGCTGAAAAATCATTGTTGAGCCCTTATCTCTTTGATCAGTTACATTTGCAGCATTTTAATGGACTTCCCCTCATTATATGGCTAGTCATTAAAAGCTGAGACTTCCAATACAATGGAACCTTGGGTAAAGTGATCTATGAGAGTTTTATATTGGCTTACCAGTCCCAACCTTAATTTTACCCATTCGTCTTAATTTTTTGTAATCATTTTTGTAAAGAGGGTATAATGTCAGGCATGCTTCCCTGCTACTGACAGATCCAATCTAGCAAATAATTACCATAAGGAAATTGATGGTTTAGAGTGCAGGGGAGAATTTAATTTACTCTAACATCTTGCAATACAATACATTCCCAGAGATATGAGGATTCAAGTTTTTTTAAAAAAATATAATTTTAGTATTTAACATGATTACTTATGTTGAACACTATTAACTTTTTCTTAACTTTGATATCATTACTGGTTCAATAATTATAAGTAAACTTTATTTTAGCCTAAAATCTCAAAGCTTTCATTAAGAAAGAATTAAAGATGCATAAAATAAAAAATAGAGATGCTCTATTTTCTCTTTTGTCTTTCCATTATGAATTTCACACAGTGTCTAGAGAAACATGCAAAAGTTCAGTGATGTTGCATTCTTTCTTTGCAATGATGTTTTAATAGATCGCTTACTATTTCTCTGTTCCAAAGTCAATTGCACTGGATGGGCAGGGGAAACTACAAATGCAGACTGTTTCTCAAAAAGAGAAAACCACTTTGAACTCAAGAGGGAAAATCTCTAGGCATAAAAGTAGTATTCCAAGAGTATAAAAGTGTTCCAGAGACTAGAAAGAAATTTCCAGTTTGTCCAGCTCTCTATGTACTTTATGAACAGCAGAAGGGGGGAAAGATGCACATGTTATTATATCAATATTTGTGTTTAGAATCCTATATACATTTCTATCATTCAGTTAAGCACAGGTGTGTTGGCCAAAGAGCTCAGGAGGATCTTCAGCGAACACAACATACATGCACACTTTAAATCCAAGAAACTTGTCCACCCCAAAGAAAAAACACCCAGACTCACACTGAGCAATGTGATATATGCAGCACAATACAGTGAGACATGGGCAGATTGGTATAGTGGGGAAACAAAACAACCACTTCGTAAACTCATGGCACAACATAGGAGAAGAAACCCACCAGGACAAGATTCAGCAATCCATCAGTATTTAAAAGACAAAGGCCTCCCAACTAGAGGCGAAACCCAAGCAGCTAGGACAGCTAATCTGGTCATCAGATTGGGTCCAGCCCAGCGGAGATTCCAGATGCTTCGAGCTGGCCTTGCCACCCTTAAAGGCATCAAAGGTGGACAAGACTAGACTACCACAAAAGGATTCCCTCATATCGCACTCCCTAGACCGGGGGAGAGCTACCAGATTGTCTGCCACTGAGGACTCGGGTGAGTGGAAATATCTGTCCGCAGCTCGCAGTCAGTCAGTGGAGAAATTGGTAGAGAAGTTTGAAGGGCTAGAAATGAGAAGTTTGGAGCAACCTTCTCATTCCCTTTACGCCAGCGATCAGGACATTGAACTCCTACTGAGAGGAGCCACCAGCTCCTCCTTCACAGAGCAGGCAGCTTTCCTGCTCCTGAAGCCCTCTGTCAGAGCCTCCAGTCCCATGGGGAGAGACAGCCCCAGTCACCACCCCTCCAGAAGCCCCAACTGACGCCGACGAGATGAGGGCCCGGGCCGCCACTGGGACAGCAAATCCCCAGACCGATGTGCATATCAATTACCCAGTATGGGTCCCCTGCAGCAATGTCTGTATGGCAGCCCCTGCAGGTGGGAGATAAAAAATCTCTGAGATTGCAGCAGATAATAGAGGCCCTGCAACAACTTGGGGTGGCACCGAGGCCAGAAGACCAGCAACCGACGGGGGGACGACTACAGCAAGGGGATTGGTTGCCGCCCCCGAATGTACAGCAACAGCAGGGGGGATGGCAACAGCCCCCACCCAGGCAGCAACCTTTCGGAGACCTATGGCGACTTGGAATGTCCCTTGAGAATGCAGCAGCAGCCAGGGTGGGGTAGGCAGCAACTGAGGGTGCAACAGCCACAGTGGGGAGCCCAGCAGCCATTGAATCAGCAACCAGGGTGGGGCCAGCAGCAACTGGGAGTGCAACAACCACAGCAGAGGGCCCAGCAGCCATTGTACCAGCAGCCAAGGTGGGGCCAGCAGCAACTGGGGACGCAACAACCACAGTGGGGAGCCCAGCAGCTGATGATTGCTCCACCTTTTAGAGCAACCTTCGATGGGGACCCAGAAAAGCTGGTTTTCTTCCTCAACCAAGTGCGCTTTCATTTGAACCACTGTGGCCATCTCTACCTGGACCCAGCCACTATGGTTGATGTAATTGTGTCCAGCTTAGAGGGAGAAGCATCAGAGTGGCTGAATAATTTATATAATGAGCAAGCTCCCAAATTGGAGGACCCCAACCTCTTCCTCCTAGGACTGAGAGCAAGATTTGAGGACCCATCCATTGCCCTCAAAGCAGAAGGCCAAATCCATAAGATAAAACAAGCTGGGAGACCGGCCCTGGAGTACGTATGAGAGTTTTGCAAGTTAGCCGGTCAAATAGAGAGGTGGCCTGAGCAATCCATAGTCCATCATTTCAGGGAAGGACTAGACGATCACCTTTATCAGGCCTGCATCTATCAAGCACTACCTGATCAGCTACAAGAATGGTACCAGGCAGCAGTAAGACTAGACGTTCAGCTCGCCCGCTACAAGAAGCCTCCCCCACCTGAAGCCGAACTGAAGCCAGAGCAACTCAAATGGCAACCACCCCCCCGAAAACTTCCATTTACTGCAACTGCTGAACGATCCTGGCCACCTGCAGGCCCACCAATCAAGTGCTTCCAATGCGGACAACAGGGACACCGAGCAGCGAATTGCCCAGTCCCCTACCCCCAACAGCAGAACAGACCGGGACCAGCAGCGAGAAAGAAACCTGCCCAGCAGCCAGTAAGAGAGAAATCCAACTAGATCACACAGGAACCTGTTGCCCAAGTCACATCCCCCACACAGGAGGATGCCGGAACCCAGGCTGGACCCGCCCCCGCTTTACCTTCTTTCGACAACGACAACGGAGAGAACAACCCAATGGTGAGTCGACACATCCCACTTTTCTCTCCACCTGCCAAACTCATAATCCCTAAATTGGGGGCACAGACAGATTTAAAAGTACTAGTCGATTCCGGATGCTCCCAATGCATCATTAACTTGCCATTTGCTAGGAAAATGGGCATACGAGCAAAATTGCTCTCCAAACCTGTAAGGTTTGAGCAAGCCAATGGCTCCCTGATGGGAGGGACTTTAGTCACGCAATTAACTGAACCTCTACACTTAGAAATAGGTGAGCACTGGGAGTTCATTCGCTTCCTGGTGGCTCCAAAAATGACTGAGACTGTGATCCTGGGATTAGCCTGGTTGGACAAATGGAAGCCATTTATTTGGTGGGAGAAGGGAATGAGAACTGTGAGGCTACCTATAGGGCCCAAGTCCCCTATTGATTCAACGGACGTTACAGGAACCTTTAGCCCACCCAACATGTGAGCGCACATGGCTGCCTCACCTCAACCAGGTGAGCCACTCATCCCCAGCGAGTACCGGGACCTGGCAGAGGCATTTAGTGAGAAGGAATGTGACACCCTGCCTCCCCACCGACCCAATGATTGTTCCATTGAACTGTTGCCAGGAGCCATACTCCCACAACTGAGAATGTACGCCATGTCCCCCCTCAAAATGGAGGTGATGCAGTGATACATGGACAAAAACCTAGAGAGGAGGTTCATTGAATGGGCCAAGTCTGCTGTGGGGGCCCCTATGTTGTTTAGAGAAAAAAAAAGATGGATCTCTTCATCTTTGCATAGACTATAAATCTCTGAAATCAGTGAGTATGGAAAATAAATACCCCCCCTCCTAAAAGACTTACTAACCCACCTGGCCAAGGGGAGTGTCTTCACTAAATTAGACCTGAGAGAAGCATATTACCAGGTGAGAATAAAGGAGGGAGACGAGTGGAAAACTGCCTTCAACTGCCCCTTGGGAAGCTACCAGTTCAAAGTCATGCCATTTGGACTACAAGGGGACCCAGCCATGTTCATGCAATTGATTAATGAGACCCTACATGATCATTTATACAAGGGGGCTCTGGTGTATCTTGATGACATCCTGATATACAGCACAAATATGACTGACCATATAAAGCTGGTGAGAGAAGTGTTAAAGAAATTATTGAATGCCAAGCTTTATGTCAAACTGTCAAAATGCGAATTTCACCAGACCTGATTAGATTATCTTGGCTATAGAATTTCCAATGAGGGCATTGAAATGGACCCAGCCAAAGTGAAAGCTGTAATCGAATGGCAGTCCCCAAAGACCCGCAAACAGCTCCAGAGCTTCCTAGGTTTTGCCAACTTCTACCGTCAATTCATCCCCTCCTTTGCTGAAATTGCCCTACCCCTTACAGAACTACTCAAAACAGGCAAGGGAGGGGGGAAACCGTGACCTGGCCAACCACTAACATAGACTATGGGCTGTCAAACCACTTTTGAGAATCTAAAAAGACTATTTGCTGTTGAGCCGGTCCTAAAGTACCCCTGCCCAGGGGAACCCTTTGTGATTCAAGCCGACGCCAGCGATGTGGCTGTTGGAGCTGTATTGCTGCAAAGAAACAAAAGAGGAGCTTTGCAATCCTGTGCCTACACCTCAAAAAAAATTATTGAGCTAATATTTTTGAGACTTCTAAGGTTTAAGATTTTAGTCTGAGTTAATATTGATGTGAATTATGGATTTGATTATGGTCTGGAATGGCAGTTATGGAAAATTGGAAAAGTTAAAACTAAAGGAGTTGTATTGAGATTGGTGAAATATTACTGATATTTTTACTTGCAATGATTGAAGATTGGATTGATTTATAAAAATGTTTGATAGAGTATAGGAAATAGAATATAGGGTATATATATATATATATATATATATATATATATATATATATATATATATATATATATATATATATATATATATATATATATATATATATAATAGTTATATTATATGTTTACTTTAGAAATAATTAGAAATAATTTAGGCTAATGTAAAATGGTTTTTTAAAAAAACTTAAAGTTATGTTCATTTATAAAATATGTATGTGAAATAGAATAGAATAAGAGATAGAATTTAACTGAGAAGTATAAAGTGAATAATTGGAGTAATATGTATAGGTTAGGAATAATCTGTATTATGTGGATACCCGAATTGCATACTATATGTTTATGTAATGCCAAATTGGAATATGTTAATAGTTAATTAAGCTCAAAAATGGGTGGAAATATTATTGATAGTTTTGCTTTTTTTGTTGTTTTTGTTTTTCTTGATTGATAAAATAGAGAGGGAAATCTTAAAGAAGTAATTTAAATTGTTTATGTATGATTATATTTTCTATTTTGTTCTATGGAGTGCCCTATCTCCACAATGAGTCCTAAGCACTTGGCTGTAAAACAAAAAAAATTCAATAAAACTTGTTATATATATATAAAAAAAATTATTGAAAGCGAAAGGAAGTGGGCCATATGGGAAAAGGAGGCTTTCGCAATTAGATGGGGTCTAATAAACTGGCGACATTATCTAGAAGGGAGCAAGGTGCCTTTTGAAGTATAAACAGATCACAAAAATCTAGAAGCACTGAAAACTCCCCACAAATTATCCCCAAAGCAGGTACGGTAGGCACAGTACTTTAACCGTTTTAACTTCACTCTAAAGTACATACCAGGAGGAAAAAACCTCCTAGCTGATGCTCTATCCAGACTGCCCCAATACAAAAGTGAACGTGAAGAGGTTAACGAGGCAATTATCTCCAATCCACAAACTGCTGCTCAACTCATGCCTCACAGGGCCCCTAACCCTCATGACCCTGGGGCAAAGAAAATAAAACGAGCTCCTCACCGATCAATGGTTCAAAGACAATCAAACCTCCCTAACATGCAGGGATGGCTTGGCTTACAAGGGAGGGAAATTATACTTGCCAGAAGCCCTCTGTCTCAACTCTCTCAAACACAGCCATAACATAAAACAGGCTGGACACTTTGGATATTTAAAAACTCTACATCTCATCCGCCAGCAGTTTTGGTGGCCGGAACTAAAACGAGATGTGGAAAATTATGTCAGGAGTTGTACTGTATGTGCCACCATGAAAAGAATTCCAGGGAAAACCCCTGGGTTACTGCAGCCAGTGGCAGACCTTTCCCAACCTTGGGAAGAAATTGCTATGGACTTTATAGTATATCTACCTGAAAGTAGAGGAAATACTGTCATCTGGACAGTGATAGATCTGTTTTCAAAGCAGGCTCACTTCATTGCCTGCAAAGGGCTCCCATCTGCCCAAAGACTGACTAAATTGTTCTTGAAACACATCTATCGGCTACATGGAGCCCCTAAACGAATAATTTCAGATAGGGGGGTGCAGTTCACAGTTAAGTTTTGGAGGAGCTTTCTTAAATTAATTAGATCATCTCAAGGTCTATCATCCACTTTTCACCCATCTACTAATGGGGCCACAGAAGCCGCTAACAAGATGGTGGAGCAATACCTCAGATGTTATATTTCCTACCAACAGACCGACTGGATCGATCTCCTCCCTTTTGCAGAGGTGGCTTACAATAACTCTATTCACAGCAGCACTGGCTTTACACCTTTCAGAGTATCTACAGGAAAAGAGTTCAGCCCGATACCTGAATACCCCCAAGCGCCCCCACTTTCTCAGACACTTGTTCAATGGGTGAGGGAGTGGAAAGAAGTTTGGAGAGCCACGAAAACTGCTTTCAAAAAGACTTCTGAGACCTATAAAAAGCAGGCAGATAAAAAGAGGGCTCCTCAAAGAACATTCCAAATTGGAGAATAGGTTTATCTGTCGACTAAATATTTACCCCTCAAATTACCTAGCAAGAAATTAGGACCAAAATTTGTGGGGCCTTTCCCCATCGTAAAGATCATTAACCCAGTCACAGTAGAATTAAAACTACCTAGGCTTTTAGGGAAAGTGCACCCTGTCTTCCATTGCAGCTTGTTGAAACCTCTTTGGGGCTCCACATTAAGACCTCCCCCGAAGAAGGCATCCATAACCCTAGTGGTAGCAGGTCAGACTCACTATGAAGTAAAGCGTATTCTTCATTCTAGAATGTTTAAAGGGAAATTGCAGTACCTAGTGCAATGGAAGTGATATACACTGTCTGAAGCAACTTGGGTGAAAGCTAGTAATGTGAAAGCCGACAGACTCATCAAAAGGTTCTATAGGAAACACCCTAATAAACCGAGAGACAGTCCCTAACATATGCTTTTGTTTATGCTACAGGATCTGTCCTTTTTGTAAGGGGGGGCTGGATGTCAACACTGCTAACATCGGATGTTCTTACTTTGACAACATATGGAGATGTATCCATTTTCCTTTACTTTAAGTTTTACTTTTAGAGTTAGAATTAGATGATACTGGGGGGGAGGAAGAGGAATGTGCATGGGAGATTAGTTAGATAAAACAATACTGTATAATGGTGAGAACCAAAGCTGTTTGTAATAAGAGATGATAAGACATGACGGGATGAAGAACTGGATGGAAAGCCAGCATTTCAAACTAATTGGAAAATGTGATTTATGACTGTTAGTCAGAGGAGGGAATTGTGCTTTGATACTATGTGCTGAGGGGAGGGGAAGCCAGATTTTGGCTTGGACTATGTACATGCCGATGTGTTGCTACTTGAATAAAGATTCTTTAAGGTAAACAATGCCTCGAAGTTCTTTGAAGAATTTCATATGTCAGAACCATAACAGAAGATACAGATAAACCTCCAAGTGGCCTCAACAATTCTCTAAAAGAATGCAAATGACCAGCTGTCTGCAAGGAATATAAATCCTTCCATTCCTCACCATCCAATCAGAGCTGAAGAAGCTTCTTGGATGAGAAGTGAAATGTCTTCAAAGAAAAACAAGAAAGTCCAGTTGCTCTTGAAGCACCTTTGGGACAACCATGACCTAGATGACTGAGAATCTCCATAGACAATCACAGGTACATTCTTTGTAAAAAAGTACTGTAGATTGCTTGAATAAGGTGTGTAGCTAATCTACTATTTACATGTTCCCTACATCATACTAATACATTTGAGTGTTCTATGCAATGTGAATAAATTGTAATAGGTTGTAAAATCCATGTCTTTTGGATTAATAAGAACTCTACATGGAGTTTATTAGTAAATAGCTTCATTGATTGTTGTATGAAGTATTGCTGATACTTCAGTATAATTTATGAGTCAGTAAGTGCATAGTTTACATTGATCTCATCATAAATTCACTTGGAGATCATATGTAGAAATGATCATACAGCTTTAGCATAATACCTTAAACTTAAAGCACAATTTAAAAGTTTAGTAGTATCTGTATTATTATTATTATTATTATTATTATTATTATTATTATTATTATTATTATTATTATTATTATTATTATTATTATTATTATTATTTAATCTTCAATTCAATTCACAGTCTGGGACTGGTAAAAACTTAACAGTTCAACTCCTAACCAAGGACCTAAGAGCTATTAAAGTAGCGTCTGAGTATATAGGCAGTTCCGAGTAAGATGGTTTTTTGCAAAGTCAGGATATTCAGGTCAAATAAGTTCAAAATTTCCATGTATCTAGGAAACCCTTTGGGTATTGCTCCAAGGACGACTATTACTATTGGTACAACCATTGATTTCTTCCTCCATAGTTGCTCAATTTCAATTTGCAAATCACAGTATTTTGTTATTTTTTCTAGCTGTTTCTCTTCAATTTGTGCATCACCTGGCATTGCAATATCAATGAACCAGACTTTTTTCTTTTCCACAATAGTGATGTCAGGCATGTTGTGGGCCAGATGTCTGTCTGTTTGGATCCGAAAGTCCTACAGGATCTTGACTTGCTTATTTTCAAGAACTTTGTCAATTTGGTATTTCCAGTAATTTTTGCTGCATTCAAACCCAAACTCCTCACAAAACTTTCAGTGTATAATTTTGGCAACTCGATCATGATGTTATAGATAATCATGATGTTGTAGATGTTGTGAAATTTTGCTGCAGCAATTGATAAGGTGATCTTTTTCATCTTTCTCATTGCATATGCGACATGTTGCTGACATGTTGAATTTTTGCTTTCATGTAATTGGTCTGCAAGGCTTGTTCTTGGCAGCCAAAATGAAGCCTTCAGTTTCTTCTTCACACTCCTGATCTCAACCAGCTCCACGTTAGCTTTGTGTCTAACTTTCCTTCAATGTCCTTCAGGTATTGACTTTGCATAGGCTTCTTTTTCCAGTTAAAAACCTGATGCTCAATTGTTTCCTTTCAATATTCTGCTTTCAATCTTGTTGTTTTCCCTTGTTCATCTCTTTCAGTAAAAGGCTCTTTTGCTTTTTATGTAGTCATTTAAGCTGTGTTTTTCCTCTTCCACAGTTTGTTTCACCTGTAAGAGACTCTGCCATCCCGAGATCTTGGCAAATATAATCAATCAACATCACTTTTTGGGTGCAGAGCATGATGCATTGTCATTAGGTTTCTAGTCTTTCGATCCAAGTTATCAAGTTCTAACTGAATCCAATCAATTATTCCAACTGAGAATCATATTGCAGGCATTGCCCAGGTGTTAATTGCCTTTATCATATTTCCTCCACTCAGCTTTGATTTCAGGATTTTTTGGGCTTGTTTCTGTATTTTGTTGAAGTAGCTTCCTTGACTTGGTTATACAACAGATCAGAAGCTTCCAAAACTCCTAAGTACTTCATTATCAAGGTTGAATCCATCATCTTCAACAAGTTTTCCTGTCTTAACAGCAATTGTTGCACATTTGTCAATGCCAAATTGTATTTCAATGTCTTTGCTAAACTCCTCAGTGCTTTTCAACAGTGAGCTCAATTCAGCTTTTGTTTTTCCAAACACTTTTAAATAATCCATGTAGAGCAAATGGGAAATTTTCAACTGTTTTTTAGCCAATTCATAGCCACAGTTTGTTTTGTTCAAAATGCTTGTTAGTGGCACATTGAAAGTACAAATAACAGAGGTGACAATGAGTCACCTTGAAAGATTCCTTGTTTGATTTCAACTTCACCAAGTTCTTCTCCACAGGCCATCAACTTAGTTTGCCATAACTTCATGGAAGTCTTCAGGAAATTCTGGATGTTGCTGCTAATTCCAAAAATGTCTAAGCATTTCTCTATCCAGCTGCGTGGAACAGGACCAAAGGCTTTCTTATAATCAATCCAGGCCATGAACAAATTTGTTTGTCTTTTCTTTGAATTCTTCAAAACCAGTTTATCAATCATCAATTGGTCTTTGGTTTCTTTTGAATTTTTGCAGCACCCTTTCTGTTCTACAGGCAGCAAATCCAGCAAATCTAGATGTCTATAAATTTGGTTTGCAATAATGACTGTAATTTGTATGTTGTTAGCAGGCAGGTGATTGGCCTGTAATTTTCCTTTTCTGCATCCTTCTAAATCAAAAATGTTATTCCAATTGTTAGCCATTTTTCACTTTCTGGTGTTTCCAAAACCTGATTCATTTGGTGTAAGGACCCACTTCAATTTACATCTTAAGAAGACAGAGCTCTTGGAACGTTTCTTCCAACAGGAATCTTTATTAAGAAAAACTGACTGAAGGCATGCTAGACAGGATCTGAGGAACCCCATTGACCATTCAATGTTTTAAAGTGTTCCCAGGCAGCCCCACTCCGCATTCCTTCCGGTCAATTCAAATTGGCAGATGGCTGGGTGTTAAATCCATCGGATCTCAAACGTTGCAATCTTCCCCCCCTTTTTCCTTGCTGCCAGTAAAAGGAGGCTTCATAGGGAGTGAGATCAAAGGCTGATGGCCGCATTGTTATTGTTAGTACTCTCTAAGGGAATCCACAGAGGATGTTTCTTTGTAGTTGATAGTAGGAATGTCAGTCATAACCACCCATGTTTACTCCCCCCCCCCTTTGTAGCATGACAGAATCCAAAAGAGAGTAAGAATTGGGTTTTCTCAGAGTAGATAGCTAGAAATAAGATATAATTGCATTCTGACATCGGGCTCCCCTTAAAAATAAGAGAGGTCCACCTGTAGAGAAAACAAAACAGGTATAAAAGTTAGTCTGGCTTGTTAGGATACTCTGTATGAAACTTCTTTAAAAGCTTTGGGGCTTTGACATGACGTTTATGTACCCACTCGTTTTGAGAGGTGGGGAGGTGCTTCCATGCTACTAAGTATTGAGTTTCCCCACGATATTTTCTAGAGTCCAGAATTTCCCCTATTTCGAAGTGTTGCTCCCCTTCTACCATGATTGGTGTTGTTGGTGGGGGGATTTTTGGCCGTAAGGGTGACTATTGTTCTCTTTTCAGCAAACTGCAGTGGAAAATTGGGTGTATTTGCCTAAGATTCTTGGGTAATTCTAATTCTACTGTTACTGGGTTTATGATTCTTTTAATTGGAAAAGGCCCTATATATTTTGGTCCAAGTTTTTTACAGGGTTGTATGGATTTTAAGTATTTTGTAGACAAGTACACCATTTCTCCTATAATGAATGGTATGGGCTCCACCCTTTTCTTATCTGTTTATGCTTTGTATGCTTGCCTAGCTTCCTCTAGAGCTTTTCTAACTATTGGCCAGGTGTTTTGTAATTGTTCCATCCATTCTTTCAGTGATGGGATTGCCGGTTCGTTTGGGGTTAGTTCTGGCATGGGGTTGAAACTTTGACCGGTAGCTATTTGAAAAGGAGTGTAACCTGTGCTGGAGTGGACTGCATTATTGTAGGCAATTTCTGCAAAAGGCAACAGGTCCGTCCTATCTGACTGCTGGAAATTAAGAAAACATCTTAAATATTGCTCAAGTACTGCATTACATTTTTCTGATTGACCATTTCCCTGAGGGTGATGGCTAGACGTCAGTCCCTGGGTGGTCCCTAAAAGGGATAGAAATTCCTTCCAAAATGCAGATGTAAATTGCACTCCCCTATCAGATATGATGCGTTGGGGTGCCCCATGCAATCTGTAAATATGTTGCACGAAAAGTTTCGCTAAAGCTTTTGCGGTGGGGATCTTTTGGCAAGGAATAAAGTGAACCTGTTTGGAAAATAGGTCTGTGACGGTCCAAATGACAGTATTCCCATTGCTTTCTGGTAATTCCACTATAAAATCCATGGCTATTTCCTTCCAGGGGGCTGAGGGATTTGCCACTGTTTGTAACAGTCCTGGCGATTTCCCTTGCAACCTTTTTGCAGTTGCACACTTTGGACAGCTGGCCACGTAACTTTCTATGTCTTTTTTCATGGATGGCCACCAAAATTGCCGTTTAATTAAGTGCAATGTTTTTACAAATCCAAAATGCCCTGCTGATTTTGTGTCGTGGCAAAGTTGCATGAATGTGATCCTTTGGGTGGTCGGTATATATAACTTCTCCCCCACCAAAGGCAGTCCGTCTTTCATGGTGCACATGTGTTTATTTTTCTGGAACCATTCATCTGTTTCCAAACTTTTCCGGAATTCAATTCCGGTCTGACTATCCAGCTGTGGTTTTAATTTAACTTGGGCTCTGGTAGTCACTGGTGCTGCCAGTTGTGATTCTCCCATGATCGGTTTAGAGTCAGTGGCTCGCGTGCTGTTATATTGGGGCATGCGAGATAATGCATCTGCCAGAAAGTTCTTTCCCCCCGGCAAATGCTTGAGCTTAAAATTGAATTGGTGAAAATGCTGGGACCAGCGGACTTGCTTGGGGTTGAGCTTTCTGGGTGTTTTCAAGGCTTCCAAATTTTTGTGGTCTGTCCACACCTGGAAAGGGATTTTATTGCCTTCAAGGTATTGGCGCCATGTAAGTAATGACCAACGTATCCCATATGCCTCTTTCTCCCACACGGGCCAGCGCTGTTCCGTTTCAGTGAATTTCCTGGACGTATACGTGCAGGGTTGCAATATTCCTTCATCATTTTCTTGTAATAGTACAGCCCCCACTGCCACATCACTTGCATCCATCTGTATTACGAAGGGTTTGTCCATGTCTGGGTGCCTCAGTACTGGTTTGGCAGAAAAAAGCCTCTTTAATCTCTCAAATGCCGCTTGGCATTCCATTGTCCCTTTTAGTGGCTGGCTAGGTTTCACTGAGGATTCTCCCTTCATTTTTAGTAAGTTCGTGAGGGGCAGGGCTATCTGGGCAAATGAGGGGATGAATTGGCGGTAAAAGTTTGCGAAACCCAGGAAACTTTGCAGTTGCTTTCTTGTGCGAGGTGGTGCCCATTCTAATACTGCCCTGACCTTTTCTGGGTCCATTTCAATGCCCTGTGGGGATATGCGGTAACCTAGGTAGTCTATTCTTTCCTGGTTAAATTCGCATTTTGATAATTTGGCATATAGGTGGGCGGCTCGCAGTTTCTTTAAAAGCGCTCTGACTAGGTTGACATGTTCCTCTTTTGATTCGGTGAAGATAAGGATGTCGTCTAAATAAACCAGGACCCCCTTAAATAGGTGCTCCCTTAGTACCTCATTGATTAATTGCATAAATACTGCGGGGGCCCCTTGTAATCCAAAAGGCAAAACTTTGAATTTGTAGCACCCCATTGGGCAATTAAATGCGGTTTTCCATTCATCTCCTTCCCTAATTCTCACACGGTAATACGCTTCCCTTAGATCTAGTTTAGTAAAAAAAAAATCTTTCGAGAGGTGTGATAACATGTCTTTCATGAGGGGTAGGGGGTATAGGTTGCTTTCACTGATTGCATTCAGAAGCCGGTAGTCTACGCATAAATGTAGAGAGCTGTCCTTCTTCTCTCTAAAGAGGACCGGAGCGGCCACCTTAGGTTTGGCTGGTTCAATGGACCCCCTTTCTAGGTTTTTCTTTATAAATCTTTCCATTTCCTCCTTCTCCTTTGGGCTCATAGAGTATAATCTGGGCTTCGGGAGTTTTGCCCCGGGCTTGAATTCTATGGCACAGTCCATGGGTCAGTGGGGGGGAAGCTCATCCACCCTCTCCTCGCTGAAAACTTCAGCCAGATCTCTGTATTCCTCTGGTATTTCTGGTAGCCCCTTTTCTTCACCCATGGACGCTATTTCCGTTTTTAATTTTGGTAGATCCCCTTGGGGTTTTAAGTCTGTAGGGTCCTCTTTCAGGAAATTGATTTCTTTCGTCCTCCAATTTACCCAGGGGTTCCATTTTGTTAACCATTCCAGCCCTAGGATCATCGGGCATTCCATGCCTGGGGTCACTACAAACGTTATGTCTTCCTCATGATTTCCCAGGGATAGGTGGATTGGTAACATGGCTAGGGTAGCTGGCACCCCCCCTGCTATGGACCCATCTAACTGGCCAAATGAGATTGGTTGTTCCAGCCTCCTCACTGGAATGCCCAGATTTCCCACTAGGGTCGGGCTAATTAGGCAGCGGGTGCAGCCAGATTCTATTAAGGCTTGACTTAGCTGGGGACTTCCCGGATTTGCTGGCCGTGATCTGTCTGGGTTGTTGTGGGGGGTTTTCGAGCGGCATTCTACAGCCCGATGCCCCTCTCTCCCACATTTGAAACAGCCCATTGGTTTCTTGGCCATAGCTGATGGCTTCGCTGGTTCACGCATCAGTTCAGGGTGTGAGCGGCTCCATTGTTTTCCTCGGCGGTGCCTCGTCAGTAGGTCAATCTCTGCTTCCTCTGCCAGGACGTACCATTCATCGAGTTGGTGTGGGTCCCCCCGGGGCAGGCAAGCATCATATAAGTCGCAATTCAGACCGTCTTTGAAATGGCTAAGGAGGATGTCTTCTGGCCAGTTCAGCTTGCTGGCAATGGTTCGGAATTCTTGGGTATATTCGGCTACTGGCCATCTGCCTTGCCTCATCATTTTGATTCTTTCGCGTGCTTTGCGATCAGCCAGGGGGTCTTCAAATCGTCTTCTCAGAGAGGACATGAAATGGTTGAAGTTGTTGAGCTCTGGGGCATTGGAATCATGCAAATTCACCACCCAATCGGCGGCTGGTCCATCCAGAGCAGATTGCATGATCCGGATACAGGCTTTGTCGCTAGGGATGTGACGCCCATGTTCCTCCATGTAGCCAAGGACTTGGGTTAGGAAAAACCCTAAGCGTGTCGGCTCCCCCTTGAATTTTGCGTCCAGCGGCGGAAGTCTTTGAATGGATCGGTGCCTTCTTCATCGGTATTGTCTTCCATCCAGATCACCATCTGCAGGTCGGCAGGGGGTGGGGACTACTGGATCAGCGGATGTCCCTTGGGCTGCAGGTTCCAATTCCCCCTCAGTGTCTCTCCAGTTGTGGTTCCAGGAGTTGGTGCGGCTGTGGGGCTCAGGATTCTCCTCTCCTAGGGAGCTGAGGGTTCTCTTCATCAAGTCGATAGCTTTCTCTAGGATCCAGTTCGAGTGCTGTGCCCAGCTTCCTTCATCTTCGCTTGTGTGCAGGGATCTCTCCACCTCCTGCTTCCATCCTGATTGGTTGGCCCCCCGTCTCAGGATCACCTTTCCTGATTTATTTTCCCACTTGCCTTTCTTTCCAATGCCCATTGACCACCGAGGCTTGTGGTTACACGTCTCCACCACCTCTTCTCCTGAGGAATCTGACCCTTCAGATCCAGATATTTGGCAGGTTTCCAGTTGGGGCAACGGCTCCCTCTCCGGGGGCTTTCCCCCTTCCCTGCTTCGTCGTCTGACATGGTAATTTTTGCAAAGTCCCCCGGCAAGGTTCTTCCTTCCAGGTTGACCAATTTTGCAGATCCTGTCTAATGTAAGGACCCACCTCAATTTACATCTTAAGAAGACAGAACTCTTGGAACGGTTCTTCCAACAGGAATCTTTATTAAGAAAAACTGACTGAAGGCATGCTAGACAGGATCTGAGGAACCCCATTGACCATTCAATGTTTTAAAGTGTTCCCAGACAATCCCACCCCACATTCCTTCCAGTCAATTCAAATTGGCAGATGGCTGGGTGTTAAATCCATTGGAATCCTAAACGTTGAAATCTTACCCCCCCTTTTCCTTGCTGCCGGTAAAAGGAGGCTTCATAGGGAATGAGATCAAAGGCTGATGGCCGCATTGTTATTGTTAGTACTCCAGAGAGGGAATCCACAGAGGATGTTTCTTTGTAGTTGATAGTAGGAATGTCAGTCATAACCACCCGTGTTTACTCCCTCCCCCTTTGTAGTATGACAGAATCCAAAAGAGAGTAAGAATTGGGTTTTCTCAGAGTAGATAGCTAGAAATAAGATATAATTGGATTCTGACATCTGGTTTGGTAATCTTGCATGCAAATTTGTTAGTGATTTCAACCAAAATCCATGTAGTTCATCTAAACTAGGGGCACTCCAGTTCTTGACTTTTTTTGCTTGCTTTTGCATCATTTCTTTTGTTATGTTTTGTTATGCACCATTTCGTTTTGCTATCTTCCATTCTAGTCACTTTTACAGTGCTTTCAACCTGCTTGATCCATTTTGCATTCCCATTGTGCTTCTTGTTGTTTTCTCACAAGTTCTTCCAAAATTTCTGGGTATTTTCTTTGTTAGGTTTTTCACTTGTGGTAGCACCCTGTCCACTTTCAAGGGTCTTATAGAAGTGAAGTTGGTTTGCCCAAAACTGTGAATTTTGCTGAAACTGTATCATTCGGTTATCATATCGTTTTATTTTCTCTGCAATAGCAACAACTCTTTGTTTCAGCTCTTCAACCACAACTGCAATTTCCTTGTTTTCCAGGTCATAGCTTGTTGTCAGGCTAATTCTGATTTTTTACTTCAGGTTTCCTTGTCTCAAATTCTTCAAATTGTTGTTGTTGTTGTTGTTAGTTGCAAAGTCGTGTCCGACCCGACAATGTTCCTCCAGGCCTTCTTCAAATTACTTAAATCCAATTGACTTTTCTTTATTTTTAACTTCAGGTGGATTTTCCACTTTGGTTTTCCCTTCGTAATTGCTTTATTCCTTCCAATTTTCAAGCCTAATTTTTCAGTGGTAACATTAGCCAGTTTGTTTGAACTAATGTTTCTGTTGGAATAGTCTGGACAGCTTCATTCACATTCTTCAATAATTTAGCGAAACCTCTCTTACTAACTTGATTCAGTTTTGGCAATCGAATTCTTTCCATGTTTTCCATCTGAGTTTTAATCATCTCAGTTAATTCGGGTCTAGCTGTTGGTTCTTCGAGATCTAATCCAGCTCTTGCTTTTTGTTCCTCATCTGCTTCTCTGATTTCCTTCCTTTTCTCCACTACTTGTTGCTCCACTTCTAAATTATCTCTATTATCAGTTACACTTGAGCCATGATCAAGCCATGATCAAAGCATCAGTTACACTTTAGCCATGATCAAGATTGCTCTGCTTGCAATCTCCTGAAATTCTGCATTAGTGAAGAGCTCGTGCTTCAAAATAACACACCCCTGGTCCATAAGTCTTTGTTCATTGATTTCCATGATTTTCCTTCCAAATCTTGAACATGCGCTTTTCAAATCCATGTTTTGTTGGCTCAGATCAATAAGAAGCTTCCATACAGTAATTGAGTAATTTTCCTCCTTTGTCCAGATTTTTCTTTTTTTCTTTTTTTGTTAATCTTCTAGTGGCCTGTCAACTCTATGCCTTGGTTGCCTAGCAGAAGGAGCTAAGCCCTGTAGCATATTTTTTGCTGAACACCCAGGAGCCATAGTATTCAACACGAGTCTTGTTGAGCCAAGTAACACTCAATCTGGCATAGAAATAACTTGATATGTTTTCACCATCCTTAAATGGGTTTGGAGCAATTTTAGTCTGGCTCTTCAACAGAGCATGCAAGCCCCATCCCCACAACAAAGTAAAACTCCTTGTCATTATTGTTATTGTTATTGTTATTATTGTTATTAATATCAACATTAATATTTAAATTTAATCTTCAGTTCGATTCACAGTCTGGGACTGGTAAGTACTTAACAGTTCAAATCCTAATCTCCACTTAGCTTTGATCTCAAGATTTTCCGGACTCGCTTTATGTATTTTGTTGAAGTAGCTTCCTTGACTTCGTTGTGCAACAGGTCAGAGGCTTCCAAAATTCTTAAGTACTTGTATCCTTCTTCTGGTGTTACTGCTTTTATCAACTCTTCATTATCAAGTTGAATCCATCATCTTCAACCATTTTTCCTGCCTTAACAGCAGTTATTGCACATTTATCAATGCCAAATTGCATTTCTATTATTATTGATCATCACACAGTCAGATGTTCAGACTGGATTTTGCATTTTTGTCTACCTATTGCATCTTAGCAAGAATCTGGGACAGGCAGATCTGGATATAGATATATATCTGTTATAGATATTGTTGCAGGATGAAAGCTGTTCCCAGTAAAACTGCCTTTTGCAATTGACTGATGGCATTTGTCAATACCAATGGTTTTCAAGTCGTGCTCCAATTGTTTTGCGATTGCACCCAAGGTGCCTATTACTATTGGTACTACTCTTGCTTGCCTTGCTACACTTGTTCTATTTCTAATGGTATATCTTTGTATTTTATTATCTTCTCCAGTTCTTTCTCTTCTATTCTGCTGTCTCCAGGCAATGCCACATCCACTATCCAGACTTTTTTGTCTTTCTTATTGACAATTGATAAGTCCGGGGTATTATGTGACAGGTACCTGTCTATTTGAATTCTAAAGTCCCAGAGCAATTTAACTTCTTCATTTTCTATGACTTTATTTTATGGTCCCAACAATTTTTTTATATAGATATTTTATTAGTTTTTAACTATAACTATCTCCAGTGCCTGGTATACAGCGTGTTGTCTTGGTTTATATTTTAACAAGAAAAAAAGGACAATAATAATTAATTAACCATCAATAATAATTAAATTTGATAATTCCATAATTAATATATTAATTAATGATACATTTCTTTGATCTTCCCTTCTCCCTTTTGTATTCTCCTTCTTCAACCTTAGCCAAAATATAATTCTTAATAGTTTCTGTTGCAACCATTTCCTGAGTTAAGATAGGCTTCCATGCCTTTCAAGTGTCCATGCCTTTTAAGTCCTGAGATAAGTCATGAGTTATGTCTTCCTGAATTATGTCTTACAAGTTATCACTTCCTAAGCTATGCCTTTAAAGTCTATATTTCCTGAGTTGAGATAAGCTATGCCTTATTAAGTTTCCATTTCCTGAGTTAAGTTAAGGTATGCCTTTTAAGTTTCATTTCCTGGCAAAACCCACCCTTTACAACCTCCTGCTGTGACGTAAGTGTACCAATAAAAAAGAGGCACGCAGATCCTTCTGCGCTCTTGCTTGCTGATTCAACCTGAAGAAACATGTTGTCCGTGTGTTTCCTATCTACCAAACGCAAGGTCCGTTGGCCTAGGCTAACGTACATCACTGGTCCGTCCAGCAGAAGCTGGACCCCGGGATTTGAACTCCCACAACCACTGGTCCGTCCAGCAGGCGCTGGACCCCAGGATTCAAACTCCCACAACTGGTGACCCCGACGTGATTCACTCTATGACGTGATTCACTCCACGGCGTGTTCTCTGTCTAGGGAAACGCTGCTCTGGCTCCTGTATTTATGCACCTGGCAAAGGCTCGATTATCGTAAGTATGGGTCCTCACTTTCCAAGGTTTTATCCAAGCATGTGGATGAACTTTCCTCTTTAGCCAGAAAGGCAAATTGTTTGCAAAAAGTTAACGGAACAACTGTCTATCCCCAGACCCTTCCTCCCAACCTGTGCCTACTACGGAAGACGTTCCAAAGCCGGCACAGCCAAAAAAAACCCCCCTCTTCGCCATATCCTTCTCTCTCTCCTCCAAAACAGAAACAGGCAACAATTTAGAGATATAAATTAACTCAAACTGCACTTCTCTGCAATGCGTTTTGAACAATTGGAATGTTTTGAAACTCTTTTGTAATCTGTTAAGTTTGAACCCTGTCAGACAATGTCTGGTGGTGCTTTGTGTTGATGTGTGTGTTTTGTTTTATATATGTTTAATTCTTAGAATGTTACGTTTGGACTTGGAATGGTGAGAAAAATAGGAGATGGTTAAAGGGCCCTATAAAAACCACATGTTTGGTTGGAATCATCTCATGATTTTCTCGCTTCTTGCAGGACAAGCCATATGTCTAAATAAATGTTGTTTTAATGGTATTTGTGTATATATGTCTGTGTTGTTTTGTGTTATTTCCAAGACTTGGAAAAGGGTCAAAACCCTCTTTGATAACAACAAACAAAAAAGGCCTTAATTAAAAATAAAAAGTTTTGCTTGAAAAACATATGTGTAAGTAAACAGAATGGAAGTGAATGAGTTAATTTGCTGGTGTAAATGTGTGTGTGTTAGCCCTCACCCCTCCACCCATCCCACGCTGTGAAAGGAATAGTACAACTGTAGTTTTTATTGTTGTAACATGGGAACGCAATGGTATGCATGTGCAAAGTTTTATGGAAGAGGTATAAAAGAATTTATACATGTGACTGCATGTGAATTTTTTTGGTGGTGAGATTTTTGCAAAGTTTCTTTTTCTTCCCCCCCCTCCTGCCTCTTTCGTTTTTCGCTGGCTGTATTGTTTTAAGAGCAAAGGAAGGGGGGTGGATGTGAAATTTGATGCCCACTCTTGCAGTTTCAGCTTGCTATTTTTTTACTCGAAAGAGGAGGCAGTAATTGTTGGGCAATTCTTTTGCAAATTTTTGAGTTTTAAATTGTTTAGTTAGACATATACATCCATCAACCAAAAGAAATGATTGAATTGTTTTGCTTAGATTTGTAAATGTTTTTCCTATTTCATGAAAATTTGTTTCATCTGAATGGAATTTGATTAAATTGGAACCCCCAAAATACAATCTAATTGGCTTTTTGAAATACAAAATGATTCAAGTATCTATGGATTGCAAGTTGCCTTGGAAAAGATACAGTTACACTTTATCTTTATTTAGGGCATAAAATGTTGCAATCTTATTCTGTTCCAGTTTTTGTTATAAAAAAGAAATCAGGCAAATGGCGTTTCCTCCATGATAATTGACTTAAAGGATTGTTTTGTGTTTTTTTTTTTTTCATTCTTTTGCATCAACAGGATAAACATTTATTTGCTTTTACAGTGCCTGAGTTGAATAATTTTCAACCAACTCAGCGCTACCAATGGAAGGTTTTACCACAGGGCATGCTAAATAACCCTACAATGTGTCAGTTTTTTGTTTTCCATGTTTTGCAACCATATCGGGACCTTCATCCCTCTTTTTTGGTTTACCATTACATGGATGATATTTTGGTCGCAGCACCAGGCCCAAAGGGTACTGTTTTTGCAACTTTGCCAACCCTCACAACAATTTTGCAAAAAGGAGGTTTGCACATTGCTCCTGACAAGGTCCAAACCTCCCTTCCTTTTCAATATTTAAGCCATAAATTATTGGCCTCCCATGCTGCACCACTTTTTCCCTTTTTAAAATTACCACACCAACCAACTTTACTTCAATTATAGCAATATTTAGGTGCTATTAATTGGATTTGACCTTATATAGGTCTCACCACTTTTCAGTTATCACCTCTTTTTTCCGCCTTACCCAAAGGCAAACATCCTGCAGATGTTATTTCACTGCAGGACAGTCATTTAAAAGTGATTCAATTGGTCAACCAAGCCCTACAAATTCAGTGGGTTGACCGAATGACCCCAAACATTCCCTTTTCTCTTTTATTGTGTAATACTATTTCTTTACCTACATGTGCTATTGTCCAAACTATTCCCTCCTTGCTGATTCTAGAATGGCTTCACCTCTCTCACACTCCTAGAAACACAATTGGTCAAAAACCTTTTCAATTTGCCTCTCTCATCTCTAAGGCTCGCCTTCGAGCAAAAGCCCTTGCAGGAATAGAATCTTCTGTCCTATATGTACCATGTTCTCTCACTACATGGGAAACCATCTATTCTAACTCTGAAGCCTTGCAGCTTGCTCTCACTGAGTGGCCTGGAAAGATATCCTGCCACCCTCCTGCTGATCCTCGCATTCAGCTCCTACAAAATATCCATGTTTCATGGGATACCCAATTACAACGCTTTCCCATCCCACCTGCTGTCACACTCTTTGTAGATGGCAGTAAACAATTTGGTGCTTGTGCCTGGTATATTCATGACCAATGGCACACAAAAATAACGCCACCCCAACGGTCTGCTCAGCGTGCGGAACTAGCCGCTGCCATTCTAGCTTTTCAAACATTTTCCACTCAACCTATAAATCTCATTCTTGACAGTCTCTATGTCACTCAAATTGTCACCACTATTTTTCAATCATACCTCTCTCCATCCCTGGTCCCTGATTTAACTTCTTTATTTTCCACCCTACAAACTGTAATATCCAACAGGAAACATCTTTACTTTGTCACACACATAAGAAGCCACCAACCTTTTTCTGGCTTCTTGCAAAAGGGAAATGATATTGCAGACGCTGCGGCCTCTGCTACCTGCCTCATGTCTCTTTCTCCTGTCTCCCCTTGGGACAGTCATGCTTACTTTCATCAAAATAAAAAAGCACAAATGAAACAATTTGGAATCACTATGGCTGAAGCTACAGCCATAATTCAACAATGCCCAACCTGTAGCCTACAGTCTAAAGGTATCCCACAGGGTGTTAACCCTAGAGGCACTGAAGCCTGTGATACCTGGCAAATGGATGTAACTCAATATCCTCCATTTGCCCCGTGGAAATATCTACATGTTACAGTAGATACGTTCTCCGGATTTATTTTGGCAACCCCACAAAAAGGGGAAGCTACAAAACAAGTGATTAATCACTGTATTCGTACCTTTACAGTGCTGGGATGTCCAAAAATATTAAAAACAGACAATGGCCCAGTTTATGTCAGCTCACAATTTTCACAGTTTTGTCATCACTGGTCCATTGTCCACAAATTTGGAATTCCTTTCAATAGCCAAGGGCAGGCTATTGTTGAGCGAGCAAATCAAACTTTAAAAAATGCATTAGATCGTTATATGGGGTCCAAGGGCTTATGCCCCCCAAACCTCCCGGCACTGCAAAACGTGTTAAATGTTTGTCTGTATACTCTCAATTTTCTAAATCTCACTGGCACTCCTTCTTTGTCTGCTGCGTCTCGACACTTTACTAAACCTGTTGTCCCAACTTCAAGACCACTTGTGTACTACAGGCAACTCCCGGATCCAACTTGGAAAGGTCCAGCTGAACTCATCACCTGGGGAAGAGGCTACGCTGCAGTTCAACTACCTGACAGAGTTTTGTGGGTCCCTGCTCGTTGTATTCGCCCATATTTCATCACTCCACACAACCTACCAACTCCATCGGATGTGCCATCATTGCCTTTGTGAGTGCGGATGTACATGCTGTTATTGGTGTAACAACTGCATATTGCACCACCCATATTGTCCAGGGGTCCAACACTTTTGCATCAATCATGTGGACCCTGCTTTTGATGACACTCTTGACAAGTTCCTTCCCCATGATGTCCACACTGCACCTTCCCATGATGACAAAGCACCTGAGAATTCCTCTAAATTTTCATAAAGGCCTAAATTGTGGTCCTGTTTTTTCTTTTCTTGATCTCAATACTACTGCCCTTTTTCATTGTTATGACCGAGGTCAATCCTTTTGTCCCTTTGTGTTTTCTCAGTATCCTAATCGTGGCATTCCTCTTCCACCATCTCCCTCTATTTCCCTCACCTATGCTCATTACCCTTGTCACATGACTCTTGCTATTCTTGTGACCCCTGAGACTACGGGGCGCTATTATGTGTCTGGATTTTCATCCTATGGTACTTATACTACACATTCTTTTGAACTCGCATCAGTGGCGAGCTATGCAAAACTTCCTTTGTCTCCTCGTTTACTTGCCTATAACTTTGTTCCTCATCCCCGCTCCTTCCTAGACCTGACCGCCCGTATTTTTACCTCACCTCACTTACAACACTTTCATTCCACAAAGCAACCTCGCTCACACCAACGCATCATTCATTCTCGACGACGGTGATCTCCTGATCCTAATCCTCATCGACCTCTCAACTACACATGGACTGTTCGTGTCTTTGAAAATCAGGTATTATTCCAAATCTCCAAATACACAATATGGCCCTGGTTCCCTATCTTACATTTTGACTTTGCCGAAATGGGTACCGGGGTCAACAAATTTGCTTCAAAATTTCTCCAAACTAACAAATGGGACAAACAAGGTTCGTGCACACCTCCACTAGAAGCAACATGGTGGGACCTGTATTTTTGTCCCGAACCAAAGACACCTGAGGAAAAATATCAATGTGGCACTTTCTTGGATAAATACTGTGCCTCATGGTCTTGTGTTTCTACGGGCGCTATATCCTGGACTGCCCCTCGCTCAAATGATTATATCGCCATTACCCGTAGTAATGGCAAACCCCCTTCTCCTCCCTGCCCTTCTAATTTGCATTGTTGTGGTGAGCGGAAAAATCCAATGAACATTACCTTCACATCCCAAGGAAAGACTTTGACTGCAGAGCAATGGGCTGTCGGATATTCTTGGGGTGGTAGAGAATGGAGCGGTTCTGGAGACGACGGCGGAGTTTTTTCCATTCGTCTCACAATCCAGTCACCACATTCCCCTCCTATAGGTCCTAACAAAAGCATTCAATCTGTTTTTTTACAGTCCGTTGTACATAATATGCCTAATCCCTTGATTAACCTTGTCAATGCTTCTTCCTTTTTGCTAAAAAGTGCTGTTAATTCTTCATCACAAACCGACCACTGTTGGCTCTGTTTATCAGCCACTCCACCCTTTTATGACGCTGTTGGCTCCATCGAACCTATTAAGAATGCTACTAAAGATGACTCTTGCAGATGGAACTCAACATCCATCACTATTACTTCTATTATGGGACATGGTTGTTGCTTGGGAAACATTCCTGCAAATTATTCTCAATATTGTGCTAATATCACCACTGGCAAATACCAATGTGATGTTTGGCTCACCCAGAAAAGATCGGGCAGTGTAAATACGGCAGGTTATAACTCTCTTTTTACCTTGGGTAATGGTAATATTTCTGCCAGCTTAAAGGGCCAATTCTTCATCCCCGGCAACAACTCCATCTGGGCTTGCTTTACAGGTGCTACAGCCTGTGTATCAGGGGATGTCCTTATACAACAAAAAGCCTTTTGTATTCAGGTACGCTTAGTCCCTAGAATCACTTATTATTCCCCCTCTGATTTTGTTTCCCTTATGGAACCACCGGAATACCACCTACGTGTAAAACGTGAATTTGTTACAGCCCTAACCCTTTCAGTTCTTTTAGGATTAGGTGTTGCAGGAGCAGCTACTGGAGCTGCGGCTTTAGTTGTCAACCAACAACAAATACAAAAACTCAGTCTAGAAATAGATAATGATCTTTCCCGCATTGAGACTTCAATTTCTGCCCTTCAAACTTCTTTGTCGTCTCTTGCTGAAGTAGTTTTGCAGAATAGGCGTGCCCTCGACCTTTTATTTTTAAAGGAAGGTGGAACGTGTGTAGCCTTAAAAGAAGAATGTTGTTTTTATTCTGATCAATCTGGCATTGTGCGCGACTCTATGAATGAGTTACGCAAACGATTAAAAGACAGGGAACAGGAAAGGTTCTCCCAACAATCCTGGTATCAAAGCATGTTTAATTTCTCTCCCTGGATTACTACATTGCTTTCTGCTATTTTAGGACCTTGTATAATTTTGCTTATATTATGTATGATTGGCCCATGTGTTTTTTCACGCCTTTTGCAATTTCTCAAGGATCGTTTGAATGGTTTGGATTCTAATCTTTCTAAGATTAATGTTATGCTTGCCTCAAACAATATATATGAACCCTTGAAACCCAAATTCCACCCCTCTGAAAAGGTTGCCCTACTGACACTGTCTGACACGGACTCCAACTGTTCCGATACTGAATCAGACTTAGCCATGGAGGCTCTTGCCCCCAAGCAAGAATCTCGTATTCTTATGGAGTTGCCCTTTTCTGTTTCGGAGGATGCAGATTATGGCCACAAGTAGGATAGAGATTGAACTTTAAAAAATAAAAACAGTGGAGATGTTGCAACCATTTCCTGAGTTAAGATAGGCTTCCATGCCTTTCAAGTGTCCATGCCTTTTAAGTCCTGAGATAAGTCATGAGTTATGTCTTCCTGAATTATGTCTTACAAGTTATCACTTCCTAAGCTATGCCTTTAAAGTCTATATTTCCTGAGTTGAGATAAGCTATGCCTTATTAAGTTTCCATTTCCTGAGTTAAGTTAAGGTATGCCTTTTAAGTTTCATTTCCTGGCAAAACCCACCCTTTACAACCTCCTGCTGTGACGTAAGTGTACCAATAAAAAAGAGCCACGCAGATCCTTCTGCGCTCTTGCTTGCTGATTCAACCTGAAGAAACATGTTGTCCGTGTGTTTCCTATCTACCAAACGCAAGGTCCGTTGGCCTAGGCTAACGTACATCACTGGTCCGTCCAGCAGAAGCTGGACCCCGGGATTTGAACTCCCACAACCACTGGTCCGTCCAGCAGGCGCTGGACCCCGGGATTCAAACTCCCACAAGTTTCAATGTATAAATGATTAGATATAGGCGTTTTTTATATTTATACAAATAATAATAATCTCTATATATAACATTTTTTTCAGCTTATATTAGTCTCATAACCATCATCTCATTAGTTCAGCATACATCCTATTTTTATAATTTTTGTTCGCTTAAATTCCCTTATATTCAATCCAATTCTTATCAGTCATAATTTCTTCATATTAGTCATCTAACTGTCCAAATTTTCCCATTTAGGTACATCCTCCCAATATTTTATATCATGCATTATAGAAATACTATACTTTTTATCTATCTTATAATATCTAGTATAACATCCTTTTTAATCAGTTTATATTTCACTTATATATCAATAAAAATTATATCAACCTACTATTTTAACAATTCATATATTATAAAACATACTATATTACTTAAATCTCTTATCCTTCTTGTTATAAGGTCCCTTTGTGTTCAAAATTCTATGTTCTTTTAGCCATATTCAAACAAATATTTATTCACGTAAAAATAGTCCATCTGGTAGGGCGAGTCAAATCTCTTGTATCTGTCTCTGGTCTTCTTCTTTTGCCGAGTAATTTTCCAAGTTGATGTAATCCGCTTACCCAGCAGTTCCTGTATTTTTCAAATGTTGTTGGGAATACAAAAGATGAAGTAAGTAAGATAAATACTTTCTGCCTCCTAAACTTTGATGGTTCTCCTGATAATTCCATTTTTCTTGTTGTATCAGAACCTTGAAGATTTTTTCCTGTTTCTGTCAAATTGTAATTCTTTTCCTTTGTTGTTTCATCAATTAGATCATACTTTTCTAATTTGTAGTCTGCTGTCTGATTTATTTGTGCCTTTGTTGTTATTTCCTGGGTGTTTTTTAATTGTAAATTTAGATTGGAAATATGCTTATTTAAATCATCAAAGTTGTTTCAGATTTCCTCGTGGTTTGAGTCTATTGTCATTTGTATTTGTCCTAACATTACATATATTTCCTTCTGGAAAGTATTTATCTTGCCTTGAAGTATTGCTTCTGGAGGCCCTTGATTTTCCAGGCTACGTCCTTCAGGAGAAAATATTGAATGTGGCATCCTGTCATTTTTTGATACATATGTGATGTCCATGTTGTCTTCCCCCTTCAAATAATCTTTCATCAATGTTTTAATTCAAAAGTCAGTTTATCAGTCAGTCAAAATTATAGTTCAGTATGTTAAGCCATTTTAAATCCTTCCTACAGATTCTCCTCTAAAAGATTCGCCAAAAAGCCAAGGTTTTTCTTTTCCATAAACAGTTCTTAGATTTAAGCAACAGTCCAGGTGTTTTTTTTCCTTTCAAACACTTTTTAATCTTATAGCTGGCTCTTCCTTTGTTCCCAGCTGTCTTCAAGGTTATTTGCAATTCAAAGGAACAACTTTTTCTTTGTTTCTAGGCACTTGGCCAATTTCAGAGTCCTTATTGTTAGTGTTCTATTCTCTGAGTCTCCACTAGATGTCAGCAGTTATTTCTTTTTTCAGTTTTTCTTTCAATCAAAAAGTTATTTTTGTTATATATTTTTATAATTCCATCAAAAAAAAATTAGGTTATAGTCTTGACAGTTTTTTAGTTCCTAAATTTGTCCAGACTGAAGTATTTTAAATCAAATTTTAATATATTTCTTCCCTTCCCTTCAATTCTGGAAGTTTTCTTGCTTTGGGGATCTTTTCAAGGATTTAAATAGTAGATAGAAGTACTCTCACCAATTCCAAGCACGCTGTTCACCAATGTTTAGGTTCGTGCTCTGGGACTTTGGCTGCAAGCAGCTTGGGCTAGACGCTGATCTCACGCTAGCCTTTCTCCTGTCGGGTTTGGAGGGCTTTCCCCAGATCAACAGGGCACCCCTCCTTCACGGTCACCTCTCTGGGGCAAATTTGGACCCATCTAGGGTCCCCCAAGCAGGAAGAAACTGGCAGTGGGGAGCGGAGGTCCACTCTCACGCAGCCATGCCCTGCGGGGGTAAAAACCTGAAGCCCTCCCAACAATTCTTGCTTGCAGGCAAATGATATTTCTTGCAGATCTTCCAATGCATCGTTGTTGCTACTTTGTCATGCCATTGTTTGTAGTCAATCTGGGTGATCTTTCTGCAGCAGCTTACCAGGTGGTTCACTGTTTCTTCAGCTTCTTTGCATAGGCGGCACTTCCTGCTGTACCAACTTCAGTGCATCTTCTTCATTGTCTTTTAGATATTCTTCCAAACCATTTTTTGTTCTTCAACCATCTGATATACTTGCAACATTCCACGCCCACCTATTTGCTTTGGTAGATACAGTCTGTCAATGTTGCTGTGAGGATGAAGGGCATGATTCATTATCATTATTTTTCTGGTCTTCCTATCCATTGCTTTTAGTTCTGCTTGAGTCCAGTCCATTATTCTAGCTATGTGTCTAATGACTGGAATTACTCAGGTGTTGATTGCCTTGTTGGTATTTCCTCCACTGAGTTTGAACTTTAAGATCTTCTTCATTCTCTTGATGTATTCACTTCTAATCTTTTTCTTGACTTCAGTGTGCTTGATGTTGTCAGCTTGAAGGATACCCAGATATTTGTTGTAATTATCTTCATCCATGGGGCATCTTGATTCCTTCAGTTTTCACTATTTTCCCTTGTTTGATAGTGAGTGTGGCACATTTGTCCAATCCAAACTCCATTGCAATATCTTGGCTATATTGGGTTGAACAGCGATTCTGTGTTAATTCTGGCAAGACTTTGATTTCTTTGCCCTGGGTAAACCTTTGCAGTTCTTCCAATTCTGCTTCTGTGACTACTTTATTTTGTATTATAAATCGATGTTGATCTGCTAGCCTCTGTTCTGTTATTTCTGATTCTGGATGTTGTTCTTTCCAGAACTGGTGCATTCATTCCAAATATCCTCTTCTTGTTGGACTTGATTCTTTTTTTAAAAAAATCACTGTATATTTGCAATGGGTAAATACCTTTTCTTCCAATAATTCTGCAGCTGCTGGACCTGATTGCTCAACCAACAGTCCTGAGTCACGTAGCCCATTTTTCACTGGATATCCAGGAACTCCAACATCTAGCACAGACCTTGTTAACCTGGGTGACATCTGAGCCAGTATGGTTTTCTGAAATTTATGTCTCACCATATTTTTTAAGGGAGAGACACTCTATTTGACTCCTCTGATGAGATCTATCCAGTATGGTTGAACCTCTGGCATAGCTCTCATCTTCCTCACAGCACACAAGCCCCACTGGGGTAGTGCTTCACTGGGGGATGATGATGATGATGATGATGATGATGATGATGATGATGATGATGATGATGATCATCATCATCATCATCATCATCATATCATCATCATCATCATCATCATCATCATCATCATCTAATAGTATGCAAAAGTACATTTTATTAGATTGACACAGCTTATCCCAATCCTTTATTTTCTCATTTTCACTCTATTTATTCCCAGGTGCATCATAAGTAATACAGCTCATCAAAGTATAAAGCTGCCAAATGAAGTACTACAAATCCCCACTTTATTGCAGCTAATGTATAATACATACACACAAAGCAGGAATTGCTATACCTTGCTATCCAAATAAGAGTGTCAACACTGCTAACATCGGATGTTCTTGCTTTGACAACAGATGGAAATGCAGCCATTTTTCCTATATTGCTTTTAGAGTTAGTTGATGCTGGGAGGGGGAATGTGGATGAAAGTCCAGCTAGTCATAACTATAATAACTCAGCCGTGGGAACCCAAGGTCATTGGGCCCTGAGTTGATAGAGTTTTGGCGGGCTGGAGAGCTGGGGAGAAAGCCCACGCTTCAAGCTAATTGGAGGATGTGATTTGTGACTTTTTATTGGAGGAGGGAATTGTGCTTTGTTACATTGTACCCAGGGGAGGGGAATTTAGTTTTTGGTTTCAACTATGTAATGCCGATACTATGTTTCTCGAATAAAAGATTCTTTAAGGTAAACAATGCCTTGAAGTTCTTTTGAAGAATTTCATCTGTCGGAACCATGACACTGAGCACTTGAAGTATGTCAAGAAGCTACAAGAATATAGTTTGCTAGGGAGAGAGATATGATAAAAACAATTGTCTCTCAAAGAGGTAGACCACAACATAGTTCTTCTTTTGCCTCTTGCATTAGGACAAGAGGAAGTGAATTCTATTTGTAGAGATTCAAGAGAAAGATTAGGAAAAATTTCCTACTTGTAAGAGAAGTTGAGCAATATAGTGAATTGCCTAAGGAAATTGCAGAATCTCCTTCTTTGAAGGTTTCATGAAAGTGCAGGATAAACATCCGTTAGGGATGGCTTCAAGTGCCCAGCAACATCATTAGTTCATTTCCAGTGAATCTTACTTAAAGCAATGTTTCTGAAATATTTGACCTCCAGGGAACGCTTTCTACATCAATGTCTCTGCTGAGAAACCTCTGAGAATCCATCATGAATGGCTTACCTCAATGGATTACACCAACTTTTGCAAAGCATGCAGAGGAATATTTTACAACCTATATTACATTCATGTGGCCTTATTTTCCAACACCCTACAGATGAAAATAAGATATGATTTATTCTTATCCAAAAGATCATTAGATAAACTATCTCCCATAAGAAATTGCTGAAGGTGCTCCTGCATCATATATAGTTAGACTCTGATTTAAATTTTAAGTATTTTTTCTAAATCTAGAACAAAGAATTATGCAGCAAGGAACTGAAATGTGTGAAATTGTCAGCTGTGAATCAAATAATATTTTAAGACTCATGTGCATTGATTTACATGTATGTTTACTAGAAAAAAATTATCCTCTACTATTGGTGACATTTACTCCCACACAAGATTTATCTCTTCCACTAGAGATGAGGATAAAGTTGATTTTTGAAGAATTGTAGTTTAGCAAATATATTAGAAACCTTTTGATAAGTCAGAAGCACAGTAATGATCAGTTACAGGAGGAAGATAAAAAATGTTTCCAGTTCCTAGAGCTACCAATGATTACTTCTCAGAGCATAAACAATAGCAGTTGGGAAAATATGAATCATCCAGTTTCAGTTATGGGACTGGTTCAACCTTTGCTGCTGTAACAAATGGCTTTTCCAGTGAGAAAAATGGATATGACCGTGTTGATTCTCTTAAATCTCTTAGCAGCATTTCATCACACTCCATCACAGTATCCTTCTGTATTGGTTCTGTGGTTTGGAGTTAGGAATATTGTGCACTGGTTCTGTTCTTGTAGGGTGAGATTCATAGAATAACATAAAGTAAGTCTCTTAACCCCAGATATTGCTATGCTGCATATTTGTGGTAGGGTCCTGGGGGAGATGAACAAAGAATGCCAGGAAAGTATATCAAGAGTATATTCTTTCAGGAGAGTCATCCAAGGCATAAACTTGGATAAACATTCCAACTGTCCAGATAAATAAGTATTACAAATATTTGCTGTAGAATTAGGAATCTTTTTATCTAGTACTAGAGCAAAGTACCAATCTTATTTCATTCTTTGATAAAGTGACTAAATTAGTAGACCAGCAAAATGTTGTGGACATAGTATACTTAGACTTCAGTAAGGCATTTGACAAAGTAGACCACAATTTACTGCTTGGTAAACTACAAATAGGTGGAATAGACAACATCACCACCAGGTGGATTTGTAGCTGGCTGACAAACCATACTCAACGAGTAGTCCTCGATACTACATCCACATGGAGAGAAGTAAGCAGTGGGGTACCACAAGGCTCTGACTTAGGCCCAGTACTCTTCAATATCTTCATTAATCTTCATTAATGACTTAAATGAGGGAATAGAAGGGGAACTCATCAAATTTGCAGATGACACTAAACTGACAGGAGTAGCCAACACCTCAGAAGACAAGCTCAGGATTCTATTCTATTCTATTCTATTCTATTCTATTCTATTCTATTCTATTCTATTCTATTCTATTCTATTCTATTCTATTCTATTCTATTCTATTCTATTCTATTCTATTCTATTCTATTCTATTCTATTCTATTCTATTCTATTCTATTAACAAATAATGTTGGAGAATTGGTATTTTAAAAAGTCGATCAACAAAGGACTTGAATGCAAATGCATGTTTAATAAGTTCAGTATCTTCCAGCTTGAACAGTGTTGTCGATGTTCTTAGAGACAGTTCACATTGCTGAAGGAAGCCATCTGGCCAGTGTTTTGATGCTTTGAATTCTTCTGGGGATATGGGCAAATGCTTGAATATCAGCCCTGCACACAACCAAAGCCTTTGCTCTCCTATCAGCATCCATTCACAGATGTTGTCTTCCAGTTCTGGAAATAATGGCTGCTGACCTGATCCACACTTGCGCTTCTTGGCATTTCCCTTGTCTACCTGTTGACTGAGGCTATTGTACTCTGCTTGCCATTTTCAGACCATACAGAGATCCAACTTCTCTCTGCAGAAAGCCATAAGATTCTTTCCCTGAGAGTCCTCCACGATTCCTTTCTTGAACTCAACAGAATAGCTCTTTCTTTTTGCACTCATCATGTCTGGGGTCAAAATACTGGTAGTATTCCCTTAAAATTGAAAACCATTAAATCAGGGTGTCAAACTTGATTTCATTGAGGGTTAGGATTGGGGTTAGGGTTGGGCATTGTGGGTTAGGGTTGGGCATTGTGGGTTAGGGTTAGGGTTGGGGTGGGCGTTGGGATTAGGGTTGGGGTTGGAGTTAGGGCTACCCTGGGGGAGTGGGGGTTAGGGTTAGGCATGGGAAGCCTGGCTGTGGGACACCTGCAGCATGGTAAGTGGAGCGCGTGGAGCAGATTCCCCCCACCTGCCAAGCGGCAGCGGCACCATCATGTCACAAGCAGCCGAATGTGGCTATAGGGTGGTGTGGGAAGCCTGGCTGCCTGCAGCACGGTACAAGTGTGGGGCAGATCCATCCCCCCCTGCCTACATGCCAAGCCTCTTGTTAGTGGCACTGGCATGATGCGCCATGTGGCATCCTGCCATGTGAGGCCTACCATTAAAGTGGCTGGCTGCAGAACAACTGGGGCAGCGTGGGAGGCCTGGCTGCCTGCAGCACGGTACCAGTAAGCAGGGCATGTGGGGCAGATCCATCCCCCCCAGATGCCAAGCCTTGTGGCAGTGGCACTGGCAGCCCCCCCCCATGGAATGGGCAGGCAGCCAGCTGCGCAGGCTCTTAAGTAGGGCTTATTTTTGGGATAGGGCTTATATTAGGCTCAACCCCAAAAATCAAGCTAGGGCTTATTTTCAGGGTATGTCTTATTTTTGGGGGAACATGGTACTTCAAACATAGTGTCTTATTTTGTCCTTAGTTTTTTTATAACCTCCCAGTAGCTTTTGATATTATAAATTGCGGTATGCTTCTGGATAGAATATGGAGAGTGAGAGCCATGATGTTATAGTGGTTCTCTTTCTTTCTCCATTATCAGGAAATCAGAGGGTCATCCCAAAACATTAGTTTCAGCCAAAGCCTCCAAGACTGCAAAATCTCAGGCAGCTCCCAAGAGAAATGCTGCCAAGTTCTTGTTGATCAAGAGCATTTTGCAGTTGTAACTGAGGGACACAAAGTATGTCCTTCAGAAACTTAGTATGAACAGCTTCTAAAGTAGTTGGTTGTGTTGTGATTCATTGATAATTTTGTCCAATACAAAGTTACATAGACATACATTGTATTGGATGATGCAGTATAGGTGGCCTTATTCCTTTCTTTGGCATTCTAGGTTACTGCAACATGTTTGTGCTCATCTGAATAATATTTTAATAGAACTTCCGTTGTGGGGGATTAGTTTGTTGCTTTGGTAGCAAATCAGTTAATATGAACTGTCATTTTCTCAGCAATTAGACACACAGGTTTATCAAAACAACCCACCCTCACATTAGCCACTATCAAAGCAAGAGGTGCTTACTGAAATAGACACTTCTGTGAGGAAATACTACACATGTATATTCGGCTCCACAGACTATCAACAGGCTGATAAATAATTGAAGTTGGAACTAACCTAAAACAGACACAGCCTTTTCAACTGTAATAGCAATGGCAAGGATTTGTAATAAGAATGGCACATCTCTAAAGGACTGCTGCTTGCTTCTTTTGACAGCTGATGGAAGATAGATTGCTAGATGATTGTGAAATTATATTCCCTAATCAGAGTGGAGGGCTTTATCAGACTTATAATTGCTTGTTCAATAGCCATTTTCTATTTTTCTACAAAAACAATCTATAATAAAATGAATTTGTTTATTAAATAACTCTTTAATTAGAGCTCATTTTTTAAACACACCATGTTCCTAACATTTTCTTCCCTTGCAATTACTTAGATGAAAGTATTCATCTGTTATAACTTTATTGACATTAGTAGCCAAAGCAGCTGTGCCAATGTTGTTGAATATGTTGCTGTTTTGAAGCAATCTTTGCCCTTCCTCTGAGAAAAATAATAATTTATTCCTGTAAAATGTCATGTCCCAACACATAGCTCTCATTATACAACTAAACTCACTTGAGAAATTCTGAAGTATTTAAAAATAAGATAAATCTCATAAAACTAAAACAAGGGTATAATTTGCCATGTCATTTAATTTAAGGATCTCTTAGATTTTCAAAAGTAAATAATGTTTAAGACTATGAAAATGGAGGCAAAACTTGCAGAGTTCAAATTTCAGAAGTCAAAGATGATGTCTGGCCTTGCTCCAGGTCAGAGCGGGTGAAGTTTCAATATTGTGCATAACATCTGAGTATTCCCTTAAGCTAAATTATATTTTTAAAAAATCAAATATACTTTTCATATTTTAGAATCTTGATTATCATTACACAACATTTCTATTTCTAGTTTGTGTTATTTTTAAAGAATACTAATGGGTTCAAAGTAAGGCGCATGCAAAAATGTTAATGAAATATTTTATTTGTTTTTGACATTTCTAAACTGCCTTTCATAATAAAAAAAATAAGCCTAAAATGGGAATATAAAGAATAGAAGAAATTACAATACAAAGAATTTTGTATTTTTAACAATTATTTACAATAGCAGCCTTCAAAATATAAAACATAACTTGCCAATCTTCATAAATATCACAAAACAGAAGTTGCAGAGCACAAATTAACTTGACTAAGACCAAAAGTTTATAAGGCTGATTGCTTAATGCACCCAAACAAGGAGACAGTTCCATAAGCAGGATACATTAAGCTGAGGATAACCTTGTAGTTACATAACCCAGAAAGTGCTCTAGTTAGATATCCAGGTCCTTGGAATGCAGCTTTTTATGTCATCACTCTTATTCAGTTTAATTGGATATAATCTGGTGATTGATATTCCTCCTTAAACATGTGCCTCTGGTTAATATTTTGCATTATTTCTAGAATCATACAATCATAAAGCTGGAAGGGACCTTGGAGGTCTTCTAGTCCAACTCCCTGCTCAAATGGTTGTTCAGTATATTCTTACAGACCTCCAGTGATGGAGCATCCACAACTCTGGGAGGCAATCTATGCCACTGATTAATTGCTGTCATTGTCAGGAAATTTCTCCTTAATTCTAGATTGGCTCTCTTTAACAAGCTTCCACCTATTACTTGTCCTGCTCTTGAGGTGTCTTGGAGAATAAGTCAACCCCTCTTCTCTGTGGCAGCTATTGGAAGGCAGCTATCATGTCATCCCTAATCCTTATCTTCAATAGGCTAGACCAAGGGTCGGCAACCTGAAACACTGAAAGAGCCACTTGGACCCATTTCCCTCACAAAAAAAAAAACTGGGAGCCGCATGCGCGTGCGCATGCGCACACGGAACAGGGGGCTTGATTAGAGTGGAGCCTAAGCTGAGACATGCACTGGCCCTGCCCCCTGTCCAGCTCCTGGCTTCTCCTCCCCTCGGAAAAGACTGCTCCCCCCCCGCACTCTACCTCTCTGGGACTTTCTTCTTAGGGAGGAGGAGGCCGACAGGGAGAAGGAGCTGCTGCGGCAAATCTTCCAAGGCCGGCAGCAGCCTGCTGTAGGAGGCCATAGTTGAGGCTTCTGGCTCGCTCTGGGAGAGGTGCTTGGAAGAGGATGAGAAGCGGAAAGTGGGAGAAAGGACGTCTTACAGCTCTCTGGGGTTCTTTCGCTGGGAGGATGAGGAAGCAGTGGGGAAAGACAGCTCCGGAGGGAGGCAGCCCCGCAGCCAGAAGCCGGCGGTCCGAGCGGAGCGGCACAGAAGACCTACCGGTCAGCGTGGGAGGCTCCAGCGTTGCCTCCCACACTGACAGGTAGGTCTTCCGTGCCGCTCCGCTCGGACCGCCAGCTTCTGGTTGCTGGGCTGCCTCCCTCCGGAGCTGTCTTTCCCCGCTGCTTCCTCGCCCTCCCAGCAAAAGAACCCCAGAGAACCCTTGCCTGTGACTGTGATAGGCAACGGCCGCAACTCTGCTCCTGGGCTGCGAAGGGCCGCAGGTGCCCAGTCGCCGCCACTTCTCCCCCCCCCGCTTAGCCGCCGGCAGCGGCGGCAGCAGGACGGTGAAGGGCCGCGGGTGCCCGGTCACCGCCACTTCTCCCCCCCGCTTAGCGCCAGCAGCGGCGGGGGCAGGACGGTGAAGGGCCGCGGGTGCCCGGTCGCCGCCCCTTCTCCCCCCCTGCTTAGCGCCAGCAGCGGCGGCGGCAGCACGGTGAAGGGCCGCGGGTGCCCAGTCGCCGCCACTTCTCCCCCCCGCTTAGCGCCGCCGGCAGCGGCGGCGGCAGCACGGTGAAGGGCCGCAGGTGCCCAGTCGCCGCCACTTCTCCCCCCGCTTAGCTCCAGCAGCGGCGGCGGCAGGACGGTGAAGGGCCGCGGGTGCCCGGTCGCCGCCACTTCTCCCCCCCGCTTAGCGCCAGCAGCGGCGGCGGCAGGACGGTGAAGGTCGCCGCCACTTCTCCCGCCCCGCTTAGCGCCGCCGGCAGCATCAGCGGTGGCAGGAGGACGGTGAAGGGGCGCGGGAGCCGTCGTCGCCGCCTCTCCGGCCCCAGTTAGCGTGGGCCGCGGCAGCAGCAACACGAAGATAGCAAAGGGCCGCGGCTGCCCGATCGCCGCCACTTCTCCCGCCCCACTTAGCGGCGGCGGGAGGACGGTGAAGGGTCGCGGCTGCCCGATCGCCGCCACTTCTCCCGCCTTGCTTAGCGCCGCCGGCAGCAGCGGCGGCGGGGGGAGGACAGCGAAGGGCCGCGGCTGCCCGATCGCCGCCACTTCTCCTGCCTTGCTTAGCGGCGGCGGCGGGAGGACTGTGAAGGGCCGCTGCTGCCCGGATCGCCGCCACTTCTCCTGCCCCGCTTAGCTTAGCGCCGCCAGCAGCGGCGGCGGCGGGAGGACTGTGAAGGGCCGTGGCTGCCCGATCGCCGCCACTTCTCCCGCCCCGCTTAGCGCCGCCGGCAGCAGCAGCGGTGGCGGGAGGACGGTGAAGGGGCGCGGGAGCCGTCGTCGCCGCCTCTCCGGCCCCAGTTAGCGTGGGCGGCGGCAGCAGCAACACGAAGATAGCAAAGGGCCGCGGCTGCCCGATCGCCGCCACTTCTCCCGCCCCACTTAGCGCCGCCGGCAGCGGCGGCAGCGGGGGGAGGACGGTGAAGGGGCGTGGGTGCCCAGTCGCCACCGCCTCTCCAGCCCCGCTCAGCACGGGCGGCGGCAGCAACCTGAGGACGGCGAAGAGGCGCCGCGCAGCAGGTGGGAAAAGGGCTGGGCAAGTCGCCGCGGGGGAATCTCATAGAGGCCGAGACGGCCGAAAGGTGCGGGCCGAGAGGGAAAGTTTCCGAGACCCCCGGTGACCCCCCCCCTCAGGGCTAGCAGAGGCGGCAGCGGAGAAGGGAGAGGGGAGACCCGGCGGGCAGGGAAGAGGCACCCCGAGACTCGCCACCCCCACCCGCGGCTCCTTACCCAGGTTTTGACTCCGGAGGACGGCAAAGGGACACCTTTCCAGCTGTCCTCCCGACTCTTCCACCGCTGCTGCCACGTGCGGTCTGAAGAAGGAAAGAGGGGGTAGTTTGTGGGTAGTCCCACAAACCAAAAAGTTCAACCAATCAATTCAAACTTTGTGAATTTTTTTTTTTGTGAGAGGTTTGAATTCATTGGTTGAACTTTTTTTATCCCACTTTTTTTTTTTCAGACTGCACATGGCAGTGGAGGACAGGGAGCCGCAGGAGACGGCTGAAAGAGCCGCATGCGGCTCCGGAGCCGCGGGTTGCCGACCCGTGGGCTAGACATATCTAGTTTCCTTAACCACTCATCATACAGTTTAGCCCTAGACTCCTTATCATCTTTGTTGCTCTTCTCTGCAGTCTTTCTAGGGCCTCAGCATCTTTTTGGTATTCTGGTCATCAGAAGTGGACATAGTGTTCCAAGTATGGCCTCACCAGTGCAGTATAAATTGGTTCTATCATTTCTCATGATCTTGATGTTAACCTTCTGTTGATGCAGTCCAGGATTGTATTGGCTTTTTTGACAGCTGCAGCACACTGCTGGGTCATACTTCAGTAGTGACTCAGTAGTACATCAAGATCCCTCTCACAGATACTACTGTTAAGCAAGGTGCCACCTATTCTATACTTGTGCATTTGTTTTTCCTGACTAAATGTAGGATCTTAAGATCCTAAGTAAGATTTCTCATCACTGAACTGCATCTTCTTGGATAGGCCCAATGATCAAGTCTGTCAAGATCCTTCTATATCTTGAGTCTATCCTCCAAATCTTTAGCATTTCCCCCCAGCTTGGTGTCATCTATAAATTCGATGAGTTTTATCACTTCATTTAGATCAGGGGAGTCAAACTAATGGCCCATGGGCCAGATGCATCATGCTCAGGTCATGCCCACCCCGACTCTGCAAAGGAAAAATGTCACGATATGTCATGATACATCACATGACACGATCCTGTTTGACACCCATGATCATTTATAAAAATACTGAAAAGTACTGGGCCCAAGGCAGAACCTGGGGTATACCATTATATGCTTCCCTCTATGTAGACATAGTTCCATTGAGGACTACACACTGGGTGTGGTTGGTCAGCCAATTGCGAATCAATCTGGTGATGGTGCTGTCTATCCCACATTATTCTATCTTATTAAGAAGAAGGCTGTGATCTACTTTGTCATATGCCTAACTGAATTCCCAATATACTATTCCACAGCATTTCCCCGATCCACTAATTTAGTCACTTTATCAAAAAAAGGCAATAAGGTTTGCCTGGCGTGATCTGCTTTTAACAAACCCACACTTTCTTTCTTTTTTTTTGTATAACAAGTTTTATTGAGTTTTTTTTTTGTTTTACAGCCCAGTGCTTAGGATTCATCATGGAGATAGGGCACTCCATAGAATAAAATAGAAAATATAATCATACATAAACAATTTAAATTACTTCTTTAAAATTTCCCTCTCTATTTTATCAATCAAGGAAAAACAAAAACAAAACACAACTATCAATAATATTTCCACCCATTTTCGAGCTTAATACATATTCCAATTTGGCATTACATAAACATATAGTATACAATTCGGGTATCCATATAATACAGATTATTCCTAACCTATACATATTACTCCAATTATTCACTTTATACTTCTCAGTTAAATTCTATCTCTTATACTATTCTATTTCACATACATATTTTATAAATGAACATAACTTTAAGTTTTGTTTTTTTTAAACCATTTTACATTAGCCTAAATTATTTCTAATTATTTCTAAAGTAAACATATAATATAACTATTATATATATATATATATATATATATATATATATATATATATATATATATATGTTTTCTGAGGTTTTCACGGGTGTTTGTGTGTAGGTCTTTGGTAATTCGGGTTTTCTCCCGCGTAAAATTGAAAGTGTCTTGGCAACGTTTCGACGAAGTCCCATTCGTCATCTTCAGGCTGGTGTCTTCGGCTTCGTGCTTCTAGGAGCAATGTGTGATCGCAGCTGTTTCTTCCTTTTAACTGCCAGTGGAGGTATGAACTGATTGGATGGGAGCTTGAGCTGTGTTCTGATTGGGTGGAGGTGTGTTCTGATTGGTTAGAGGCTTGGCTGTGCTCTGATTGGATGGGGGGTTGGCTGTGCCCTGATTGGCGGGGTGTGTGCTCTGCTTGGGTGGGGGCCCTGTTGTGCTCAGTCTGAGTTGCAGGGGGATTTGAGATGGAGAGCTGCATTGCTGTTGTTTGGCTTCGCGTTCGTGGTCATGCCACATCTTCAAGGTGGGTGTCAGTTTGCTTCACGTATGAAATGGAGGGGTTTAAAATGGCCAATGATGCAGCTGTGGTCTGGTTTCTGGTCCGCGGTCGTGCCTCATCATCGGTGCGGGTTTGAGTCTGCTTTTTGTGTGGATGTGTGGTGGTGACATCATGTGTGGTCTTTGTGAGTGTGGGTCCAGTGTTGCTCCTTGTGCTAGGGATTCGTCTGTCAATAAGGCTGGGTTTCCAAGTGGCTGGTAGGCGGGAGGTATCATCTCGTTTATTCATGCCTGTGTGGGCGTTTTTCTATCTCGATGGCTTCTCTGATTATCTGTTGTTAAAGTGTTCAGTTTTGGCAATAGTTCTGGTATTTTAAAGTCAATTTTATGTCCGTGGCTTTGAGGTGTTGGACCAGGGAGAAGTTGGTTCCTCTTTTCTGACTGAGTTCTTGTGTTCTTCAATGCGTGCACTTATTCTTCTGTTGGTTTGTCCGATGTATGTGGTGGGGCAGGCGGTGCATGGGATTTCATATACTCCTTGATTTTCTACTCAATTTTGTCCTTGGGGTTTTTAGGATGGTGGATATTTCGGTTTGTGCAGAATGCTTGTCTTGATGTTGTGTTTGTGGAGGATCTTGCTGATTTTGTCTGTGGTGCCTTTTATGTATGGGAGGAGGGCTTTGCCGTTTTCTTGTTCTATGTCTTGGATTTTAGTGGGGGTTTCTTTTGGATTAGTTATTTCTTGGAATCCATAGGAATAGCTGTCTAGGTGTTCGTCAGCTAAGCGTTTTCATTCCTTCATGAGATCATAAAGAAACAAAACTACAGAGCGACCTGACTCGTGAGCTTTGATGTCATTTCCCTCTCACCCAATCCGTCAAAGAAGCCCTTGGATCAAAAACAAATATCCCCCCAAGCACATGTGATCTGTGCCTATCCAACACATACTTCATCTACAACGGACAAAAATACAAACCATAGTGGAGCAAGGGGATCAACCCTCTCACCTGTCATTGCAACCTACATGGAACACTTTGAAACCAAGCTCTAGAAAATGATCATAACCCAAACTTGGCTCAGATACGTCGACACTTCATAATCTGGCCACGATGGGAAAGAAAACTAGACGTTCCTCACACACCTCAATCTACACCCCAAAATACAGTTTGGAAACAAAGCTAACAAGCAACTTCCCTTCCTGGAGCCTTAGTCTCAAGAAATCCAATGCTCCCTAGGACACCCATCTCCAGAAGGAAAACACACCAACCGCTATCTGCACGCACTCTCACAACCACCCAGCACGATCAACTCCGTAGCCAAGAACTCATCTCGAGAAACAAAACGCTTAGCTGACGAACAACACCTAACCGAACTACACACTCTCACTAATGTCTGAACATCCAACGGATTCCTAGAAATGATTACCAACTTAATCCAAAAGAAACCCCCACTAAAATCCAAGACATAGAACAAGAAAACGGCAAAGCCCTCCTCCCATACATAAAAGGCACCACAGACAAAATCAGCAAGATCCTCCACAACACAACATCAAGACAGCATTCTGCACAAACCGAAAAATATCCACCATCCTAGAAACCCCAAGGACAAAATTGAGTTAGAAAATCAAGGAGTATATGAAATCCCATGCACCGCCTGCCCCACCACATACATCGGACAAACCAACAGAAGAATAAGTGCACGCATTGAAGAACACAAGAACTCAGTCAGAAAAGAGGAACCAACTTCCTCCTGGTCCAACACCTCAAAGCCACGGACATAAAATTGACTTTAAAATACCAGAACTATTGCCAAAACTGAACACTTTAACAACAGAATAATCAGAGAAGCCATCGAGATAGAAAAACGCCCACACAGCATGAATAAACGAGATGATACCTCCCGCCTACCAGCCATTTGGAAACCCAGCCTTATTGACAACGAATCCTAGCACAAGGAGCAACACTGGACCCACACTCACAAAGACCACACATGATGTCACCACCACACATCCACACAAAAAGCAGACTCAAACCCGCACCGATGATGAGGCACGACCGCGGACCAGAAACCAGACCACAGCTGCATCATTGGCCATTTTAAACCCCTCCATTTCATACGTGAAGCAAACTGACACCCACCTTGAAGATGTGGCACGACCACGAACGCGAAGCCAAACAACAGCAATGCAGCTCTCCATCTCAAATCCCCCTGCAACTCAGACTAATCTGAGCACAAAGGGGCCCCCACCCAAGCAGAGCACACCCCCCACCAATCAGAGCACAGCCAACCCCCATCCAATCAGAGCACAGCCAAGCCCCTAACCAATCAGAACACACCTCCACCCAATCAGAACACAGCCAAGCTCCCATCCAATCAGTTCATACCTCCACTGGCAGTTAAAAGGAAGAAACAGCTGCGATCACACATTGCTTCTAGAAGCACGAGGCCGAAGAGACACCAGCCTGAAGATGACGAATGAGACTTCGTCGAAACGTCGCCAAGACACTTCCAATTTTACACGGGAGAAAACCCGAATTACCAAAGACCTACATATATATATATATATATATATATATATATATATATATATATATATATATATTTCTCCCCTATATTCTATTTCCTATACCCTATCAAACATTTTTATAAATCAATCCAATCTTCAATCATTGCAAATAAAAATATCAGTAATATTTCACCAATCTCAATACAACTCCTTTAGTTTTAACTTTTCCAATTTTCCATAATTGCCATTCCAGACCATAATCAAATCCATAATTCACATCAATATTAACTCAGACTAAAATCTTAAACCTTAGAAATCTCAAAAATATTAGCTCACTTGAAGTCTCTAAAAACCATTTTACCCGTCAAATAAAGTTTTAACACTCATGTTTAAACCTAATTCTAGCTTTCTTTTTATGCCAAGCAGGTTTCCACAATAGGGCCTTTAGCTCCTCCCATCTTAATATTTGACTATACACATTTTCCCACAGTTGTGTCTGATCATAGTCTTCTTCTCTTTTTCGCAATATTGTCTGCACTATGTAATCAGTCTTAGTCAGTATAGTGATTGTTCGTTGTTTGTATATATTGTCAGCATTTTTAATGTCTCATAATTGAAAGTCAATTTCTGTTGTTTTTAAAGCATAGATGTTTTAGTTGAATTCTGCCTTTGGTCCTCAGAAATGTCCATCATTTGTATATAAGGTGTAACATCTTCCTCTTCAGTAGGTTGTAGATGTAAATTCTCCATCTCATTAAGTTGTAAATCTAGTTGTGTGGCATGATCAGTTGAAGTTTGAAATTCAATTTTTAACTCTGAAACATCCTGTTTCCTGAGTGTCCTGAAATGCTCTCTTAATTTTTCTTTCATTTCCAAAAATTTTTCTAATATGAGTCCATAGTTAAGCTGTGAGTGAGATTCCATTCTTCTTCTCTTTTTTTTTTTTAATAGTGAAAGTTCAGCAGTGTCTGGGCATGATGCCAAGTTCAGCCACACTTTCTTCTAGTAATTCCCTTGCTTGTTTCTAGGTGCTTACAAATCTATAGTCGGTTATCTTTTCAAGGATTTTCCCAGACACTGATGTTGGCTGGTTGCCTATAGTTTCCTGGATCCATTTTTTTCCTTTTTGTAGATTGGTACCACATCATTTCTTTTCAGTCTTTGGGTAATTCTTTTGTGCTAGAGGAGCTTTGAAAGATACGTTCAGTGATTCCAAGTTCACATCTGCCAGCTACTTCAGAATCCTTGATGTAATCCATCTGGTCCAGGTGATTTATACTAGTCCATGGTGGATAGGTATTCTCTTACTAATTCTTTGCTTATTTTGACTTGCATAACTGTTTCTATTTCTCTCGGTTCTGCTTTCGATAGGCTGGACTGTTTCTTCCTTTTGTGTAAAGACAGATGCAAAGAAGGAATTAAGCAGTTTTTTCTTCTCCCTGCTGCCTGTCACCTTCTTGCCATCTGCTCCCATGAATAGATTTATCATTTCCTTGACTTTCTTCTTATTCCTAACCTACTGTAAGAAAGGAGGGGTTTTTGTTGTTGTTATTTTTTGACATTATTTGCCAGTCTTAGCTCATTCTGGACCTTAGCTTTCCTGACTCCCTCTTTGCAGATTCTGGCTATTTTCTAGTATTCTGTTTTAGTTATATGACCTTCTTTCCATTTTTTAATGCTTGTCCTTTTTGTCAGAGCTCTTTCTGCAAACATGCTGGTTTTATCTGGAGTCTCTTGTTTTTCTTTGTGGTATTGTTTTTGCTTGGGCCTTTATTATTTCATTTTGCAGAGTTTCCCAAACTTCTTGAATTGTTTTTCCTTTTAGGATTTCCATCCATGAAATCCTTCCTAATCTCTATCTTTGTTTTTTTTTTAATAGAGATTTTATTGGTTTTCTTTTGCATACATATGTTAATTTTTCCAATCAACGAGCTGTCTGGGGTTAGCTATGCTAATACATATTCGATTCCTAATCCTTCATTCTTTCCTCTAACCAACAATAAAATAGGTCCCAAATTTGGTAGTAGTCTGTGTCTTCTTTATCTTTCAGTCTCATGGTTAATCTGTCCATCTCTGCACATTCCAATATTTTTCTGATTATTTCTTCTTCTGATGGCAATCCTTCATTCTTCCAGTATTGTGCAAAGATTATTCTCGCTGCTGTAGTGATGTGTAAAGTTAAATATAAACTCTGCTTATTAATCTTTTCAGGCATTATACCTAGTAAAAAAAGTTGTTTTAAAATCAACATGTTCACCTAATATTTTTTCTAACCACGTATGTATCTTTTTCCAATAAGCCTTAGCTTTGCCACATGTCCACCAAATGTGATAGTACGTGCCTGCATTGTGTTTACATTTCCAGCATCTATCTGACATATTTTTAAACATTTTTGCTAGTCTTGCTGGTGGCAAGTGCCATCTATAAAACATTTTATACAAGTTTTCTTTATATGAAGTTGACATTGTTAATTTGTAATTTCTCTCCCATAGCATTTGCCACTTTTCTAGTTCTATATTATAGCCAAAGTTTTTCGCCCATCTTATCATTGTTTCTTTAACTTGTTCACTTTCCATTTCCAAAATTAACAAAAAATTATACATTTTCTTAATTAATTTCTCATCTGAGGTTAACAAAATCTTATCTAACACAGTTTGATCTTTATAGAATCCATACATTTTCGCATCTTTTTCATATCTATTTTGCATCTGTAAATGTGCCCACCACGACAGGTTGATCCCCTGATTTTCCCGTTCTTGCTTAGATTTTAAATTCCCATCAATATTTATAATATCTCTATATTTCCATATTTTTTCAAAGTCTACCAAGTTCGGATGTACAAATGCCTCCATCGTTGATAACCATCCTGGAATTTTTAGGTATATTTTAGCTTTCATTTTTTCCCATACTGTTAACAAGGCATTAGTTGAATTCATACATCCAGATCAAAACGGCTTTTTACCAAAGAGACAAATTAAAAACAACTTAAGAGTGATAATGGACGTATTAGAATACTATGAACTACATCCAGGGAAACAATTAGCATTAATATTTTTAGATGCCCAAAAGGCATTTGATAATATTTCCTGGCAATTTATGACTCAGCAACTACAAACAATGGACTTTGGAAAGAACTTTACAAACATGATAAAAACAATATATAGCAATCAGACAGCAAAAGTGATTGTGAATGGAGACTGTACTGAGAGCTTTGAGATAAGAAAAGGCACGAGGCAAGGGTGTCCACTATCCCCATTATTATTTATTTTTACTTTGGAAGTTTTAAATAAAAGGATTAGACAGGATACAGAAATCAAAGGATTGAAGATAAAAGACGAAACATATAAGTTACAAGCATTTGCTGATGATCTAGTATTTATTTTGGAAGAACCTTTAGAGATGATTCCTAAGCTATGGGGAAAGATAGAAGAGTATGGAGAAATGGTGGGATTAAAAATAAATAAAGAAAAAACTAAGGTAATAGTTAAGAATCTCACAGATAAACAGAAAAGGCAAATGCTAGAGAAAACAGAGGTACAGATAGTGGAAAAAGTTAAATATTTAGGTATATATCTTTCGGCCAAATGTTCATCAATAAAAGAAGACAACTATACAAAACTATTGAAACAAATAAAGCTGGACTTGGAAAGATGGAAAAATCTGCAGTTGTCAATATTAGGAAGAATTGCTACAGTAAAAATGAACGTACTGCCGAAGATTCTATTTTTATTTCAAACAATTCCGATAAAACTTGAGAAAAAATTCTTTCAAGATTTAAACTCATTAATTTTGAACTTTGTTTGGCAGGGGAAGAAAGCTAGAATTAAGATGAAAACACTACAAGACGCTAAAGAAAATGGAGGATTTGGGTTGCCGGAATGAGCATTGTATTATCAAGCATCCGTTTTAACATGGGTGAAAGAATGGATAATGCTTAGAAACAAAAGGTTGTTATATTTAGAGGGACATGATTTACAATTGGGGTGGCACGCTTTCTTATGGTATGGGAAAAATAGAGCTCATAAGTATTTTCAAAATCACTATATCTATCTTCATTTGTTGAAATCAGCTCTTTTAAAACAGTAATCTGACTGTTATATCTTCGGTTCTTTAGGCATTGAATGAGGCAGAGTGTTCAAACAACAACAAGTTTATTAACTCAGAACAGAAGCAGCCCTAAAGGCTGCTGCACAGCTATTTATACAATTAGCCTCTAGGTGGCAACCAATAGATTTAAAGTAACAGTTTCTCCCCCCAAACGTCATTATCAGCTTGGAGACAGCCAGTCTGGCTTTCAGTAACAGCAACTGTTAAACAATACAGCAATGTAGGTCAGACATTAAGCAAGTGATTTAAAACAGTTGTGGCCAATACATTACAACCCTTCCCCCTAGATGGCTCAAACTCTCAATTGCTGGACATAGTCCTGCAGATATTTAGGCAGCCTTCTTGACTGTTCTGAACGTCTAGGGGTTGCAGGGGTCTCCCGGTCTACCCGCTCGCCTGCCTGGCTGGGTAGGCCAGGACTCTGAGGTCCAGTGAAGTCAGGTTGATTTGGGTCCCTTTGGCTGGCCAGTCCCGGTCGGCCCAAACCAAAGTCCAATCATGCAGCAAAGTCTGCAGGGCTGTCCCTCAGCGCAGTTTGCAGCGGATACTGTCTGTCTGTCCGGGGGAAGCTCTCCTACGGCCTTTTCCCCGTCTCCTTGAGTAAGAGTTCTGTTGGAGCGTGTAAACTCCTCTGTTGGGCCGCTGTCGCACGGCCCTTGTGTACGGCCCTCTTGAGAGGCCTGAGCCAGCGACTGGTTCACTAGCCTCCGACACAGCTGGTCAATGTGCCGGCGAATGACTCGCCCATCTTCCAGGACCACCTCATAAGAGCAACCATGGCTGCCACCCACAAAGCCCCTTGCCTGTAATTCCGGGTCCAAACCTGGTCACCCACTTGCAAATTCCGAGGTGCCTTTGGCTTGCGGTATCTCCAGTCTGGCTTGCTGGCACATGTAGCAACCATGTACTTGGGCCTCGATGGCTTTATCTAGCTCTGACCACCAAAGGTAGCTCCTTGCAAGTGCCTTCATCCGGACTATTCCCGGATGATCCTTGTGCAGAGACTCTAGGACCCTGGGCCTTAAAGAGCTCGGGACTATGACCCTACTTCCCCAAAGGATGCACCCCTTATGAGCTGAAAGCTCATCTTTTCTCATGAAGAAACTCTGAAATTCTGGCCCTGGATATTTGTCCAGCCATCCTGTGTGTACCCAGTTTAGCACACGACTCAGTATTTTGTCAGCTGTTGTCTCAGCAGCTATGTCCCCAGTGTGAAGGGGAGATTCCGGCAAATCCTGGATAGCCAGGATGCGTGCAGCCGGAGTTGGATCTGGCTCCACATGTGGCAGGGGCAACCTGCTCAGGCCGTCTGCATAGCCCATTTCCTTGCCCGGTTTGTGAATAATCCTGTAGCTGTAGGCTGACAGGAAGATAGACCACCTCAGCATTCGAGGAGACAGAATCTGAGGTGTCTGTTTGTTTGTGGTGAACAACCCTAGGAGTGGCTTGTGGTCCGTGAAGACCGTGAACTGGCGGCCATACAAGTAATCATAGAACTTTTTAACTCCAGCCACAATGGCCAGAGCCTCCTTGTCAATTTGCACGTAATTGCGCTCTGCGGACGATAGGGTCCTGGAGTAATACACGATGGGCTTCTGCCTCCCATCAGCCATTAAGTGGCTTAACACAGCCCCAACCCCATACGGGGATGCATCACACGCAATGCACACAGGCAGCTGCTCATTGAAATGAGTGAGAACTGAGTTCGATGACAGCAGTGATTTGACTGCTTGGAAGCTACTCTCGTGGACACTGGTCCACTGCCACTGAGCTTGTCTATCCAAGAGCCAGTGTAACGGCTCTGCCACTGCGGCCTTGTTTGGGAGGAAGGCATGGTAAAAATTCAAAGGGCCTAGGAAAGCCTGAAGCTCTCCCTTTGACTTCGGCCTTGGGGCCTGCTGGATTGCTTTTAATTTGGATTCTGCTGGATGAATGCCTTCAGCATCGATGCGGAAACCAAAGAACTCGGTTGACTCTACCCCAATCTTTCTTTTTTTAGTTTGAGTCCCGCATCATGGAACCGCTGAAGGATGGCCTTAAGCCATTCAGCCAGAATCTCAACCGATTCCCCAGCAATGAGGACATCATCTAAGTATGGGCAAACCCCAGGAATTCCCTTGAGCGTGCGCTCCATCACTCCCTGGAACAGCCCTGGGGCTACACTCACCCCAAACTCTAGGCGCTTAACCTTAAAAGCCCCCCTATGGGTGACAATGGTCTGGGCTACCACCGTGGCCTCATCCACGGGCAGTTGTTGATAGGCCTGTGCCAAATCTAATTTGGCAAACATGCGGCCTCCTTGCAATGACGCCAAAATATGGCTGACAACTGGCACAGGGTACGCGTGCTGTTGAAGTGCCCTGTTGAGGATGCACTTATAGTCAGCACATATTCGCACTTCCCCATTGGGGGGTCTCCCACACTCCACTGTCTACAGGCTGCAATACCCCTTGTTCCACTAGCTTATACAGCTCTGCATCGATTTTGGGATTTAACGTGAAAGGCACTCTACGAGGCTTCATCCGTATTGGAGTTACCATAGGATCAAGTTTGAGGGTGATCGGAGGACCCTTGTACTCCCCTAGACTAGAACTGAAAACATCTGCAAACTCTTGGCAGACTGAAGGCAGATCTGCCGCTTGTGTTCGGTGAATGCTGGTTACTTGAATGCCCAATGCATCAAACCAATCGAGCCCTATGAGGCTCGTGCGTTGGCTTTCCACCACTACGACATCTAGTGGCCCCTTGAACCCCTTGAATTCCACCAGAAGTGTGGCTTCGCCTTTGCCACTCGGGAGTTTTGGAAGTCTGTGAGGAGTAGATTAGATGGCCGGAGCTTGGCCCATCTGTTGCTATGATGGCATAGGTGCCTGAATGTTCCTTGTGAAATGATGGACATGGCTGAGTCCATGTCCAGTTCCATCTTGCATGGAACTTCCTGAAGCTTGACCTGTAGTCTAAGCTTCTGCTTTAGGGGGTGATGGGCACCAGTGCAGAATACGCTCCTTTGGCTGGAGCAGAACCCTACTCGATGTTGACCCAGGACCCTGGGACCTCTCCTGAATGCATCTTTTTTCAGGTCGTCCCTCTGACGACCTCGGCAGATGGCGGCGATGTGGCCTGGTTTGCCACGGGCCCGGCATGTTGCAGTTCAGAATCAGCAATCTGCGCATTGATGGCGGCCTCCGCAGCCCATGCATTTAAGGAATGGAACTGCCTCCCCAGCTGGCTGCGGTCCCTTTTCCGGGTGCTTTCATAGCTGGTCGACTTCATATTCTGAGTCGGTGTCTTCCATCCACTCGGCGTCCTCGTGGTGGATGGCTTCAGTGCTTGGCGCGCTTTTGGAGGGCTGCAGCACTTTAACAGCCCCTCCGGCGGCTTCATCCACCATGACCTCCTTCAAGGTCTCTTGTAGCAAGAGAGTCTCCTTAGCGAACAGTTTTTGTTGGAGCTCTCGATTCCGGAGTCCACAGACTAAGCGGTCTCGTAGTCTCTCCTCCAAATCCACTAAACTGCAGAGTCAGGATGCTTGATGAAGAGCGGCAATGAATTCTGTTGCAGACTCACCGGATTGTTGCTCCCGCTGCTCAAAAGCGTGCCTCCACGCTATAATGGATAACTTGGGCTCGAAGTGGTCTTGGAGCTTTTTTTTCAAGTCCGCGTAGGTGACCGACTCGAGCTGCGCTGGGGCAACCAGATTCTCTGCAATGTCAAAGGTGGCAGGGCCACACACGCAGAGGAGTGTCGCAGCCTTCAATCCATCTTCGGCGACCTGGTTGGCGCAGAGGTAATTTTCGATGTGGGAGATGTAGGACGCCCATCTCTCCTGGTGAGTTACATCAAATTCTTCGAGCTTCCCGACCTTCGCCATGGTGGCTTGTTTCTTCGTTCAATGCCTTGCGCTGCTGGCTTCTGTGTAGGCCCTAGGAGGGATCCTTAGGGTGTGGTGGTCTCCAGTGTGGCTTGCTGGCAGACCGAGGGGGGGAAACGTAGTTCATGTCAGGCTCTGTGCTGACCTCACCCCCTAGTGACTTCAAGCTCTCTCAATGAAGCAGCACATCCCATCCTCATCGCCACTGTTATATCTTCGGTTCTTTAGGCATTGAATGATGCAGAGTGTTCAAACAACAAGTTTATTAACTCAGAACAGAAGCAGCCCTAAAGGCTGCTGCACAGCTATTTATACAATTAGCCTCTAGGTGGCAACCAATAGATTTAAAGTAACAGTTTCTCCCCCCAAACCTCATTATCAGCTTGGAAACAGCCAGTCTGGCTTTCAGTAACAGCAACTGTTAAACAATACAGCAATGTAGGTCAGACATTAAGCAAGTGATTTAAAACAGCTGTGGCCAATACATTACACTGACTTTGTTCATTTACCTGAGGTTGCATTATGTTGAATTCTAGTATGACATGGTCACTCTTCCCCAATAGATTGTTAAAGTTCCTATAACTTTTACTCCATGTACCGTTTCATCCTTCTTACTAAGGATTACTATAGCTGTGCCTATAATTCCTTCCTCTACCTCTTGTATGACAAAGTTGCTGCAGATTTCTTTTCCTCAATTGTTGTCAAGATAGTCAAAGTTCTCCATTACTACAGTGGTGTGTATCTTGCACACTTCAGCTAACTGATTAGCAAAGAGTTCGTTTATTTTCAGCTCTTGATTGGGTGGGTTGTAGCAGCAAAATTATTTATTTTTCCTCTGATATTTACCCAAATACTTTCAAGAGGCTTTCATTCTTACTAGTGTGCATTTTTGTAGAGGTGTAGTAATTTCTTACATAGAATGCAACCTCCTCCTCTTTTGTTGGGTCTGTTTCTTTTGAACAATTTATATCCTTCTAGTCGTGTGTTCTAATTGTAGGTTCCATTCCACCAAATTTCAGTAATGACAATAATATCCTATCTACCCTCTTGGACTAGGATTTCAAGCTCTCGTTGTTTGTTCCCCATACTATGAGCATTGGTGTATAGGCATCTGAGCCTTCTATAGTTAACCCTGAATTTGCTTTCTGCACCTTCTGATTTATCCTTGTATGCCTCTTTCTTATCATCTTTCTCATTATCGGCTTTTGTTAGGATTTATGCTTTGGGCTTAATCCTATAGGTTGGTTCCCTTCACCCTCCAGTTATAATTTGGTAAGCTAAGCCAGTTATTTCCCAAACACATTCTTGCCAGTCTTTGTGAGGTGCAATCTCACTCTTGTTAGAAGTTCTTCATGTAGGTAATGTAAACCATGGTCTAGAAATCAATGTTCTCATGATGGCACCATCCCTTGATCCAGCACTTTACTTCTAAAGTATTCTGTTCCCTCATTGGATGTTGGCCTTTCATTAGGAGTACAGATGAAACAATAATCTTACCATACAGATCCTTTGCTTTTCTGCCTTATTACTCATAGTCCTTTGAAATTGATTTCAGACTCTTAGTTGCATCATTTGTCCCAACATAAAAGAAGAGAAAGGGAAACTAATTGGTGGGCTTGATTATTTTAGGAAGCCTCTCTGTCACATCTTTAATCTTTGCACCTGGAAAACAACACATCTCTGTTGAAAACGTATCAGGTCTACAAACTGATGATTCTGTTCCTCTGAAAAGTGAGTCACTGATCACCAATACATGCCTTTATTTCTTTGGGGACATCTATGCTACTTTACTTCTTATCATTTAAACATTTTTTCTTCAGATGTCCGTATATTTTCTTCCAAGGAAAGGATATGAAAATTGGTTGCTCAGTTTCAGGAGCAGGAGCTGCCTTTTAGATTATTTTTTTTTTTGCTCTTTGCATGACATGCTGCCTTTGCCCTTGCCCTTCCTCTTTGTCTTCCTTATTATGTTCTGTTTGGTTACAGACTTTTGATTCTAATAAAAACTTTGTGTCAGGAACCCTTCAATGTTTCTTTTTGGGGCTCTGCCATTCTAGTGGGAGGGGAGAGACTTGTGGATGTATTTCCTCTACTTTGTTTTTCCTCAACTTTGATGTATTTCTTTGGATGTGAAATGGGGAATGGAATGTGCCAAGTGCCATCTGTCTTATCTCCACTCAGTTGCGAGATCCGGTGAAGTGCCTAGGAACCGTCCCTTATCAGCTTTGGTTCCCATAACAACTTTGCATCTGTGGATTGGCTGGATGCGAACTGGACAGTTGGGCTCTGGGGTGGGGTTTTGTGAAACGAAAGTTTTAATGTAGCAATTTATATGGGAAAACTTTAGATCTTGCTTTGCTCTCTTACTATCACTATCTCTCAATAAAAGTTCCCTTTGAAACAATGCCTGTTTCAAGAGTTCTGCTTTCTTGGGAGGAGTAGTTGAGGCAGGACCTTATGGTTTGTCATGTTCACTATTAAAGCTTGAAGCGTCTAGTGTCAGAGTGCCTGGTATTGTAATGGCTTTTTATATTATTAACATAACATAACATAGTTGGAAGGGACCTTGTAGGTCATCTAGTCACTCCCACCCAAGCAGGAGACCCCACACCATTTCTGACAGATGGCAGTCCTGTCTCTTCTTGAAAGCTTCCAGCACTGAAACTCCCACAACATCTAAAGGCAAACTGTTCCATTGGTTTATTGTTCTCACTGTCAGAAAATTTCTCCTTATTTCTCCTCGATCAGTTTCCATCCATTATTCCTTGTCTGGCCTTCAAGTGCTTTGGAAAATAGGTTGATCCCCTCGTCTTTGTGACAGCCCCTCAAATATTGGAACACTGCTATCATGTCTCCTCTAGTCCTTCTCTTCACTAGACTAGACATGTCCAGTTCCTGTAACTGTTCTTCATATGTTTTAGCCTTCAGTCCCCTAATCTTCCCTGCACTTTTTCTTAGTGCCTCCTCTAAACCTTTCACTTTTTCTTCAAATAATCTAACCAGTTTACACTTACTGCAGGTATAATCTATGGAGTCCTCAATAGACAGGAATACAAATGTGTAACAATGTTGTTAGTCCCTTCCCCATGACTTTGTTATTCTTCATGCAGAAATCAATACTATAGACTTTGTCTTGTGGCAAAAGATAATTCAACAATTCTCAAAAACAAAAACCTAGACAATCAGAATTTTAATATAATTTTTTCAATGCTGAGAATACCTTCCAATTCTGTAGCCTTCCTCCTGCACAGGATTTAAATCATGTGTTTGTAATCCTCAAAGAAGCCTTCTGATAAAATTTAGTCTTCAGTATAATTCTCCATATTGGTTCTGAACATTTATCCTGGTCCTTTTTTCTCATATTGTAACTGCATTTTCCCAGTACTTTTTATTTGCTAGTCAGGTTTTTTTTCTTTAAGATGATGAAATGAAAGAAAATATCTTGATGAGGCCACAAATGGTTAAGTTTGGAAAAAGCAAGACTTTTATAATGATTTTCTTTACAGGCTAGCCTGTTCTGTACTCAATGATTAGCTACTGCCCTCTGATATTTGGCAGAAGCAACAGTGAGAGTTTAGCTTATAACCCAAGATTCTTGAGAACTGTGGTATCTATCACAATGTAAGTTGGTTTCTGGCCCACAGATTTTACTTTGGCTTCTTTGTAAAGACTCGCTGTATAAAGCAACAGTTCCTGTTGATTCCTCATGGTAAAGGAAGACATAAAAAGGTGCAGTGATGGATTTTTTTTATAACTTTGAAAAGTAATAGAGTATTTCTTATTTGCTTGAAACATTTTTCATTCTAAAAAAGGGATCATTTCTTGAAACTTGCTTAACATAGCCTAACATAGCTGTCACAAACTTGACATTCCTCAAACCTCAAAGTTAGTTTGAAAAATATTTATGAAAGTTTACATACAAAGGCAAAAAAATCCAAGCAGTTCCTGTGAGGAAAAGTTGAAGAACCATAAACTTACTTTCCATTTGAAACACCTGCTAGAGCTAGTAGGTAGGAGTTAACATACAGTAAAAGTTCCTGCAAATGGAAATTGTGTCACTCACAAACTCCAAGAAACCTAAATGTAACCTCTTAGCTTTTTAGACTAGTTTTGAGAATGTGAACAAGCGTATTCAAAGAGAAAATTATAATTTATTTCCGAATTAATGCTCTTACACAAATTCTTACGTAAGAGTCATTCTTGTCAACTAGGAATTCTTTAACAAATTTGAAAAAAAGAGTAAAAATAAATGAATAATTTTCAAATTGGAGAGATGTTCTAAGTAAGCAGAATATCTGACATTTTCAAATTGCTGTAGTTCCTAGTCTCAAAGTTCATGATATTTTCTAAAAGGGTATCTCCAGCTTCTTACTTCTCCATTATTGTTATGAAATTGTCTTGTGATTTTTATTTGGTGATTGAATGCATTTTTCCCTACTGTTTTGTATGGTGCTAATAAAAATACCCCTCTATGTATGTCCCTGTGGGGATGGCTCCAGACAGTCCCTGGTATTTTTCTATAGGAAATCCCAAATGACTTATCTATTATATCCTGAAAAAATCCCTGATAGAATATATTATTTTTTATTTATTTTTTATTTGTCTAACCAAGATCCAAATAGATCCTTCCTATTTGTTCAATTTTGTGTTTCCATATGTACTATCCATCTTTTTTGTGACTGAGGAATTGTATGAACCCATACATACAGCTATTTGTTCATCCTCTGGTTTTATGTAATAAAGTTTGGAGGATTAATTCAAATGAGGTTACTAAGGAATCAATATTAGGATCTGTCCTTTTTAATTTGTTTAAAACCAATCTGGGGTAAACATTTCCAAATACCTTCAAGAAGAGTCTTAAGAACCTTCCAGAACACTAATAGGAACATGGGTCAACCATACTATTAGGGTGCTGCTTTCTGATCTAGCTGTAGTTTCCACATGCTCTTCAGGGGCAATCAAATGTAGAGCAAGTTGCATGAACTGACATGAGATGTCAAACAAAGGGAGTATAAGAATGGTCACAAGTGATGTACAAGATGAAACTGTACAAAGGCTGTTCTGGCTGTAACTTCTACCTGCCCTTTAAGGAGAATCTAGGAGAAATCCCAAATTATCCAGCCCATTCCAGATTTTCTGACAACCATACTATTATCACCTAACACCGCATCAGATCTGATCACATATACTTTGAAGAGGACTTGTTTTTCTATTTCAGGGGCGAGCAATTAATTTTTCAAGAGACCACATGAGAAATTGGGATTGTTGTTGAAGTCCACTTCGCACTGCTACTGCCCCATCTTCTGTCAATGCCACCCTGCCCCAACAGCAATGCTGGACCAATGCTGCACCCCCTGATGCTGATCTGAGTCAATCACTGTGACCAGAGGTTTATTCTTCTGAGCTTTTGGACTCCAGCTGGAACCTATCCTCAGGGAACTTCTCTCTACCAGAATGTACACTTTGGGCTATTCTATATGTAATATTTATGTGGTGCCTGGTTGTGTATGGCTTTTTATTTGTTGATTGGAGTTGATTACTGGCTATTAAATTGTTGGCTGTTGTTTCCTTATGCTGCCAAGTCCTTGGTTCCTAATCATCTGATAAACTGGTGGTAAACCAGCACTCCTGTTGATTGACAAGGGGCGCATTTCCCAGGCTTCAAATATTTCCCTATCTTTGTACCTGCTCGGCCAACATTCTTAGTAACTGCAAAATTGAATGTATATCCTTCTTCATTGCAATGTGAGGCTACCAATGAGTTTGAGTCTTTTTGTCTGACAGCTCACTTGTGTTCTTGTAATCTGGTGTTAGCTTCCTCTGTCCCACATAGTCACAGCAGCAACCCGTTCAGGGATTCTTCTAAGAAATATAGCACAAACGCTGAAATATTTATGCCACTCAAATACATAACATATAGTAACTATACTAATACATTTCTACAATGAAAACCTTGTCTTGATTTCCAAAATAACTTTTTTATTTCTCTATTCATTAGTCTCTTCCTCCATGGTAATTTTGTCAATTTCAACCCAGTCAGAGCAGCAACCGTCAATAATTGTCAAGGCTGTTGACATTTATTTTTCAATTTATTCTAAGGTATTTTTCAGTACTCAAGTTAGGTGCATGGGGTGTGAGGGAACTCTTGATATAGAGTCACTGCCTTCTTTACCATGGCTTCAAACTTGTCAAGAAGACATACACTTCATAGACTTAAAATGAAAAATTTGTTATTATTGCATTCACAGGTAGCCAATAGTCCTGTTTTGAGTGACAAGAGTTCTCCTTGGTAAAGAGGAACAGAGGATGTTTCAGGATAGCTATGATGGCTATTCTAATCTTTTGTCTCTCAGTTCTTCTCAGATTTGGGCTCTGGCTGAGTATGTTCTACAGCAGGCATGTCAAACTCGCGACATCACGTGATGTTGCATGACATATTGTGACTTTTTCCCCATTGCCAGCAATGGGGTGGGCGTGGGCGTGGTTTTGGTGTGACGCATTGACATGCCTGTTCTACAGAATTGAATGATGATTGGTCTTCCTTGATTATAAGGAAAGAATTCAATTGGTTGGTCCTAAAAATGTAAGTAGGTTCCTTGGGCTGTGTATTCTACAGTTCTATAAGATTCTTGGCTGGTCAAGGCCTCCCAGAACGTTACATGTGGTTGGAACAAAGTTGTGGCAAATCCTCTTTTCTGGGAAGACAAGATCCATTTGCTTTGAAAGAATAGATGGCTCATCTTCACTTCAACATACTATCCTCAGTTCCAAAACTATAGGATATTTTTGTCCAGTCCCCAACTTTTCTTTTCTAGGAACATAGAACATAGAATAATAGGATTAAAGGGCACATTGGAGAGCTTCTAATCCAATCCCCTCCTCAAGCAGGAGACCCTATATCATTCCAGACAGATGGCTGTCCAACCTCTTAAAAACTTCCAGTGATAGAGCATTCTTCTGAAGGGCAAGCTGATTGTCAGAACCTTCTAAGGGGGGCTCTTTCTAACTTTAATTCTAACTCTAATCTTTCTACACTTCTGGGTTCTGCCATGCTCCTGGAGGGGAGGGGGGAAACGCTGTGGGCTATTTCTTTGGTTTCCTCTATCGCTACACTTTAACACTTTTGCTGTTTCCATATACATGCTCTTTGAACTATCTTCCCCCTTGATGTCAGCTTGAAAGGGGGGAGGAGAAAGGAATGCGCCTCCGGCAACTGGTTTATCTCCGCTTTCGGAAGGGAAGGTGCGAAGACCCAACAAAACATCGCTGCAACCCTGAGACAGCCTGGCTTTATCAGCTTTCCCACAACGGACTTAACACCTGGGGATTGGCCCATTTGAACTGACCAGATGAACTATTGGGGTGGGGTTTGCTTGGGACACTTTTAACCTATTGATCTGAGCAGGAAACCCTCAGATCCTGTCTATTATGCCTGCTATCAGCTTCTCCTAATAAAAGTTCCTTTTGAAAGAAACTGCTTCCACAAGTCCTGTTTTCTTAGGATGAGGTTTTGAAGTGGGCCCTGACATTAGACAGGATCTGCAGTAATAGTCAGCCCGGAAGGAAAGCCCTTACTGGAGAACTTGGCAAATCATGTCAGACAATGGAATAGAGAGAGAGGAACCTGCTGTGTGTGGGGGGGAGAAGCCTCCTGCTGAGCAGACCCTTGCAAATACTCCAGCTCCGGATCCTCAAGCTCTTGGGAAGAGGAGGTGGTGACAGAACGCCACTACAAGCCTAGGTGGTCAATGGGCATTGGAAGGAAGGATGACTGGGAGAAGGCCAGAAAGGTGACTCTCAGATGAGGCAGCCACCAGCCAGGCTGGAAGGAGGAGATGGAAAGGTCTCTCTGTCTCAGCGAGGACGAGGAGGATCATCCGGAGCATTCCAGCCGATTGCTGGAACAGGCAATCGGCATGATGAAAATATCCCTCGACTCCATGAAGGAGGAGAAAGCTGAACCCTACCGAGGTACCATCTGCCTGGGATCCAGCAGGAGAGCCAATGAGGGGGAAGCTGAACCCGACGTTCCAGACCCATCTGATGGAGCCATCAAAACCGCCGTGGTCACCGCTGCTGCAGCCACCCCCATCGTGTGGAAATGACAGACAGAGAAGGGAGACGACACAAGCAGGAAAAGCGGTACTGATCCATCCAGAAGTTCCCTCCATTAGATGTGAAGTTCTGTGGGGAGCCACGGTGCCTGGGATTCTTCTTAACCCAGGTGCTAAACTATATGGAGGAGTACGGCCGGGACATCCCAACCGAGCCAGAATTTGCATCGTGCAAGCCACCCTGGATGGCATCGCAGCGGACTGGGTTGCAGACCTCCACGATTCTGATACCCCGGAGCTACTGAATTTCAATCAATTCATGGTCTCCCTCAGGCACTGTTTCGAAGACCCTTTGGAAAGCTTGGGAGCAGATAAAGACAGATAAAGACAGTGAAGCAAGCAGGCGGCCAGTGGTGGAATACACCCAAGAATTCTGAACCCTGGCCAGAAAATTGAACTGACCAGAGGACATCCTGCTCAGCCATTTCAAAGATGGATTGAACTACGACCTCTACGATGCCTTCCTTCCTCGGGGAGAGCCTCATCGGCTGCAAGACTGGTACGTCCTGGCCGAGGAAGCTGAGATCAATCTGGCCAAGAGGCAATGCAGAGGAGGGAGATCATGGGGGAAATCACCATCAGAGCCGACCCATGAGACACCAAAGCAGCCATCAACCTCCAAAAGAACCACTGGGTGTTTCAATTGCGGAAAAGAAGGGCACCGCACCGCCGAATGCCGCTCTCACACCTTGACTGGAAAATCAGACCAGAACCTGGCTGGGAAGCCCGGAAAACCACCAGCGAAGCCAAAGGAGACAGCCATGAAAGGCACAGAGGCTGTCGAGTTCCCCGCCTCAGCTCCATGAGGAAAGGAAACTCCAGCCCACACTGGAGGAGCGTCCCACTCATCCAATGACAATTCCAAGGACAAACCCCTGGTAAGTGGACCCATTGCGCCCCTCACCAGGACAGTAACATTGTTAGCCCTGGATATGCCCGAAGCCATGGAAGTCAGGGCATTAATTGACTCCCGCTGCCTTATAAGCCCAATGTTAGTGGGGAATCTAGGAATACTGGTGAGGAAGCTGAAGAAACCGATCTCATTTGGTCAATCAGATGGGTTCATAGCAGGGGGGATGCCCACCACCCTAGCAATGCTACCACTTCAACTCACCCTGGGGACTACATAGAGACTATAACATTTGTGGTAACCCCTGGCATGGAATGTCCCATAATTCTGGGCATGGTGTGGCTAGCCAAGTGGAACCCACAGGTAGACTGGAGAACGGCAGACCTTAGATTCCCAAAAGGGGAATCAACCAAGGCACCAGCCCAGCTCCCACCAAGAGGGGCCCCAACCGAGAAAACTGCAATAGAGGGAGAGAAGGAATTACCTGAAATACCAGAGGAGTATAGAGACCTGGCTGAAGTATTCAGTGAGGAAAGGTCTGATGAATTGCTGCCTCATTGGCCCACAGACTGTGCGATAGAATCAGACCAGACGCGAAACTTCCCAAGCCTAGATTGTACTCCATGACCCCACAAGAATTGGAAGAAATGCAGAAATTCATAGACAAAAATTTAGAAAGGGGTTTCATTCAGCTGGCAAAGCCAAAAACAGCCACCCCTGTATTATTCTGAGAAAAGAAAGATGGAACTCTTTGTCTCTGCATGGATTATAGGGCTTTGAATGCAATAAACGAAAGCAATCTATACCCTCTCCCCCTCATGTTATCCCACCTTTTAAAGGGGAAGATTTTCACCAAACTGGACTTAAGGGAAGCTTACTACCGAATCAGAATTAAGGAAGGGGATGAGTGGAAAACTGCCTTCAATTGTCCCTTGGGGTGTTACCAATTCTGGGTTCTACCTTTTGGGCTGCAGGGAGCTCCCACTGTATTCATGCAGCTGATAAATGACATGCTAAGGGAGCACCTGTACAAAGGCGTACTCGTTTACCTGGATGACATCTTTATATTCACAGAGACCATGGACGAACATGTCAAACTGGTCAGAGCAGTCCTAAACAAACTACGGGCAGCTCACCTCTATGCAAAACTTTCTAAATGTGAGTTTCATAAGGATAAAATAGATTATCTGGGATAATGCATATCCCCGGAGGGCATAGAAATGGACCCTGAGAAAGTCCGAGCAGTGCTAGAATGGGCGCCGCCTCGCACTAGGAAGCAATTGCAGAGCTTTCTGGGATTCGCCAACTTTTACCGGCAATTTATTCCCTCCTTTGCCCTAATAGCTTTACCAATCACGAATCACCCAAGCCAAGCCAGCCATTAAAATGGACAGTAGAATGCCAAGCCACATTCGAGAGGCTGAAAAAGCTATTTTCTGTAGAACCAGTTCTAAGGCACCCTGACACCAACAAGCCCTTTGTAATTCAGGCAGATGCCAGTGATGTAGCAGTGGGGGCTGTACTGTTGCAAGAGAATGACGAAGGGGCATTACATCGAGAAAACTCACTGAAACAGAGCAGAGATGAGCAGTCTGGGAAAAGGAGGCATACACAGTGCGATGGGCTCTCCTCACCTGGTGGCACTTTTTGGAGGGGAACAAAATTCCTTTCCAAGTGTGGACCGACCACAAGAACCTGAAAGCACTAAAAACACCCAGGAAACTTATCCTTAGCAAGCCCGGTGGTCACAACACTTCCACCATTTCAATTTCACACTGAAACACCTGCCGGGGTGGAAAAACTTCCTGGCAGATGCATTATCCAGAATGCCACAATATAATAGCACTTGGGCTAGTGTAACAAAGCTGCTCATGCCGGAAACACAACTGGCAGCACGAGTAACTACCCGAGCACAAGCTAAACTCCAAAAGCCGTTAGCAAGCCAGGCAGGAATTGAATTTAGAAAAGCACTAGAAATGGACGAATGGTTCCTAAGCCACAAAAACCTGTGCACTATCACAGATGGTCTACCCTGGGTAGGAGAAAAGTTATACATACCTAAAAGTCAGAGACTGGCATTCATGCAATTTTGCCACAATTCAAAATCTGCAGGCCATTTTGGGTTTGTGAAAACACTACACCTGGTTAAAAGGCAATTCTGGTGGCCATCAATAAAGAAGGACATTGAAAGCTATGTAGCTAGCTGCCCAATTTGTGCTTCAGCAAAAAAATTACAAGGGAAGTCACCTGGGTTGCTACAGCTGGTAACAACCCCCTTGGCACCTTGGAAAAAGATCTCTATGAACTTTATAGTGGAACTACCAGATAGCAACAGAAACACAGTCATCTGGGTCGTAACAGACCTATTTTCCAAACAAGTGCACTTTATCCCCTGCTTAAAGATCCGTACAGCAAAAACACTTGCGAAACTGTTTGTTCAACACATGTATCGATTGCATGGAGCCCCACAGTGCATTATATCCAACAGAGGAGTGCAATTCACATCGGAGTTCTGGAAAGAATTCCTGGCTCTGTTAGGGACCATCCAGGGACTGTCATCTAGTCATCATCCGCAAACAAATGGTGGAAACTGAATGGTCAAACTCAGTATTAGAACAATATTTAAGATGCTTTATTAATTACCAGCAGACCAACTGGACTGACCTACTTCCATTCGCCGAAGTCGCCTACAATAATGCTGTTCACTCAAGCACGGGCTACACTCCGTTCCAAGTAGCCACAGGACAAAGTTTTAACCCAATGCCAGAACTTTCTCCTGCAGAACCTGCCATCCCTTCATTAAAGGACTGGATTGCACAATTAAAGAACACCTGGCCAGTTGTCAGGAAAGCCTTAGATGAGGCAAGCATATAAAATTCAAGTGAATAAAAAGATGATTGAGCCAAAACCTTTTACTGTAGGGGAAAAGGTTTACCTATCCACCAAATCCCTAAAATCCCTACAACCATCCAAGAAGCTAGGACCCAAATTTGTAGGACCATTTCCCATTGTTAGAATTATAAACCCAGTAACAGTGGAATTGGAACTCCCTAAATCCCTCAGGCAAATCCACCCAATTTTCCACTGCAGGCTTTTAAAATGTGAGCAACAGTTACCATTAAGGCCAGCTGTTGCTCCACCCCCTCCTCCCATTATAGTACAATGGAAACAACATTTCAAAATTAAAGAAATCCTAGACTCCAGAAAATACCATGGCTCCACTCAATACCTAGTGGCGTGGAAACACCTTCCATTCTCCCAAAACGAGTGGGTCCACAAACGCCCCTAAACTGCTTAAGAAATTTCACACCAAATACCCGAACAAACCAGATTAACCTATATATGTATTTGTCTCTATTTCTCCACAGGTGGATCTCCCTTTTTTTAAAGAGAGGCAGGATTCAGAAGCCATATTCTAAGGGGGGCTCTTTCTAACTTTAATTCTAACTCTAATCTTTCTACACTTCTGCGTTCTGCCATGCTCCTGGAGGGGAGGGGGGAAACGCTGCAAACTATTTCTTTGTTTTCCTCTATCACTACACTGTAACACTTTTGCTGTTTCTGCATACACGCTCTTTGAACTATCTTCCCCCTTGATGTCAGCTTGAAAGGGGGGAGGAGAAAGGAATGCGCCTTGGGCAACTGGTTTATCTCCACTTTCAGAAGGGAAGGTGCGAAGGCCCAACAAAACATTGCTGCAACCCTGAGACAACCTGGTGTTATTAGCTCTTTCCCACAACGGACTTAACACCTTGGGATTGGCCCATTTGAACTGACCGGATGAACTATTGGGGTGGGGTTTGCTTGGGATACTTTTAACCTATTGATCTGAGCAGGAAACCCTCAGATCCTGTCTATTATGCCTGCTATCAGCTTCTCCTAATAAAAGTTCCTTTTGGAAGAAACTGCTTCCACGAGTCCTGCTTTCTTAGAATGAGGTTTTGAAATGGGCACTGACACTGATTGATTGTTTTCACTATAAGGAAATTTCTCCTTAATTCTAGGTTGGACCTCTCTTTAATAATCTTCCACCGATTGCTTCTTTGGACTTTGGACAATAGATCGACTCCCTCTTCTCTATGAAGGCCCTCAGATATTGGAAGACTATCATGTCACCCCAGTCCTTCTGTTTGTTAGACTAGATATACCTAATTCCCACAAATCCAGAATTTATAACTTCTGCTCAAAGAGCAGATGGAAAACATGGCTAGGATGGTCTTTGTACAAATTCATCCTGTGCTCCAGCTATACCTGTTCCTGGATTGTGACGCTCTTTTCACAGTCAATTATTAGAATAGAATAGGCTAGTCTAAAGAAAAGAAGAAATAGGGGAGACATGATAGGGCTGCCACAAAGAAAAGGGGGTCACATTATTCACCAAAGCACCAGAGGGCAGGACAAGAAACAATGGTTGGAAAATGATCAAAGAGAGAAGCAACATGGAATTAAGGAGAAACTTCCTGACAGTGAGAACAATTAACCAGTGGAACAGCTTGCCTTCAGAAATCGTGGGTGCTCCATCACTGGAGATTTTTAAGGCTAGACAGTCACTTGTCTGAGATGGTATAGGTTCTCCTGCTCGAGAAGGGGGCTGGACTAGAAGACTTCCAAGGTCCCTTCCAGCTCTATTCTATTTATATTGGTACAAAAACAGTGTGGTACATCTGCCTCTGAATATTGGCAATACTAAATGTACATAGACAATCAGTTGTTTGGTTGCAAGGAACCAAAGGTACTTTTTCCAAAGGGCAACTGGAATTTCTTGAGTTTTTTCCCCTTGAAAATGTTTTGCTTTACACCCAAGAAGCGTCTTCAGTTCTGAACAGTTCTTCAGAAGTAAGGAAGCTTCTTGGATAAGAAGCAAAATGTTTTCAAGGAAAAACACCAAGAAAGTCTAGTTGCCTTTTGGAAAAAGCACCCTTGGGACAACCGTGACCTGGATAATGGAGAAGCTCCATAGGCAGTTGCAATGAACACTTGCCATGGAGGCGGGGGAGCTAGTGTCACTAGTAGTTAATTTGAATATTCAGCTGCAGGGGCCAAAGGTAGAACCGAGTGGTGCCACAGAGAAACTCTCATGCTAAGATGAATTGGAAATAAATGTAAGAGATATACAAGACAGTACTGTTAAGGAAAAAAATGTATTTTTGTTTGTTGTAAAGTGAAAAAGGGAAAATTAATTTTTTTTTAAAAAGAAACAGTATATTAAAGTCTTGTCATTTGAGTGAGTTGAAAATGTTCATAAAATGATGAATAGTTTCTGCTTAATCTTAATAAAAAGATGTGATCTGAAAAAAAAAGAGGGGCATTTCGCTATCAACATGTCCAGTCCATGTGAGCACCTCAACAACTTCAATCAATCAATCAATCAATCAATCAATCAATCAGAATAGAGCTGGACAATTGATGTTCATATCATAACCGATTATGCCCTTTCCTGGAGAGGGAGGCCCTCCGCTCAGTAACTCATGCTCTGGATTACTCCAACACCATCTACATGGAGCCACCCTTGAGAAGTATCCAGCAGCTTCAGTTAGTCCAAAATGCAGCCAGGTGGGCAATTTGGGATGTCCAGAGAAGGGTGCATATAACACCCCTGCTCTGCAGCTGAATTGGGTGCCAGTTGGCTTCCGGGTCCCATTCAAGGTGTTGCTCAACCTATGAAGCCTTACGTGGCCTGGGGTCAGGATACCTACAGAAGTGTTTTTGTCCCATTACATCAGCCTATCCCCCATGGCCAGGTAGGGAAGGGATGTGGCAGACCCTGTCAGTTACAACCGGGCAGGGTCTTCTCTGCTGCTGCTCCCACCATGTGGAATATCCTCTCCCTGGAGGGGAGGCAGGCCCCCCCACTCTCATCAAATTTGAAGATGACACCAAGTTGGCAGGAATAGCCAACATTCCAGAAGATAGGTTTAAGATACAGAAGGATCTTGACAGACTTGAACATTGGGTGCTATCTAACAAAATGAAATTCAATGGTGAAAAAAGTATGAAACTCTAGAAAGAGTGCAGAGAACAGCAACAAAGATGATTAGGGGACTGGAGGCTAAAACATACAAAGAACAGTTGCTGGAATTGGGTATGTCTCATGGCTAAAGAAGTGAAATCCCTCAGTAGACTGGGAGTGAAACCACTTGAGAATGCACAAAAAGCCCTCAGAAGGGAAAGCCACAGAGAAAACAAAGTCAGGCCATCATGAACTGCAAATTAAGAAAGTGAAAGGGGGAGATGCAGAAACAGCTCAAGAGCAGGAAGAGCTGTTTCATTGATTCCCAAAGAATAGTGAGGGTTGGAGAAAATGTTTAGTGAGAAGGAGTCAGACATCCTCCCCCCTTATCATTCCACAGACTGTGTCATTGAAATAGTACCTGGGGCCAAGCTACCAAAGCCTAAGCTTTACTCAATGATGCCCTGGGAGTTAGAGGAACTTTAGACTTTTATTGATAAAAACCTGGCTAGGGGATTTATCTAACCAACGAAGTCACAAATGGCAGCTACCGTGCTTTTCAAGGAGAAAAAGATGGCTCCCTAAGATTATGTGTGTACTATTGCAGGCTGAATGCCATTTGTGTGGGGAATGTGTACCCCCTGTCTTTGATGAGAGATATGTTGGACCATCTAGTGAAAAGGAAAATCTTTATGAAATTGACCTGAAGGAGGCTTATTACATAGTCCGAATAAGAAAGAGAGATGAATGGAAGATTGCTTTCAATTGCCCATTTGGCTGCTTCCAGTTCTGACTCCTCCTTTTTTGCTTACAGCCCCCCCACACACAATATTCATGCAGCTGATAAATGAGGTCTTACATGAGCATTTGTAGAAGGGATGATATTTTGATCTACATAGAAACCATGGAAGAGCACATAAAGCTAGTGCAAGCAGTGCTTGGAAAGCTTCATGCAGCACAGTTATATGCAAAGCTTTCCAAGTGCGAATTCCACAAGACTAAATTGGACTATCTGGAGTATCAAATCTCTCATGAAAGGATAGAGATGGACCCAAAGAAAGTGTGAGCTTTGAATGGGAGGCACCTCACACATGGGAGGCACCTCACACATGGAAGCAACTGCAAAGCTTCCTGGGGTTTGCAAACTTTTACAAACAATTCATTCCAGCACTTGCCCAAATCGCCCTGCCCATCACAAACTTCTTGAAAATGAAAGGGGTGGGAGCAAGCCTAAGCGAAGCCAGCCACTGAAATGGGCAATGGAATTTCAGGCAGCATTTGAAAAGCTGAAATGGCTTTTTGCAGCCAAACCCATGCTCAAGCACCCTAACCCTGATCAACTATTTGTCATCCAGGCAGATGCCAGTGATGTAGCAGTGGGAGTGGTTCTCCTACAAACGAACCAACAAGGAACACTGAAGCCATGCGCTTACACCTCTTGAAAACTTTCTGATGCAGAGCACTGCTGGACGGTATGGGAGAGATATACACAATGCAGTGGTTGCTCCTCACCTGGAGGCAATTTTCTGATAGTAAATTTTATTGCCCTCTCCTATCACCAATATTCGCCTTTTTTTCCCCCTTGGGGAGTCTTGGATACTTTTCTTCCTATCGCAGGAATGCTGGATTGTGCCTCTTTTTTAGAAACTACTGATGAATGATCTTTTCTGAAAGTCTGTATATTTTCTTTCAGGGGGAGGCTATAAAAGTGATTGTTCAGTTCCAGAGGGGCTTCACTGGAGTTGACTAGGGTAGATAGTAGGGGCTTTTCTCTTGGTTGTTTTTTTCCTAAGATCGGTGTTTTTTTTGTCATAGAATGCACAGAACGGCATTCCGGCACCTTTTTTTGAACAGAAGAACTGGTTCCTTCTAAGCTGCCAGCGCGAATACAGGTAATCCCCGAGTGTTCTGTTTCTTGCGTTGGTAGGCATTGAAGAGGCAGGACTCACAAACAGGTACTTCTTTATTTGCAGCTAAACAGAACTAAGAACAAAATGGCTCCACCCCTTTTTATACATTCAGCCTGGGGCGTTGCCAACCAATGAATGCACTGTATTTTCCCGCTCAAATGCATCCTAGTCAGCCTTGCCGACAGCAAGTCTGGCCCAGCAGGCCACGTGGTCTGCTGACTGTTCAGGGCAGCTCCCTGCACCTGTTCCCAATTAAGCTCAGTACATAAAACCCCTCCCCTCCTGGTTCAGGAGCAGATACGTACTATTTTACAATACTACAACGTTCCCTTACAATGTACATTATAACAGTCAATAATACACAACATTATAGGTCTTCCATTACAATGGAACATACATAAGCATCTCAATTGCAACTAAATACATAAGCATTTACATTTGCACAGACAGAGACCTTACATAGTCTCTTAAGAACTTCGGTGGGCCTTTGACCTGCTGCAAGCGCCTGATCTGCAAGCTCGCCTGCCAGACTTGGCAGACTGGGACTTTGGGATCCGTTTGATACGGGTGAACCCGGATCGTGAAGGCTGGCCTGTTCCGGTAGACCCGAGCCTTTGTCCATTTGACTTTGGCTGGCCTGTTCCGGTAGGTCCAACCCAGAGTTCCACAGTAGGGTGGAATTCCCCTGATCGGCGTAAGCAGCCAGTTGGAAACACTGTCCCATTGGCGCAAAGCCTGAGGTTGAAGTGGCATGGAAAGCCGATTGAGCGCAATGTCCCATGGACGTGGTGCCCGAGTCAGGAGCTGCCTCATTGGCAAAACCCCTATTTGGTGAATGCAATGTGCCGCTTTCGCTGAGCAGCTGAGAGTCACGATCGGAATCGTGGGCCTCCTCCCCCCCAAGAGCAGAGTAAGGAGCGGAAGAGTGGCTAGGCAACCTCCATTGTAGCTGGTCAATGTGCCTACGTAGCACGCGACCATCCTCCAATGCCACTTCGTAAGAAAGTGGCCCTGTCACCTTGCAAACCACAGCTACCACCCACAGTTGTCCTGGACCATAACTGCGTGCCCAAACCGGATCACCCACTTTCAATTGCCTCAGGGCCCTCGGCTGTGACACCTGCGATGCAACCCGATCTGGGTGTAATCTATCCAACTTGGTGATAAGACGCCGGCCCCAGTGGAGCTCAGCTGGGCTCTTGCCCATGGACGTGCATGGTGTTGTGCGGTGGCAGAGGAGGAAGTCTGCCAACCTGTGGTGCCAGTTGCCGTGGGTGATCCTCTTTAAGGAGTCTTTTGTGATGCGCACCATGTGTTCCACTTGGTCGTTAGAGGCCGGGTGAAACGGAGCTGATGTGGCATGCCTTATCATATTCACCCTCAGAAAGGACTGAAACTCCGAGGAAGTAAATTGAGCTCCGTTGTCAGAGACGAGGACATCTTGGAGGCCATGTGTGGCAAAGATGCCACGAAGAACCCTAATGGTGATGGCAGTCATCGTATTGGACACTGTAATGACTTCCAGCCACTTAGAGTGACTGTCCACAACAATGAGGAAGAGCTGCCCCTGAAAGGGGCCGCCGTAGTCGATATGAACCCTCGACCAAGGAGCATGAGTAGTTTCCCATCTATGGACAGCAGCATGTGGCATTTCAGGCCTTGACTGCTGGCAAATGGAGCACCATTTGCCATAAAGCACCATGTCTTTATCGAGTCCAGGCCACCAGAGATAGCTACGCGCGAGCGCCTTCATCCTGACTATGCCCGGATGTCCCTCATGCAGAGAATCAAGGACTCTAGTCCTCAGTGAGGTCAGGATTACTACCCTATTTCCCCACAGGAGGCAACCCTTAAAGGTGAATAACTCATGCTCCCTCTTCCAGAAACTCTGGAAGCTAGGGCCAGGACACATTTCCAACCATCCTGTATATACCCAGTTCAACACGCGGCTCAAAGTGCTATCAGAAGCTGTTTCTGCAGCCACGTCCCCTGCGTTAAGGGGGGACTCCGGCAAATCCTGGATAGACAGGATGTGGTTGGCTGGTGCAGGATCCGGCTCTAAATGCTGTAAGGGCAGTCTACTAAGGCTGTCTGCATGACCCATTTCTCTACCTGGTTTGTGAACCAGGCAATAATCATAAGCTGAACATTCACCTCAACATTCTAGGAGAGATGATTTGGGGTGTCTTCTTCTTTGTTGTGAACAACCACAGAAGCGGCTTGTGGTCAGTAAAGACCGTGAAATGGCGGCCGTACAAAAAGTCGTGGAACTTTTTGATGCCAGCCACAATGGCCAATGCCTGTCTATCTATTTGCGCGTAATTTCGCTCAGCAGCAGACAGAGTTCTGGAGTAATAGGCTATAGGGACTTGTGTCCCATCAGCCCTGAGGTGACTTAAGACAGCCCCGATCCTGTAAGGGGATGCATCGCAAGCTATGCTAACTGGCAACTGTTCATTGAAATGAGCCAATACCGCATTGGAAGACAACAATGCTTTAGCAGCATTGCGGTTAGCAGCAATGCGGTTAGCAGCAAAACTCATCTCATGGACACTTGTCCACTTCCATGGGGCCTGTTTGTCCAAGAGCCAGTGTAACGGCTCTGCCACTGCGGCCTTGTGGGGGAGGAAAGCATGGTAGAAATTAAGGAGTCCCAGGAAGACTTGGAGCTCTCCCTTCGTCTTGGGACTGGGTGCCTGATGAATTGCTTTGAGCTTGGATTCAGCAGGATGGATGCCTTCAGCGAAACCCCAGGAATTCTGTGGAAGTAACTCCAATTTTGCACTTCTCTTGTTTGAGCTTCAGCCCCACTTTGCGGAAACGCCGCAAAATGGCCCGGAGCATGTCAGCCAGGGTTTCGACTGATTCCCCTGCGATGAGGACATCATCGAAGTATGGGCATGCGCACGGAATATTGCGGAGGATGCGTTCCATGACACTCTGGAAGATGCCAGGGGCTACATTCACCCCGAACTGTAACCTCCGCACCTTGAAGGCTCCCCGGTGGGTCACTATCGTTTGGGCCTCTGCCGTGGTGTCATCCACTGGCACCTGCTGATAGGCCTGGGCCAAATCTAGTTTGGCGAAAATGCAACCTCCCTGTAGAGATGCCAGAATATGGCTGACTACAGGCACCAGATAGGAGTGCTGCTGAAGAGCTTTATTAAGCGTACATTTATAATCAGCACAGATTCTGACTTCTCCGTTAGCCTTAAGTGGTGTGACAATGGGGGTTTCCCATGGACTACAGTCCACCAGTTCCAAAATGCCTTGCTGCAACAGTTTGTCCAACTCAGCATTGATTCTCTGTTTGAGAGCAAAAGGCACTCAACGAGGTTTAATTCTAATGGGCGCTACTGATGGATCTAACCTTAAAGCAATTGGAGGGTCTTTGTATGCTCCTAACTCTGGGCTGAAAACATCAGCAAACTCCTTACACACTTCTGAAAGGCTTGCCATTTGCAAACTGTTTAACCCAGTCACCCGGATGCCTAGCGCATCAAACCAATCGAGTCCAATCAGACTCGTGCGGTTGCCCTCAACAACAACGACATCCAAGGGACCCTCAAAATCCCTGAACTGAACCCCAATTGTGGCCTCCCCCTTAACGCTGACTTGGGAATTCTGGAAATCGGTCAAAACGAGATTCGACAGCCTGAGCTTAACTCGTTGGCCACTTCTGCAGCAAATCTGAGTTCTCTGGGAAATTATGGACAGAGCTGAACCCGTGTCCAGCTCCATGTCTGAGGGGACCCCCTGCAGTTTGACTTCCAGATGAAGCTTTTTCTTCAACGGCCGGTGGGCACCTGTTCTGCATATGCTCCTTCTCGACGTGCAAAAACCCACCCTATTCTGACTGGGGACCCCGGTACCTTTCCGAGGCAACTCTTCTGATGTATGGTCTTTTGTGCGACCCAAACAAACAGCAGAGATGTGGCCTTGCCTGCCACATGCCCGGCAAGTTGCAGTGCAGAACCGGCAGTCGGCCCGCTTGTGGCGGCCTCTGCACCCGATGCATCGAGGGAAGGAAACTGCCTTGTCAGGATGCCTGTTGGGCCTTCTTTCTTGTGGTTGCTGTAACT